>OY748300.1:6420459-7020459 GCA_963556515.1 Nudaria mundana | reverse complement strand
AATAAAGTTCCCCGCAAAAGAATTACTCACTTTATGAAGCCTAAATTTAGGAACAGCCAGTTTATCTTTATTTCTTAAGTTTAGATTATGATTATCACTATTTTTCACAAATTTACTTTTGTTCTTGTGGGTATACAATAAAATTTCATAAATATACTGTGAATACACTGTAAGGATGTTAATATGCTTAAAATTATCTCTTAATGACTCCCGAGACCCCATTCCATAGATAGTCCGGACAGCCCTCTTCTGCAACACAAAGATGCATTAAATATCGGCAGCGTTACCCCACAGTAGTATGCCATATGTCATGATACTGTGGAAGTAGCTGAAGTAGACAAGACGCGCCGTTTTAATGTCTGTAAGTTGTCGGATCTTTTTGACAGCATAGGCTGCTGAACTAAGCCTGGCCGAAATTTTCCCGATATGAGGCCCCCATTGCAATTTGGAAATGCCCAGAAAGACAGTGTCATCGACTAATTCTATTATATCATCCCTAACCTTAACACTGGTTTTAACAAGTCTTACATTAGGTAAGGTGAATCTTACACATTTAGTTTTATTTTCATTTAATAATAAATTATTAGCACAAAACCAGTGGACTATCCTAGAGAGGGCAATGTTTACATCGTCAAGTTCGCGCTGTCCACGTTTAACTTTAAATATTAAAGAAGTGTCATCAGCAAACAAAACTACCTCGTGGTCGTCTCTTATGAGGTGAGGGAGATCATTAATATATACTAGAAAAAGAAAAGGTCCCAAAATTGAACCCTGCGGTACCCCCATTACTACAGGAGAACCAGGTGACTGTTTACCATTGATCACTACTTTCTGGACCCTATCACTTAAGTAAGAATTGACGAAATTCAAGGCCGTCCCCCAGATTCCGTAATGATCAAGTTTCTTAATTAAAGTCTGGTGCTGAACGCAATCGAAGGCCTTAGATAAGTCACAGAATACACCATAAGCATCATATGACTCATCCCAGGCCCTGTATGTACACTCTAATAATTTAATTCCGGCATCAGTGGTGGACCGACCACGAGTGAAACCGAATTGTTTTGTATGTAATAGTTTATTAACGTTAAAGTGATTTTGCATTTGATTAAGCATAATTTTTTCAAAAATTTTACTACTAACACTCGACTCGACTCGAAACTCGACTTCTCTTAAATTCAGCAAACCATCGCCTCACGGTGCTCAAACAAGGTGCTTCAAATAAAATAAAATAAAATAAAATAAAATAACGTTTATTATCTTTGAAATTTTCAGAAAATTATTTAGATTCGTCAGAAGTTGGTGTGACTCTACCGAGGGTTCCAAAATGCAACGAGACTGAGAAGAGCCCTGAAGAAACTCAGCTCGGTTTTTTTCAAAATCATTTCTTCCCAAAAGCATTTTGAAGACGAGCGTTACAGTCTTGCGGAGAGAGCGAACTTTTAAAATCATAAAAAATCATCGCTCTAAAATCTTTTCGACTTAATTCCATTTTCGTTGCGTACCTACGTAGAACTTTGATGTGCGATAAAAAACAATTGACAAATGATTTCTCGCCAATTGTTTTTTTTATTACTAAGAAGGTTGCAACGTTTAAAAAAATATAATATTCGAAATTCAAATAGTTCCGATTAGCTAGAAGTGCAAAACTTTTAGCGTGCCCCATGTATAATAGCGGACGCCCGCGGCTTTGCCCGTTTTATAGTTTCCTGTTCACATTTCCGGGATAAAAAGTAGCGTAAAATTTTCCTCGAAAACTACTCTATTCATTGGTAAAAATAGTATGAAAATTGGGGCACTGCTATTTGAGTTTATCGTGAACTCACAGAAAAAAGCAATGGAAATCCTGTACCATAAATGAAGTGACTAACGGACGCTTGCAGCTCCGCTCACATAGAATTCTTTATAATTATGATGATAAATATTTTTGCTGACATCCCTTTTTGACGATACAAACAAAATTTGAAAAAAGAGTGCAATGATTGCATTATGTATTACTAGGTAGTACTAATCCCTATTCTGTGGTATTACGATAGGTTCCACCAAGTGCCTACAATCTAAAGTAGAGGTATAAACTACAATTATTACTAGTAAAACTTTCAGTCTGCAGCAGTTTCAGCGAAATTTTATTACCCCTATCGAAGTACAACCAAGCTTATTTATGATACCTTCACGTCTTTTATTGAACGTTCTAACAAAGACTGTTATGTTAGGTCCAGGAAGCCATTATTTTATATTTTGTGGCAAGTGAATTTAAATTTTAGCAAAATATTTCTTCCAAAAATATGGCGTCAGGATGCATTCTCATAACAAACGGCACCTTTTCAGTACATTTATATTACGTTATACTTTCCCTAGAGGTTTATTCGCAGAACAAAATTTTAAAGTACATTTCAGAAATATAATGCTCAATCTCTAGACTTGTGTAAGTCTTATTTATTAATATTTGGAGCCAACATTTCTGCGGTTGCAGGAAAATATTAGTTTATCTTTATACTAGCTTCTAGAGTTTTCTATGGAGGCTGTTTAGATGTAATCGGTTCAGACAACCTTGTGTGCTGTGAGAACATTTTCACGGTGCTTTTTTACAAATATTCATTGATTATGTTATAAGCGACTAACAGATACCCCTTTACAATAGCTTTCTCGTTGGTGAATCCCAGACAGTAGCCTTATTTTTTTAAGCCCAGCGCTATATCCTTTGCTGGCACCTCAGGTGAGCACTCGGAAGGATTTCCAGTGGCGCCGGCGGACTTTAGCCACCTACGTGGCCCCTGTCACGCGGTCTACGGCGCCCTGGCCGCGGACTTCGGAACTCAGCGGGGAGTGTACGCTCTCTCACCCTCTCGACCGCGTCCTTCGCGAGCATAACCTGGTCGCTAAAGGACCCGGCCACGTTCCACCTACTCCCGCTGGAGACCATGGCTTGACGCATGGTATCCAGCGAGATGGTATCCACGCCCAGACAGACCCACGACGAGGTCCGGGCTTGCTGACATAGTGGGCAACTATGAGGACTGCACCAACGTGTGGAGTGCAGTGTCTTCGCTGGAGGCCTCGCATTGTTGACACTGGGATGTGACCTCACGATGTATGTGAAACAGATACTTACCCACCAGATTGACGACATGAATTAAATATGTAGATGAGATAGATGTTGCAATATGTTATAACAAAAAAACTTCTCCTTGTATAATGAGTATCATAGGTGTGTGATGAGTATCATCTAAATAACGTTTATGACAATTTAACAATGAATGTAGTGAAAAGATATAAACAATCCATATCTTCCTATTGGCCAGTGTGGTTTCTGTTTCAAACTATTGAGGTGAATTAACTGAAACATAACAATAAGCGCGAACCTAACCTTTGTTTAAAGGTTCAAAGGTCTTGAAATAACAAAACCGATCGATACTATTATTGGTCAGTTGTGGCCGCGTAAAGCAATCCATAGCAGTTTTGTGAGTTGTACATTTTTATTTCATTTTCGGTGAAATGAATTCATTTGCTGGAATAGATTCTTTTATTTTATTCTTTTACTCGCAGGTTGGGCCTTAGAATTATTCTCAACCGAAAATTGGGTATTTGTTGGGAATTTTCCAATATTTTTTTTTGCCACGTGTTTCAGTCTTTTTTAGATTTACTGAGTTAATAATTAATGTAGTTGGTGTAAAAGGTTATTTTTCAAACTGCTAAAGTAAATTATAAACTAGTGGTCAAACAGTAGACGTCGGAAACTGTGGCATCATATATGAACAGAAACAAAATTGTCCATTCTCCAAATATAGACGCTTTGCTTTGGTCAACTTATCTTTTATTTTTATTTATTTATTTATTGAACAAACATTACATAACAGTGCAGTCTGCATGCATAACATCCACTTGCTTAAATCTCGAAGGTTTTTGTGAGAGTGGGAGTTCCGAATTTTAACAATACAATGCAATTAATAAGTTAATAACACTATTTATAACAATAATAAAAACAATTTACACGAATGTTGAATGTATTGAATGTATAATATATTCCAGTAGGTATTTGTGCAAGGATTTTAAGTAAAGCTGTTCGGCGTATTTATTTATTATACTTTTAGGTAAGTTATTCAAAATCCTAGGCAGCATGTAACGACATATTCTGGTACCATATAGACTATTGGATCTGGGGATTACAGTATTTTTTTAAGTGTGGCAGATGTCTCAAGTTACTGTTACGTGTTCGCTTACACAGTTGGTTAATGTTAGCAACCTCTTCTTGCATAACGGCAATTTAAATTTTGGATTGTATCGGTAATACTTCACAGTATCTGAAGATTTCACTGTAATTATCGCCATGTTCAGTTTTTACGTTAAGCGGCACAATCGTTTTCAATAATCTCACTTGCACTTTAAATATTTTTTCCACATAAGTATTGTAAGTGCTACCATAACTGCTTAAGGCGTAGCTAATTACGGAATCAGCCAATTCAAGATACAAAAGACGTAAGGTTTTAAATGGCATTTTATACTTAAGGTCATATATTATACGAGTATCTTACTTAGCAATGATCTTAACTTTTTACAAACATATTCTATATATGCTATAGTTAAATCGGTTATCTATCACTAGGCCCAAGTACATATGTTCATAAACTTGATCTAGCTTGGTACATGTACTGTTGGGTTTACACAAAAAGTTGTTCTTGTGTATCTCATGTATCTCATGGTATATTCCATTTCTAAAATGAAAAACAACACCGTGAACTCCTTAAATCCATTTTCATTATTTAGCTTGTGCATTTAAAACCCGAAGTAAATATTTAAGAGCTTCACAGAAGCGGTTTATTGAAATCTTATTTATAAAGATAAAAGTTTTATTACTCACTTCTCGTATTAGAGCAGTGCACAGGTTTCCCAAGGCCTTCCAAAGCCTCTGATTAAATTTGCACCCCAGTTGTATTTTAAAAGCCGGGTGCTTCGGTTTTCCACCTGTATTCAATTTATATCGTTTCAATATCGCATTGGTATGTAAATGGCGCAATTGTGATTTATTACAGCTTTGAACAAATATTTAAAGAGCAATAGGTTTTTTACTCGTTGATGCCCACACAGCCCATTCATTAATGAGTGTATAAGGGTCCCACTAAGACTTGAGAGGTACCAAGTCAACGTCACAGGCAAATGGTGCAGACGAGGCTCCGACAAAAAGTCCCCGATAAGCCACCTTACGTGGGACTAACAAAATTACTTGCGAAAAGTGGGTATTTATCATGCCTCTGTCTGCCTCTTCGGGGAAAGTAGCCTGATTTATGTATGTATGTATGATACCCACAGCTGGAGACCATACAACGACTTCCAAAAAAGGAGTAGGTTCTCAATTCGACTGTATGTTATTTTTTTAAATGTTTTTTACATCATATCTCTGGACTGGGCGAACCGATTTTGAATTTCTTTTTCTATTGATAGCTACTACTTTCCATTTCAATTTGGTCCCATTCCAACAATTATTTGGTCCCATTTTGATGATTTGAAGTCGGTTGTTGTGTAAATTTTTGGCGTGTATTTTGATACATACAGACCGACAGATGTATTAATTTCCAGACTTTCCAGACATAAAAATGTGCAGGAAGATTTCTGTTGTTGTTTAGATATTGATTTCAAATCGCTTCTCTTTTTAATAACGCCACCTATTGGTAGATTGGGTTTACAATTAATTGATCATTGACTTAAACTATAAACAGCGTTATTAAAGTGTAGAACTAAAAAGATCTTGGCAATTTAATGAATTTATTCACAATATAATATAATCAGATCAGATAAGATTTTTTATTTCTTCCTTTTCGTTAGTGTATCGTATTTCATGTTGTAGCGTATCGTTCACATTGAAAACATAGCCAAACATAGTTAAAAGTTCTTTCTTGTCATCTCACACGCGTTCTTAGCAAAGTCCCAACTTTGCTAGTTAAAATACTTTGCAGTGATGTTTTGGGCCAAAAATCTAACGATTGTTACATATTTTATCCTCTGACATTATTTCTCTACGCGAATATCATTATATTTCATTACTTGTAGGGTATAGTGCCTCCTGGTTACGGCATTAGTCTTGCCACTAACTTAGGACTATTTAATGAACTCTGAGAACTCTGAGTCATTGCTGACTGGGAAACTTCCCTAAATGCTGGCTGTGTTGCCACTTGGGATGGCGATACTTATTCTTTGGGCCAGAAATAGCCAGCCTTACGAACCCTTTGTGCGTGAGTCCGACTCCCACTTGACCGATTTTTATTAATGCGAAAATCAATGCATACATACATAAAAAAAACATAAAACACACTTGTAATAGGTATTAGCGGTATTATTTCTCTCACAACGATATTGATGAGAGAATTTCTTATCTCTCTAGAAGATTTTACATCTTCATTCCAATGTGGCCGGCCCTTAAGCCAACCTTAATTGCTTGATCGAATTGAAGTTAATTTACTTATATACCGTAGTCGCATCCGCTTGGTTATCGACTACTAATATCCGGTTCGTTAGTGCTACATAAATGGATACTGCTCTTGGGAGGTAGTTACGGTCAATTTGAAAAACAAATTTATATCAAGTTTGCAAAATAAATGTATTATGGTCAGCCGGTCCAGTCAATCATCCACCGCGCCCTTTCCCAACCCATTTGGGGTCGGCTTTCCAGTCTCACGGCGATGTGGCTTAACTTCGATATTTTCCGTGGAGCGACTGCCTCTACAACCAATAGATGAAATCGTGCTCTCTGACTGCACGGAGGAGTCAATTACATAATTATATCTACCTTTATACACCTCAAGAGCACTAATCTCAGTGGTACGAATTCAAAAAATATTTTTGTCTTTAATTGGGAAGCCCGATGCTTGCAGGCAGCTTGAACCTTTGAGATCTTGGCTGATGTACTTACCTCAAATTACTTCTTTGCAACGTGCTTGAAACCGCGGGTGACAGCAAGCGAATAATATAATCCTTTTTACACAGAGTATATACTTAACGAGCACAAAGTTCTGTCAGACTGACAGGCGCGTAACACAAATTGATGATGATATTTCCCAAATGTACATAGATGTACTTTGTGGCAACGTACTGTCAGTGGCAATCTTTTTTCGTTAAAGTGTACGGAAGTGACTCTTGACGCCATTTTTCTGTTATTTTACATGAATTTGCAAAAAGGATGTTGAAGTGTAATACTTTTGCATATGTAACTAGACGGTGTGTATTTTTTAAATAGACGTCATGTTTTTTACACTTGTAATGAGAACCATTGTAGGCTTATCTGGTACGTGAAGAATGAAAATGTGGTTTAGAAGTCCTTAGGGTTTTAACTAAATACCAGCCTAAATATTTACTTTCATCGTAGCTCTTAAAGCTTATCTATTTCTATACCATCAGAGATAATTTTTGATGGATTGTTAAATTACTGGTGCTGGTACAAAATATACACTTCTTTGTTGTACGAAATATATATTGTAATTACGAAGTTTTTCTCGAAAAGGCTTTTAATGTTTTTATTTGTACGCCCACTTTTTGATCACCGACGCGGGATAAAACCCTATCCCAACGACGCGGGATTCTCATCCCGACCAAACCCCCGTAGAGACCACACAGGTGGTCAAAGTCCGCCGGGTGCCACTGGAAATACCTTCTGCGTGTGCACCAGAGACGCCCGGCAACGGACGTAAAAGCGGCCGCGGCATTGGGTCGCACGTAATAGAGGGCGAGCCTTTTGCCTCTTAACGGACACTGCCAGAGCCTCATCGTTCGGCAAGTGAGGTTGGCTGGAGTGTTCTTGGTAGGGCTCCCTTTGCACTCATTGGTTGTTATTCTATTAAATATTCATCTTAATGATAAAACTCTCCATTATAATTGTGTTTATCCACTAAAATATAATCATTTATTCACCAAATTTTTGGAACAAAGTCACGTTAATTAGTTTTTTTCGACGGCTTATTACTAAGAATCGGACATTGGGGTAACGTTACTTGTTCCATCAAGATTACTATCTACGATAATAGTGTTTTCTCAGTTTTGGGCCGAAGTAAAGGTGTAAGAGTTATAGTATGTACTGTTAACAGTAATTAAACTAAGATGCTAGGGGGCTTATTTATCAAGCTGGTATCGCAACTAAACCACCTTTTTAACTAAAATCTCAATCTATTGGAACCCATCAAATAACAATTAAGTAGCATAGTTCGCAGTTAAACCCAGCAATCAGTATTAATTTATTCGTTGAAACCAACGCGTTGGACTCATTGATTTATAGCGCATTCCTGTCTACTATTAGATATGTATCAATTCAATTACTGTTTAGTAAATCAGTACTAACAATCACTAACGACCTTTTGGAATAGTTTATATTATGCTAGATAATGTAATAAACGTAGATTTATGTTTGTTTGAGAAAGATTCATGCGACTACTACTAAACTGACTTTAATGAACACACACACAGCCAAAATTATGTCTATATCCCCGGAAGGGTAGACAGAAGCATTCAGGCCATTAGTCACTGTTGGTCTTATGTAAAAGCTTTATCTTATGTTATGGCTTTATTGCCCTTTCCCGGTAATTTGAGTATTCCAGCGTGTTGTCTATCTGTCGTCCAGGTACGCCGTGCGCAGGTGAGGCTGACCTGGGTTCGTAAGCTATATACTCGTAATGTATCTATCCATCCATACAGATAAATAAAATAGGCTTTATGCGCAAATACCAGATTCGCAAAATACCAGATTCTCAAAATACCAGATTCTCAATATACCAGAAGTACACTTAAATGCATAACTTGTACTACAGGCAAGAAAAGAGAAGGAACGAAATTGAATGTATTTTATTTAATTGTATCTAATAGCAAAAACAAAAAAGTAATAATAACCTTTATTGGTATAACTTTTGTCTATTCCTACTAATATTATAAAGAGGAAAGATTTGATTGTTTGTGTGTTTGTTTGTTTGAATCGAATACGCTCTACTATTGAAACTACTATTGATTTGTAAAATTAAAAACAATTATATTTATTTATTATTTTTCTTTATTGTTATAATTATGTTTACCGCTGGTATAACCGCGCGGAGCTGCTAGTAAGTGAATAAAATAATAACAATTTTGTTTTCGAATGTGCGAAATATGCTATATTGAGAATCTGGTGTATTGAGAATCTGGTATTTTGAGAATCTGGTATTTTGCGAATCTGGTATTTTGCGCATAAAGCTAAAATTGAAGTGTCTATGTGTAATTTAAAATGACAAGCGCCATAAAAAATGCAGTTTTTAAATTTTTTGTCTGTGTGTTTGTTCTCGCTTATCTCTGAAACGGCTGGACCGATTTTAACGGGACTTTCACTGGCAAATAACTGATGTAATAAGGTGTAATATAGGTTACTTTTATCCCGGGAATGTGTTCCCGCGGAAATTGTGAACCGTCCGCTAGTTATTCATATAATTATGTAATAAATAAAACTAGTTATCCCGGCGAACTTTGTATCGCCTCAAATATTAAAAAAAAAAAAAAAATATAATATTTCATGCAAATGTTTGTATTATTAATTATAATTGAAAAACGCGACAGACGGACAGACAGACAAATTGTCGTATTAAATATATAGATATCACACAGTATCTTTTCGTACCCAAATTTACACATGCCCTCCGTTCAGGACAATTTTGGAAAAATGTAGAAATTTTGGGGAGACTAGACAACTTAATACAAAATTCTTTGTGTAAAGTTTTAAATGTAAATATTAATGGGCCGGGCCTGGGTCCAAGCGTCTCTTCCGTTCAGTTCGCTTGGGCGGGCTAGGTATTCGTAGAGTCACAGATGTCAGTCTGCCAGCATTTCTGTCGTCGGTCCATAGCACCGAAGAATTAGTCAGGAAAATTTTGTCAAATACACTGATTGATTCCGAGGTGCGATGCAAGACCGATGCCATAAATGCTTGGAGGAGGTCTTGCCCCGACACTGACCTGCTCTCACGCCTAGGCTCACAGCGACTGTGGGATTCACCGCTCTGTAAATTGAGAATTAATACACTAATTGACACTTCTGTCAATATTTCAGAGCGTGCACGCCTACTAGCTGTTGGAGAATGGGAGTCAGGGTTATGGATCCAGGCGCTCCCATCGCCCAACATCGGTACAATGTTGGACGACGCAACCTTCCGCATTGCCACTTGCCTTCGGCTGGGTACACCTTGTATATCCCCGCATCATTGCACCTGTGGAGTGGCCGTCGATAATCTGGGATACCATGGCCTTTCTTGTAGCAGAAGCGCAGGTCGTATACCTAGGCACGCTATTCTAAACGACATAATTCGTAGGGCTCTTTCCACCGCAGGTCTTCCGGCCGTACGTGAACCAAATGGTTTAGCACGAAGCGATGGAAAGAGACCGGACGGTCGTCTTTACTACCGTGGAAGATGGGAAGGCCTTTGGTGTGGGACGCTACATGCGTTGACACCTTAGCACCTTCACACCTTCCAAGCACATCCGGATGTGCCGGCGCTGCTACTGCATCGGCTGAAGGCCTTAAACGGCGTAAATATGCTAACCTAGCAGGTGATTACATATTTGAGCCGTTTGGGGTTGAGACACTGGGGTCATGGGGTCCGAGTGCTCGCCGCCTTTATAGAGACATTGCTAAACGCCTAATCGATGCTTATCAGGACCAGAAGGCTGGCTATTTTCTGGCCCAAAGAATAAGTATCACCATCCAACGTGGCAACACAGCCAGCATTCTGGGAACCTTCCCGGTTGGCAATGACGCGGAGGATTTTTTAAACGATATTTTGTAATGTAGGTATTTTTAGTCTATAATTATGTTTATTTTGTATATTGTAATTCTTATTGTAAATAAATCACACAGTTGATTGACGGCATTTAATAAACTACACATGTTCTTAACGTCAGCAAGGTACTTCAAAATGGTTAGCCATATATATTTTCCAAAGGTTTCATCGGTCATCTTTTAAAAGTGTCTTTCAAAACTGTAAATGTAAAAATAAAATATAATGGTAGAGTAAGTTTTTATTTTGTAAAGTATCATTTCTTATAAGTAGATTGATGTGAACAGGCGCCGAAGTTCTTTTATATCGCTAAAAATACTATTTGTGAGTCAATCAGTAATAGCTTTGCTCCTCAGTCACCTAGGGCATCGTACTGATGAGGGTTCGATCTATTGCTATTGAATAAATCCATATTTAACAGGGTCAAAGTAAATCTATACATCGTGTTAGGGTTTGGAGATTATTCTTTAGTATCCATCGCTTTGTCAATGACTTGGAATAAAAATTATCTATATTTATTTTATAAAGTACCTACCTAGTAGTTGTTTATTGAAAAGGGTATTTAAGGCATTGAAATCATAATTTTTATTATTATAAACTCACGGTCGTGTATACGAGGCGTTGCGAGGCCTAAGCTAACTTTGCATTTGTGTGAGTGACCACGAACAGTAGAGTAAAAACTCTTTTTGTAGCTGTGTGTACAACACATGTGTGTATAAAAGAGGTCACATATACGTTCACGTACACTGCACTCACACAAATGCAAAGCTCAACTTACGCCTCGCGACCTGTACCACGTAGCGATTGGAAAAAGTGGTCATCACTTTTTATTGCCACGTTCTTTTCTAACAGGCACTTCCTATTGCCTTGCAAATCTGGCATTAAATGTAGAATCGACGGTCAGTATATAAGTTTTACTTAATACGTTACTATAGAATAGGCGTGATTTTATTATTATGGCCACTGTAAATACCTACTTTTAAATATTTCGTAAAACATAAGAATAACGTTATCACTTTGTTTACAAATATTGTTTTTTTTAAAGAAAGTGATGTCTCAATTTTTCATCGTAATTTACAATAAACGTCGTTAATTTTGTAATTTGAATTTGGATATCTTTATCAAAATGATTAAAAGACCGCTGTGTTTTACTAACAAGGCACTCGTATTTGTAAACCTTGTGGCTATAAATTTTTTATTTATAACCCCAGGTATTGCAATAAAGTGCTTAATTAAAAATCTTATTTTAAATACGGATCAATACTATGTTATGTTCTATTTATAAACATGTTTATTCTCAATATCACAGACCGAGACGTTTATTACACCTACAATAGGTATTTTCTTAATAAATTTGTACATTTCTTGTATAATAGAGGGATTGGCGTTATCCTATTTGCCATTGGCGAGAACTTTCATAATGTTTGTTATAGAATCGTCCATCTTTTACTACCCGTCGAGTTAATTACTAGACTTTCTATCCGTTTGTGTCAACTTATCTCTGAAACGATTGGGATGTCGATACACAAAATAATGTTATGTAATTCAGGTTATATACCAAATAGTTGGAAAGATTATATTGGAAATTATTTGAGCAAATATTGTGAGAGCTAAGTCTCAACTATACCTGCGCTAGTTAAAGAGCTTACTTACTTAATAACACAAAACATTGGTCTGGTTGAGATTTTGTTAAGATTTTAACAGGACTGAAAGGCGAGGTTTATTTCATTCAGCTAATAGTTTCTCATAGACTAAGAAATCTCACAATCTTCTTCTAAGAGGATGGGATTACAGAGGACTATGAATAAAGAAATACTGAATTTTTATATATTTAACGTTCATTATGTGGTTTAACAAGATGGGATAAAATATCTGGGCGAATAATATGCTTCTGTTAACCTCTTCGGAGAAACAGGAGTGATTAAGGCAATTAATTAAAAAATGATTATAACAAAAACAAAACAATTTTATTATTGATAATATGTTTTATTTTTAGTTTTTTTTTATCTGGTTTTGTACCTGCGGCTGGGAGTGAATCGGGCGACTGTGGTATACCTCGACACGGGATCTCCTAGTGAGGACTGCTCACTTATAATTGTATTATGTTACGTACCAATCACGCCGAACTTGCTACTTATTTGTTGTTAACAACTGTTACTTAGTGCGCATACTATTTTAAGTTATACATCTTGGTATTTTTGTAATATGTGATAACAGCGATAAATAAATAAATAAATGTAAGCATTTTATAATATTGAATTATGTGTTGTGGTGGGGTTTTAGCAACATTTTTTTATTTGTATCCCGCTCATTTTGATCGCACCCTGATATTATAAGTATAGCATGTAGCTCTATATAGTGAAAACGTTTTTCAAATCAACCAGTTCTTTAGTTCTCCGAAACTCAAACTCAATCAAATTTTTCCTGTTAATAATATTAGTAGGATAATAAAGATACAGTCCATTTCTGTAGCAGGTATAATTTTGAAAGATACTGGACAACCTTAGATATAAAACAGAATGCAAAAGCTTTACTAAAGTCGCTTATCGTTCAGTGTGAATTCGTTCAAGCGAATGAAGGTTGTCGATACGTTTTTCTTTTATCTGCTATTCGACTGGGAAATTGCTACTGCAAACCCATCTACGGTTACACATCCGTAAAATTGCACCCAAACGATTGATGGGCACAAATAAACAGTTTGTAATTATCTTGAACAATGTGATTGTGACAGCCTGAAAATGTCAATGTTTGATGAGTTGACGGTTGACATTTATTTGATGAGATTTGACATTTATTTGACAGATTTAGTTGTTGACAGATTTGGTTGTTTAAAAATTATTTAATATTATTTTAATATTATAATTATTAATTTATATTTATTTTGTAATTTTTTGAAACGATATTATGTATTTAGAAACGAAATTTGACACTACTAGGTCGCCGCAGTCGCGAAACGTACCGTTACGCTGCAGCATATATTTGAGCGAAGCGAGTTTAAATTCAAAATTCTGGCTTCGTAAGAACCTGGATAATTCTGTAAGCTTTCGATGAGTGCAAGAAAATCCGAAATCGGCCGAGTATTCGCCGAGAAACAATTTAACATAAATCGTAACAAAAATAATTTGAGTCACCCGTTGAGAGCTCCGCTCGCCTTCGGCTCGCTTCGCTCAATTATAATAATGTAGAATAATTAATAGAAGACAAAAAAAATCCCATTTTTTGGGGTAAATTTGTAATACGGCCTCCTTAACTTTATTTAGGTACACCCACGTTTATAATTTTAAAATGTATAGTGGGTACTCAGTTTAATGTCATAATGTTAATGAAATGGTTTCTGAAAGTAAAAATAAATAATATTAGTATAAAATGTGTTATAAAAGTGAATTATGTGTGTGGATTAAGTAGGAGTGAACACCTCTGATGATGCCATAAGGCGAAACCGGTCAGAAAATAAAATATTTGTGGAATGGTGTACAAGTGAGTTTTTTCAAAAATGTATGATCAAGTACTTATTGGTAACTTGCAAAACTGCATCTAACTCAAAGTAAAGAGTAAATAAACACTATATTTACCGATGTATTTATATATTTATATTTACTTATAACTAGTATGGGTTTAAGTTTATTAACCTTTACACACATCGCGCGCTTGATTGCACTTGTCTTATATTATATTGTCGTATTTGTCTCAGCCCTTTAGTTTCGGACGTGAGAGTGGCCGCGGCCTTGAATCGCAGCATTAAAAAAAATCCCCTTTGGATTTGTAAATATCTTCGTAGAGATAAGTAGCAACTTTGTACACTGTATGAAATGAATATTGTATGTATGTACTGTGTGTACATAAATAGTTAAATAGTAAATAAAAAGCACAAATTGATTAATTTCTATTCTAGTTAGACAAATTGCTAATTCATAGCAATTTGTCTAACTAGAATAGAAATACAGTACCTAATTGCTTGATAAAAAATGTTATTACATTTCCATTTAGTTTTAATTGCCGGTAAATTAAAGATAACAAAAACATAGGTACTGAGAGAGTGACTAAATAAAAGATTTCGAAGTTTTTTTTGGGTCGTGTTCTGTTTACAGCGGAAAGCGAAAAGCGGGTGGGGGCTATTTGAAACCTCGGGCAGACTTTACTACTGTTTATAACCATAAATAAATGTAGTTATAAGAAACAGCGTATTCTCTACTTGATAATTAATGTATAAACACACATATCACGCCTATATCCCCGAAGGGATAGGCAGAGGTGCATTACACACCCACAATTTGCCAGTATTTTTAGTCCCACGTAATAGGGGGCAAGCCTATTGCCGTCTGGCTGGGAAAATGGACGAAATGGCCCTCAAGAGTCGCGGGTGGATCGTCCGTCCGGCTGCCGGCGTCCCCGTTGGAAATAATAATTGCCGTCACCGGGTACATTTTTAATGGATTATGTCCAAAATGGCTGAATTAATTTAATAAAAAGTAGCAGCTATATTGTAATTTAGAAAAACCAATTTGAAACCCGTTGCCTTGCGATGAAATTTTGATGAAAGGCAACAAAATCTTACGTGCCAGCTGCCATGGCCAATTAAAGTCCTGGGCGATTCAGACTATAAAACATTAAATATAATATGATACAAGTCAATATGTTTATAGAAGTCAAAGTAACGCATGGATGTTTAACGTATGAAAAATATGGTTATTTGTCTAGGGTTAATGTAAAATAGTGCTGCAATCAAACCAAATAAGTGCAGCTTTCAAGAAATAAATTTTACCACTTCTGCAGAATTCTGCTTCCAGATTTATTTCATTTCAGCTCAAATCTAATTTACTAACGTTTCGTTAGAACTAAATCTAATAATAAGAACCCTGACACGGCAATCAGAAGACATTCGCTTTCGAAGCACGAATGCGAAGTATAATATATTGGTGGACTTGCACTACACGTGCTGATTCTTTTTCTACACTATTTTATAAAGACAAACCGACACAAAAACCGACTTCAAATTACCGGAATAGAGCCAAATCATTGTCGGAATGAGACCAAATTGAAATGTGACACGGGAAGTAGGAAATTTCAGTTAAAAAAAAACAGTTTATCCAGTCGATTTTTGAACCTCCTTTTTTGAAATTAAGATTTGTCCCATTATTTTTCTAAGAATGTTTGGTACTTTACGTGGGTCCTAAACACAGATAGGTAAATTTAGAATGTATGTATATAATGAATCTAGTTTATATTTGGACAAAAGAATTATTATTACAATTTTATCAGAAATTATGCAGGATATCTGACTTATCATTGACTTAGATCAGCGTGGTACTTGTGGTATTGTATGATTTTTTTAATGGCGTGGTTAAAATCTGAAACGTATTTTGTAAGTGTTTATTAATGTATTTTGTTTCAATTTGTCGTTATTTTATTATGATGATATTAAAGGTTCCGATTGGATTTCGACTACAGTAATTACCTACAGTGGTCACGGGTTGACTAATGCTACGAATGCTACAATCAATCTAATCAAAACGAGCTCATATTTCAGCACTATTGCAAGCTTTCTTGAATGTACTGACATGGTATTACATGGTAAAGATCCCACTTGCAGTAAAACTTCAGTTGTAAATAACCTTTGTAAGTTTTCGTTTGCTATTTCTCTAAGTTCGCTTCGTAGTTGCTAATAAAAGACCTATTTAATACCACTAAAACTCATACCATAGGTACGCGATATTGTTGAGCAAGCAATATAATTCTCCATATTTGTAAATCTCTTCTGTAATCCAATCTGTTAAACGATTCGAAGCAGATCCCCGTATCACTGAATCAGGTTGACATACAAAATGTTTAGAACCGTCATCATAAAATATTTACTCTGCAGGTACAGATTTTGTGTTGAATGTTCGTGTAGGTAGATATTATGTTACCGTTATAACCTGTTTTCAGATAAAACGCATTGTTACTAGATGCTAATACTAACTATGTTAAATTTGAATTTTATTCGCTTAAAATTCTATTGTATAAATTAGTTGACAAATCATTTTTATTTAGAATTAGAATTACAATATACATAATTATGTGGGTACTAAAAATATTTACATTACAAAATATCATTTAAAAAATCCTCCGCGTCATTGCCAGGGAAGGTTCCCAGAACGCTGGCTGTGTTGCCACGTTGGATGGCGATACCTATTCTTTGGGCCAGAAAAATAGCCAGCCTTCTGGTCCTGAGAAGCATTCAAATTCAATTTCATCATTAGGTATTTTATTTCTTTAGCTCAAAATTAAAAAAATTGTCTATAATTGCCGCAATAGTATTAATGAATTAACAACGTAAAAATCATAACCTAACACCGTGCCCCATTGGTAAGTATCTACGAATTAAAAAACCATAACCTAAATTTGCGCTTTGCCTAGTAATGTCTAGTTTTAACTGAAATTAAATTTTGAACACTAGATAATTCTAAGAGAGGCATTTATTAGAACATGTTCTAACTACAACATGTTAGAACATGTTCTAACTAAAAGCGAGTTTTAACGGGGACATAGTATATCATGTCTGTACACACATATTTTGGTTTGTATATTACCTTTTGTTTGCATATAACCACAGGTCAAATGTGTACGAGGATTATCTCGTTAACAATTTTACTCGTCCATTTTACTAATCCAGCCATTAAAAATGTGACCATGTTGTTTCATTGTTTTTGAACGAAATGTGATATTTTGAACCGACTTCCACAAAAGGAGGAGGTTCTCAATTCAACTGTATGTTTTTTTGTTACCTCTTCGAACTGGGTGAACAGTTTTGTTTTTTTTTATTGGAAGTTACTACTTCCTAAGTTGTCTCATTTCAATTTGGTCCCATTCCGACAACTATTTGGTCCCATTTCGGTAGTTTGAAGTTCATTGCTGTGTCAATTTTTGACAAGATTTTTTCAGCTGGAATGTTTTGTCTTTGACCCAAATGGCAAAGGCCAAAGATACAAGTTATCTTTGGCCTTTGCCATTTGGGTCTTTGTCATCCCAAAAAGATAGGCAGAGCGATTTACAGTGACTGTTATTTTAATCGATCTTCCGGTGTTTCTTACATCTAGATAGTAAAAACATTTTTTATATTTATTTAAATCGTATTTCCTAACTTTAAAATTATATTGTCAGTGTGTGTTTATTGCGGGAGTAGGTTCATATTATGCGAAACAGGCACATCAAAACTAAGCCAATCGGGTAGCAACGCGGTTATCAAATTTCAGAGCCTTTATTTTGCCACGTCATAGTAATTAATTAAAACTCGGTATAAAATCTTCAACATGAAATTTATTGAACATTGTATTGGCATTTTGTTGTTTACGTGCTATCGCTCGTTTTCAATAACAATAGTAAGTATGTATTATAAGAAATTTAAATTACACAATTGTCAGTAATTAATATTGTATTGGCTATATTTTGCAGCTTCTTTGTAAATTCAGACAAATAGAGTGACAGAAAACCACAAATATATAAAAAAAAACAAAAAATAAGAAATTAAATAGGTACTAAACTACACTATTTACTAAATATTGTATAAAAATCTTCCACGTCATTGCCGACTGGGAAGGTTCTCAGAATGCTGGTTGCCGGGCCATGTTGAGTGGCGATATTTATTCTGTGAGCCAGTAAACCCTTCTGGCCCTGAGAAGTATCGATCAGACGTTTAGCGAGCGCTCGGACCCCATGACCAATAATCCCCATCACCATAGTATCTCCAAAACAAAAAAGAAATAGATCAGAGGCCCCAACCATACATAGAAATATGGTTGTTCTTACACACACGTAAAGGGCTATTTCCCTAGCGGCTATGTATAATTTGGCGTAAATAACGCTAGGTAATAGAATAAAGAATAGAAGACAGTCTTTGATTTACTTTAATTTCATTTAACTGTATAGAACCCACCGCCCACGTCAGCATAAGCTGAGACGGGACCAAATTCACGCAGATGTGGCGTCTAACTAGCATACAACCGACGATTTTTACCTTTACTTTCTCCTTGTGTATTCTAATATACTTATAATTGCCATACGTGTTTCTTTCTTTCTTATAGATAGCAATACAGAAGTCACACACTCGCATAAAGGCTTTTTTTTTCTATAAAGAGGTATGTGGGAAGTGTTTATACACAGACATTTCACGAATTCAATAAATATAATTAATTATAATTGGAATATTGATCCATAAGTATAGCCTCCAATATTCTATTGTCAGCACTATAAATTGTTCCTCCATCATATATAAATTGTTCATCCATACTCTCACAATATATCATACTAGCAAAATAAAAATACACTCCTAGTGCTTTTACTTTAAGAATTCTAAATTCAAAGTTTATTTATACATACTGAATTGAAAAGTTGTATACATACTCGTACTAAACTAGGCTTTTAACGTACTCTGCAGCGAAAATCGAAGTTCCGCCATCTCTATAGGTGTTTATTTACTCGTAGTTTAAAACGAGATTATCTTGCGATGAAGATGAAGTGACGTTAATCAGTTAATGGCTCACGATCAATCTGTATTAATTAATCATTCTGGCGAGGCGAGTATGGTTAACGTGCTTCATTTGTTATTAGAAGTTTGATAATTAGGTTAATATATTCGAAGTAACCATGAAACTAGAGAATTATGGTATATATTTATTGTTTCGTTTATTTTTATATCCATGTTTATACATGTTTATACCTATATATTTATATATATATGTAATAAAAATTTTATTGACGTACTTATCAAAAAGTCTGAACGTGCCGTACGTGAATATGGGTTTCGTTGACGATTGTTTTTTTATAAAACACAGCAAAATTGACATAGTAACCGACTTCAAACTACCACTATGGGACCAAATAGTTGTCGGAATGGGACCAAATTGAAATGGGACCTTGAAAATTCTCAAAATCGGTTCGCCCATTCCGAAGATATAAGGTAACAAACTTAAAAAAAAACTTTTCCTTTTTTGGAAGTCAGTTGAAAATAGAGATGGTTGTACTTAAAAGTATGGGATGTTTATGTTGAAGTGTACTAGTTCTCGGATACGTGGCTAGGTAATATAGTTTGTTTACATCTCTAAACAATGAGGTACAAAGTTAAGAAATGTTATTTAAGTCTTTAACACAACATTAAGTATTATTACAACAGCTGGTATTATAACACGGAACGACAGAGAAACATCCATAGGTATTCTCTGGTAAACTCATTCTCCTTGTAAGAATCCTTGTAAAGACTTAGGTTAAAATCGTATTAAGAGCCTATTATTTGTGCAATTTTAAAGGGTAAGAAGTACTTTATAAATATTTGTCTTTCACATTGTACAGTCTGAAAAGATTGAATATTAAAATTGAAAATTATAATAGAAGAGGCGAGAAGAGGCAAGTAATTAAAAGATAAGGTCGAAACAGAATGGTGCTTCATTTACATAAGTTGCAATTAGCTTAAAAGAGGTAATACCGTCTTACTGTCATTTATTTTCGAAATGGGTCTGTTTATTCAGCCCGGATGTATTTCCGTATCTAAATATACATTGCAAAAGATACAATAATAATAAACTTCAGTGCAAGAAAATGGGACTAGCTTGAATTGGTTACTAGCTTTTGAATTCGGATATCTGCAGTTGCATAACATAACGAGACCTAAATTTCCTTAGAGACCAACTTGTAATTCCGTGGCTTTGTGCAATTATTACTTCTCTTAATAAATGTTAAAAATAAAATGTACATGTGTATTTTACAATATGAATCACAAAAACTATAGGTTGGACTCGAACCAGCGACTGTTACCTCTCCAGGAGGTTCTACCAACTGAACAAGACTTATACGAAGAGTTATACGAGAAAAAGTTAGCATACTAAATTGCTTATAAATACATATATGCAAGACCAACAAGGTAGCATTGTAGCGTCGTCACGTCGCGTCGATTCGGTTGTCATACGAACATCTATGGCAGTTGTTACGGGTATTTGGAGCCCTAAAAGAAAATCTAACTGGTAACTCAGAGCTCCGATATCACCCATGGGTTGCGGAGGTCAGATGGCAGTCGCTCCTAGGAAAATATTGAAGTTCAGCCGCATTGCAGTTAGCCTGGGAATCCGACCCCTACTAGGTCGGGAACAGGCTTATTGGATGTTGATCTTATTGCAATAATGAAACTTTCTTTAAAAAATAAACATTTTATAACAACAGCATCTTACCTCAAACTAAGCAGATTGTGATAGAACTACTACTAACTAGGTACTGATACTAAATAACTTTATTCTGCTTATTTAAAAATAACTAAAGGACATCGAGAGCGCGTTCCTGATTCCACCGGTGCAACAATTGTCTTGGGAATTACAACCCATTAGATGACATGCTTGTTTATCGCGTTACTCATATTAAAAGTAATGAAACAAAGAAACCTTTTTATAAATAAAACATTCAAATAAAAACTAAAAACACAAATACGGCAATGTCTCTGAATACTACCAAAATATTTGAATTTCATTCATGCGATGGTTAAAGTTTCTTACTAATGGATGCAGTGGCCTCGTTCTCCAATAATTTATTAAAACTGAACATACTTGGGACTAATTTTACGTTAAACAGAACCGTGTATTTGGTAGCTTATATTTTATTTTGTTTTGAAACAGATACATAAATACCACAGCATATTTAGGACAAACTTTTCAGAATGAGGTTTTTAATAACGATGTAATTAAAAAATCGCTCGAACTGCAGAGATTCTTGGTAGTGTATGTAATATCTGTCCTCGCCCCATCTAGGGGACGTGTATTTGCTAGCTTATATGTTATTCTGTTTTGAAACAGATACATAAATACCACAGCATATTTTCGACAAACTTTTCAGAAGGAGGTTTTTAATAACGATGTAATTAAAAAATCGCTCGAACTGCAGAGATTCTTGTTAGTGGTATGTAATATCTGTCCTCGCCCCATCTAGGGGACGTGTATTTGCTAGCTTATTATATTATTCTGTTTTGAAACAGATACATAAATACCACAGCATATTTTCGACAAACTTTTCAGAAGGAGGTTTTTAATAACGATGTAATTAAAAAATCGCTCGAACTGCAGAGATTCTTGTTAGTGGTATGTAATATTTGTCCTCGCCCCATCTAGGGGACTTAGGACCTTAAGTCAAGTAAGTCAATATCTGTCCTTACTGTTGGAATTTTGGTTTGAATTACAGAGTGATTATGGAGTTTCTATAATGCCCGGTAGCGGCAATAGACTTACCCCCTATTACGTGAGACCCACAATATTACTGGTAAATCCTTACCCCTTCTGGAAGATATGTCTGTCATATTAAATAAAAATCAAGATATTTATTATCATTATCTCCTAGGACTAAGTCATCCTGACTTGCGTGCGGTGTACCAGAAAACGGCAGGCAAAACCCGACGCCCTATATTGCGTGAGAACAACCAGGTTACCTGAAAAATTAAGGTGAATGAACGTCTGTACGTAATTTTAAAATAATAATCATGTCCTCAAAACCCACTTAACATGTCGGTTTAGTATCGATTTTGTGCGATGTGTTCAAGGGGAGTATTTATCGGTTTCATCCTATTTAGCAGATCGTGAATGACATGTGATAGACATACCCCTCCGACCTTAGTGCTTGGATAGGGAAACGTGTCAATTTATATGTATTTGTGGGTGTTCGATATTGGTTTCAAGAATCGAGCTTGCCTATACCTACCTAAGTATAAAGTATTTTCTTTTTTTTTTTCATTGATCTCTACGTACTAAGTGGCGGATCTTCTATTTCAATCGTATTGAAATAGAAGATCGGCGTGAAGGCGTAACGTGCTACGCCGACGATACCCTCGTCACGGCGCGGGGTGCAACGTACCAGGAGGCAGCACTCAAGGTCACGACGAGTGTTGCTCAAGTCGTGTGTCGGATACGGCGGCTGGGACTGGAGGTGGCTTTGCACAAGTCCGGGGTTTTGTGTTTTCACAGACCTCGGAACGGTCCACCTGAAGGTTCCAGCATAAATGTGGGAGGCATTAGCATCGGCATCAAACCCTCGATGAAGTATCTAGGTATCGTACTTGATAGCCGATGGAATTTCGGACCACATTTCCGAAGTTTGGTCCCCAAGGTGACAAGCTGATGTCCAACCTAAAGGGACCCAACGCTTCCAGCAGGAGACTGTACCTGGGGACCGTGCGGAACATGGCCCTATACGGGGCTCCCGTATGGGCGGCGAAGTTGACGGCCAACAACTCAACGCTCCTTAACAGACCGTTGAGGACCTTGGCCGTCAAAACAATAAGGGGCTACCGCACGATCTCCGGAGAGGCTGCATGGCTCCTAGCCGGGACCCCTCCATGGGACCTGGAAGCGAGAGCCCTTGCGTCATTGTTCCAATGGTGCAAGGAGGCGCTGGAGCGGGACCACCGGCCTGCGTCTCAAGAAATCGATGACCAGCGGTCCCAACTTCGCCAGGATCTCATGGAGTCATGGAGGGTGCGACTTGAGCAACCCAAGTGGGGTACCACCATCATCGCGGCGGTGAGACCGATCATGGACGATTGGCTGCAGAGGCAGCATGGTGACCTCACGTATCGTGCGACGCAGATCGTTACCGGGCATGGATGCTTCGGTAGCTATCTGTTTCGCATCCGTCGTGTCACACCCTGGTGTCAACACTGCGAGATTTCCGATAACGACACCGCACTCCACACGTTGGTGGAGTACTCAGCGTGGGCGAGTCAGCGCCGGGACCTGGACCGGGGTCTGGGCGTGGATACCCTCTCGCTGGAGACCATGCTTCAAGCCATGGTCTCCAGCGGGAGTAGGTGGAACGCGGCCGTGTCCTTCTGCGAGCAAGTCGTGCTCGCGAAGGAGGCGGCTGAGAGGGAGAGGGAGCGTACCCTCTCCGCCGAGTTCCGTAGTCAGCGGCGAGGGCGCCGCAGACTCATCTACGCCCAAGACCATCGACCTCCATGATGCCACGGGGCCTGAGGACGGCGGGATCGCCACCCGTCGTCCTTACAGAAGCAGGCTAGAAGGGTTGCGTGCTGCGGGGCCTTTGCC
The DNA here is from genome assembly GCA_963556515.1 of Nudaria mundana. NCBI lineage: Eukaryota > Metazoa > Arthropoda > Insecta > Lepidoptera > Erebidae > Nudaria > Nudaria mundana. Next base: position 6,996,639 of record OY748300.1, on the reverse strand, counting down.
CCATAGCACGCAACCAGATTCACTCACTGACGCGGGATAAAACCCTACCGCAACAACGCGGGATTCTCATCCCGACCCAACCCCCGCAGAGACCACAGAGGTGGTGAAAGTCCGCCGGGCGCCACTGGAAATACGTTCTGCTTGTATCCAGAGACGCCCGTCAACGGACGTTAGAGAGGCCGCGGCCTTGGGCCGCGGAACTAAAAAAATAATTAAATAAAGAGTACTAATTTTATTTGTATAAAGAAAAAGGTATTGCTAAAATTTAATAAACTAGTGACTTTTTGATCAATCCTAACAGGACCGAAGTAGAATAGTAATAAACTAGCTATAGATTAGTTAAAATAGCAGACTCAGCCTCCAATTTAAACATCAGGAGACATCATTATTCATCATATTGTGGGTAACTACTGACTCATGTTACTCAACGGTCTCAACATTGTTGACTTATGATGTTTCCGTGAGTTATTCATAGTAGTATGTACCTAATATTCCCTATTATGTGATAGTGGTAACCACGTAGGTCTTGGGATTTTACTCGCAATTGTAACTTTGTCAATTGAAGTAGAATTTCTTGTAATTTTTCGTCAGTAGTTGCATCTGATAATCAAAAATTCGTTTAGGTATTCAATACAAAAGTATAGATCCAAGTCCATTACCAAGGTAATCCGACCCGATCACATATTTTAAAAATGTATCTTCTAATGAAATCTGCTATAAACTGTGCACAAACAACATTTTTTGCAATAAAATGCTAACGAATGAAAACCTCAAACCCTCATACGAGCCTTTTTTAAATCCCTACTTTGAAAAAAAAAAATCGCTTTGCGTTTGAGTGTCGATGACGGCGAAGGTAGGTGTATTAGAAGGTTTTGTTTAAGTTCATTCGCTTATATAGCTTAAAAGTACTTATATTCAGAAAGCGTGAAGTATAAGGAAAATATGAAGGGAAATATAAGATTTAATACTTTCGAAGGATGATTCTTTAGGAGATAGATATTTTTGTTTTTGATTTGTGGATTTTTATCGGGAATCTGTCCTTGAGAGTGATGTAAAACGAAGCATTTTAATAAGAATGTATTGTATCCTTAATCCTAAAATATTCATGGCAGTTTCATTGCAGTTATGGGTATGGTACAGGCCTGAACGCCCTGCCCGTTTCCCCCTACATACAAGCCTGGGTTCTTTAAACGAGGCGTGAAGGGGCACATAAGAGAGCCACTTTCGATAGCACTGTGTGCTGTGTGAGTGGCCTTCAATCGCTAAACGTCACGTCTTCTTGGCTGCCATCAGACCATCAGACGTTCTTATCCCAGAAAGCGTAGATTGAGGTTTTCATTACACCCAGATAATTTCATGACCTACCGTTGCTACCACGTTATATTGAGCAATTCTATTGCAGTTTTAAGGCACTGCATGTTTTAATAGAACTTCATCTATCTGCAAGTAAGGACGACTTATGCCCTAGTGATAGACTCGATCTATCACCCAGAAAGTAACTGATCTAAGTTCACATAAATATTATGTTTTATAAGCAATGTAGTAAATAATATTTGCTGTAATAAATTTACAACATGAGAGGCAAAATCCATCGAATAGATTTATTGTTCCTTATCTGCTGGGAGATGGCGCTTCGAAACGACACCGTGACTTACGCATAGCACACTGATGTAATTATGATTATTCGAAGGTCTTGGGCTAGTGGTGGATTGGTCAGTTAGTAGAACATTCGTCCTGGAAAGGGTCAAGACCAGCAGGCAGTTTTTGCGATTCATATCTTGTATTTTTTTTAAGTTGAAATACTTAAAGGTTTAGAGAAGGAAAACTCGACACGAAACCCGTTCGGCCAGCGTGCTATATGTAGGATGAATCCCCGCCTCTTTATGGAAGCCCTATGCCCAGCAGTGGGTGTCAAATGAGCTGAGATGATGACTATAAGATTTAGTGTCTATAATACATCACATACGGTGGTAAGGTTTCCGTAAACTGTCGCTGTGCAAATTTTGGTACAGATAATAAAGGTCTGTGAATATACGACACTATTCAAATTCACTCATATTTGAATTTGACATAGTGACTTGAACTTGTCTTTGATATTTTAAGGTTGGCTTCAAAATAGTATAAGATTCATATATATTTACATCATATTCAGAGTATACACCATCATATCCATCATCTCTTTATTCATTCAATTTCTATTGATATTTTTCAAAAAATACTTGAAATCACCGGTATTTACCCCGTGAACCACAAAAAACATCAAATCTATCCATAATTGTCGGAGAAATCGATGAATACATGAAAAATGCACTAATTATCATTATTGAACCTACTGTAACGTACGGGCTCGTGGTCTAGTGGTAACCGACAAAGTTAACACATTGCAAAGGTTAAGCAACATCGAGTCAGGCCGGTCTTAGGATGGGTGACTATTTCCTAAGACACTGAGACCCCTCCGTGCCTCGGAGAGCACGTTAAGCCGTCGGTCCCGGTTGTCATACGAACATCTATGGCAGTCGTTAGGGGTAGTTGGAGCCCTAAATCAAAAATCCGACCGGTCTAACTACAGAACTTCGATATCGCCCATGGGTTGTGGAGGTCAGATGGCAGTCGCTTCACGGAAAATATTGATGTTCAGCCAAATCGCAGTTAGACTGGAAAGCCGACCCCAACTGAGTTGGGAATAGGCTCGGTGGATGATGATGGTGTAACGTAATAAATAAATATTTTTCCAGTACCTAGTCACAGCTCTGAGCTCGCCTCGATATATTAATTATGAATCATCATCTGATATCTATTTGTTATTTTAACCGAACTTAACCTTACCGCAACGCAAAATGTGAATCGTAACACAAAAAGAAACAATAATTTTAACAAGTCATAATCTAACTGACCTACTGTACTTAACTGTGGCGTAAGTTAAGCAACAGTTGTGAGATGCGTGGAGGGGCGTGCGAGGAGGGGGCAAAATCAATAGAGGAACCCGGCCAAGCCCCGCCCCGCCAAAACATTCTACCCTTGATGTGGGTTACGGGCTCTTTATATTACCTACGTGATTCTTCATAGACGTCGGCAATGGAGGGTTTTTGTAGTTTTCATCATTTTGTCGTCAATCTCATCATCCGCCCGGGCATATGGATTCCAAAAAGATGAAGAGATTAGGGCACGAAAATTGTTGCACTACCAACCATCAAGGATTTCGACGCTACGTTTGCGGATTCCAAGTCTCCATTCCCGAGTTGCGCGGGTATTATTTTAACAAGATAATGTATCTTTTATCTTTGCCACCTTAATTTTTCCACCGAATGAAAATCGAAAACACTAAAAGTAAGTATTACCATTACCATAAAAAATCAATGTACAAGAGATTATTTTTTGCCAATAACCATATCTCTCGAAGCGTGAAGAAGCACGTGTGTCATAAACACTTTCATCGTGTCAATAAATTTAGTTAGACCCTTCAATAAATCGAGTAGGATTACCAACCTTACAGGTTTAGTGGTAAAACCTAGTTAATATATTGGGGACGCCAATTTTATTGAAAAAATATAATGTTCAGTGTTTTTTCAGTAAAGTAGGTTTAAATAACCCCATTTATATTTCTAGGGTTTATATAAACTTCCTTTATTCTTAAAAACGTCCTTAACTCAGTTGTTAAGCGATCCTGAGTAACTACTAACTCTAAACTCAAGCGTGTTTAGTTTGCCTGGACTGATTAACAAATAGACCAATATTAATACCGAGATTTCCAGGGCTGCTACTCTTATTTTCTAAGATAAAATAAATATTACTTATCCTGCTGTTCCAAACGCTCAAATATACTAGGTATGCAATGCATTCTGCTGTTGCAATAATTGAGCTGAGTTTGTCGATCCGGGTCGAACTCCTAAACGACTGGACCGATCTTTATGAATTCAGATATATGCACTCACGGTGATGGTCACTATGACCGTGTCAAATTTCAAAAAGATCGGTCCAGTCGTTTAGTAGGAGTTCGATCACGAACGAAATACACGAGTCGTCTAAGAAAGAGCTTCGTAAACTCCGCTCAATAAAATTAGTCTAGCACACAGATAGAAAGAGGCAGTGCAAACGTATTGAATTAACAAACTATTTGTAACAAACATACAAAAAAAAACACACAATCTAATTATTGTTGAGAATCTTAAATTGTTATGTCCCATACTTAATATTTTAACTGACTTAAACAAAAATCGGCCAATTGCGTGTCGGGCCAAGCATAATATGGGGGTTCCGTAGTTACCCAACTCCTAAACTAACATATTCATCTGGTCCGTTATAGCATTTCTTCAAAGTTCACTATGTGGACTACCATCATAATTTTCTTCCGATTCTTCGAGCTAGCCCTTTAGATTTTAGAGGGGGAGCGACACTGTTTTAACAAAAAAAATCGCTTTAAAGTTAAATATCTTGCATACGGACCCCTAAATCAAAGAATTGTCTTAGCAACCTTCTAATGTTTTAAAAATACCTATCTAATGATACCCCACACGATGGGGTCAACGTGAGAAAAACAAACGTCTGATTTTACTTTGTAGCAGTTTGTCGGAATAGTAAATTCATCTTTCTAGCAGTAACCACCATTTGGGAGGAAAGCCGAGGACAGACAGACGGACAGACAGATGGTCATGACGCAACTATAGGGTTCCGAGATTTTAACTACGGAACCCTAAAAAGGACATACAACAGGAAACACAAAGTTATCTAAAACAAAGCTGAGTTTGTGCTACGAGCTAACACACCTACTTGTATACATAATATAAAAATTTAATAACCCTCGTAATGTGAGCAATCACTCTTCAAAACTTATAACTAAGAACTATCTTGATCATATCCACTTTAGAACAAATGGGACAGCATCAAAGTTGGTCCGTAATTTCGACTACTACGATGACACAAATAGACAGCTACAGAGGAAGATTCAAAGACATATTAATGACAGCCAGGGACTTGGGATTTTGCCTAGCGCGTGGCTGGTAGCCTTTTAGGTTAACCTCTGATGCTGGGCAAAAATCCAGGCTCAAACACTCAAATTACAATACCGAACAACGTTTCCTTGTCCCGCACCGCGACCTAGTTTAGAGTAACTAGTTCTTCTGTGCGGGAAAAATCAAGCTTTACCTTGACATTGACGAAATCATCAATGAACATCGATGGAGCCACATTTTTAAAAAAAGAAGAAGAATGACATACATCACGCCTATATCCCGGAAGAGATATCCCAGACCGGACACTATTGAGAATCCATAATCATTCTTTAATTCAATCCAAAATTCCAATACCCAGGACAGATGTACTTACCACTAAATATAATATCTGTAAAATAACCTTCGGGTCTTTTCGCGACTATTAAACAAAACACATACCTCTTTATTACCCTACCCGTTTGTCTCATTTAAATAAGGTAAGGACTTCGATACAAAATATTAGCGCCAAAATTTCAGACGTTTTTCACTCACCAAACGATAGGCTAACTACTACAAATCTTTATGACCAGACTATACAACTAAACTCTGATGCAGTGCCAGAAGCTTATAATGTGGACATAACGCGAAAGTTTCAAAAATAAATCTCTGTAGTCCGAGATCTATTATAATAAATGAATAAAGCTATTAACAGTTCTCATTATCGCATTGTCAGAATTATTCCAATACCCTATTGTTCTCTTCAGTATATTTTACAAAACTTTGAATTTACCCTCTACCTTGTAAAGGGTAAGAGAATTAATATTTTAATTGAACCTTTCAAGCGGTACGCTGTTATTTATGTTAGAATCTTGCTAAAGTTTAATTGAGGCTATGTATTTCAGATAATTCGGCCCTTTCTTTAAGGTTACCTACTAAAGGTTGCATACGAAGGCTGTTTGGATACTCTGCTTTACGTCCTTTACATAAATTTTCATAAATATTTAATGATTTCTGTTACATACGAACAGTTTCATTTTTAACTGTTCTTTTTTCGTATGTAGAAGTACCTATAACATGGCTACCCTAATGAGATACCTACTATTTATATTGTACTCTAAAAGAAAATAAGTTCCAATATTATTCAATGTCAAACTTGACCATGATAAGTGTAATTCAATATTATTATAGACTCGTAGAAACCACTTGAATAAAGTAGGTGTGTACCAATTCATTGCAAGCCATAAGATAGTCTTAAGAACGTCCAACGTGACATTTCTGCCTACTTTTGAAAATCACCTCAAAAATTTACTCAACAACCGACTGAAAATTACTGAAATGGGACTAAATACGAGTAATTGTCGGAATGGGACCAAATAGAAATAGGACCACTTAGGAAGTAGTAGCTTTCAATGGAAAAAAAAATCAAAATCGGTTCACCAAGGTCAAAATATGAGGTACTTAACAAAAAAAATTATAAGCACAGTTGAATTGAGAACCTCCTTCTTTTTTGGAAGTCTGTTAAAAATAATAATACACCCCGAGGTTAACTTAAACTTATTTAAATGTCAAGTTAAAATTACAAACAACTAAACATTATAACAGAAAATACAAATGAAACTAAATTAGTTGTTCTATAGTTACCAACGTAATTACGCGTCAGTCCTAATATTCATACAGTACACAACTTGTCACTCAATACACAAGCCCTTAGTACAAAATATTAACAAACCTTTGTTGTGACATAACCTTCTCTAGCTCCTTAGGGAAATTAAAACCTGACTTTCATTGTTAAATATCACGATGTATTTTTGCTGTAATATGAAATCTTTACTGTAAATATGTTGATAATTAGAAATGAGAGAGAAATTAGTGTATTGTAATTCTAATTTTAAATTGATAAATCAATTACTAATTTCCAATGTTATAACGAAAGAAATAGGTTTGAAATTTTACGTTACATAACGTAATTTTTTTTTTAGAACCTACTTGAAAAGTATTTTTCGAACAGTTGAATGCTCTTTATCATTAGACTTGTCATTTTGACATTGACACTTGGCCTTTTAAAAATCTAACTAAATAGATAATAAATATTTTTAAATATTATATTATATTTAAATATATATTATATTTAATATTTATAAATATAAATATTTTTAAATTTTACGAAAAATTAATGCTATTACTTTTTGAAAGTTTTTAACATCTTACTTACCATTACTTTGTCATGGATTTTCGCCAAGTAACGTCTGCTTCAATCCAATAATAAATATTACCAGGTCCCAAACTAAGCAGAGCTAGTACTTACTATGACAACTTAATAACAACATAGAAAAACACTTTAATATTTTATTCGTAATGAAACCCGGGACCTTCGTGTTAGACTACGTTACGAGGGAGACGAGGCATCTGATATAACTATTTATTAGACAGGTAATAAGGATTCGTAGTTGTAAACAAACCACTGAACTGCTAATTATTTATTAACAAACTCGTTATAGATACAGGCGTGGAAAGTACAATCTTTAAATATTTAATTTGTATTGGTATGTATTAATATGATTAATTTGTTGAAATGAAAACCACACGTTACGTTTCTATCACGAAATTGATGCAGTGAACCTATATCTGACCCCATATCAATGTCTATAATATGTAGTGATAACATCAAGTTATATTTTTTCTTTTTTGTATTTCAAAGCAATGAGTTTACTTAAACTATTCTTAAAATATTGGATGGAACCAGGCGTTACTTGGCAAAAATCCATGACAAAGCAATGGTAAGTAAAATATTAAAAAAAAAAATGTTTTAAACTTTTCTAAATTAGTACTAGCATTGTTTTCCGCAGAATTAAAAAAGACAACAAAACGTCAACAATTGTTTCGTCTCTAAACGAGGCATTATCAAGACTGTCTCAGAGAGAACAGCAAAATTTGTGGTTAGAACGTATTTGCTTATAAGTAAACGTGTGCAAATTTCATTGTCGCGATGTAGGATTTTTCACAATAACTAACGTGGGTAGAAACCTCAGATCATGCTAACTAAGTACCAAAAAATAGGTATTCACCAATATAAGACTTTATCTTCTTAATTTTTAATAAATTGTGTAGAAATGCCAAATGACACATACAAACCAACAACCAACTAATGTGTCCGTCTGTTTACAACCAGATTAAGTAAGGGAGACGTGTGAAAATCTATTTGTTAATTTAGTAAGGTGTCCGCATCTCTTCTAACTATTTCTAGCCTTTCCCAAACACTCAGCTTGAACCCCTTCTCACATAAGCGTAAAACTTTAAAGGTGTTACTATTGTTCAAGGGGTGACCAGTGTCAAGGAGGTGCTTCGCGAAGAGGGACTTCTCGGGACAACCGTTGCGGAATGCCGCCATACGCTCCTTGTATCTGATCTCAAAGGACCTGCCAGTCTGCCCCACATACTTCATATCACATCCATCACAACTCAACAAATAAACACCCGATCTGCGTGAAACCGACACCGAGTCCTTGCCATTACACAGCTCCCTCAAGGTGTTCTGTGTTCTAAAAGCCACGAATATCCTATTTTCCCTCATGATCTTAGCTATACTCAACGAGACGGGACCCACGAACGGCAAACAGGCAGTGTACTTCCTAGGTGGATCTTGAGTTGGATGCAATAAATGAAAACTAGCATTTCTGCGTTTTTTATTTAGTAATGAGTGGACCATTCCTACGTTATAGCCATAACTGTGTGCTATATAACAAATTATAGACAATTCCTCATTATGTGGGCTCAACGGTACCGTCAGTAACCTGCTCAGTAAACTGTGGAAAGCTGCCATTTTATGTTGCCATGGGTGATTGGATGAGTAAGGGATAACAGTGTCTGTACATGTTGGTTTCCTATAGATACGAAACTCATGAATACCATTCCTCCTAGTAATTGAAAGGTCTAAGAAATTGAGAGTGGAATCTGACTCCTCCTCTAACTAAAAATCAATTCTAGGGTGTACTGAATTCAACTTGGAGACGAGGATGCTGAGTTGACGCTTTGTTCCTGTCCAGCAGATGATAATGTCATCCACGTATCTAAAGTAGTACAAGACATGGACGTTCCCAACTATGTGGTTAGTCTCGAACGCATCCATAAATATTTCAGCTATTAATGGGCTCAGTGGCGACCCCATCGATAAACCACTTTTTTGCAGAAAATAATTGTTGTTAAACTGAAAATAATTCTGTGTCATACACAATCTTGTTAGGTTATAAATTTCTTCTATTTTATTGAACGTACCTTACAATGAAGTCTTAGAAATTTTAAAACACAAATTAACAATCAAAAGGATCAATTTTAATAAAATAGAAGAAATTTATAACCTAACAAGATTGTGTATGACACAGAATTATTTTCAGTTTAACAACAATTTTTTTCTGCAAAAAAGTGGTTTATCGATGGGGTCGCCACTGAGCCCATTAATAGCTGAAATATTTATGGATGCGTTCGAGACTAACCACATAGTAGGGAACGTCCATGTCTTGTACTACTTTAGATACGTGGATGACATTATCATCTGCTGGACAGGAACAAAGCGTCAACTCAGCATCCTCGTCTCCAAGTTGAATTCAGTACACCCTAGAATTGATTTTTCGTTAGAGGAGGAGTCAGATTCCATTCTCAATTTCTTAGACCTTTCAATTACTAGGAGGAATGGTATTCAGGAGTTTCGTATCTATAGGAAACCAACATGTATAGACACTGTTATCCCTTACTCATCCAATCACCCATGGCAACATAAAATGGCAGCTTTCCACAGTTTACTGAGCAGGTTACTGACGGTACCGTTGAGCCCACAGGCATTTAATGAGGAATTGTCTATCATTTGTTATATAGCACACAGTAATGGCTATAACGTAGGAATGGTCCACTCATTACTAAATAAAAAATGCAGAAATGCTAGTTTTCATTTATTGCATCCAACTCAAGATCCACCTAGGAAGTACACTGCCTGTTTGCCGTTCGTGGGTCCCGTCTCGTTGAGTATAGCTAAGATCATGAGGGAAAATAGGATATTCGTGGCTTTTAGAACACAGAACACCTTAAGGGAGCTGTGTAATGGCAAGGACTCGGTGTCGGTTTCACGCATATCGGGTGTTTATTTGTTGAGTTGTGATGGATGTGATATGAAGTATGTGGGGCAGACTGGCAGGTCCTTTGAGATCAGATACAAGGAGCATATGGCGGCGTTCCGCAACGGTTGTCCCGAGAAGTCCCTCTTCGCGAAGCACCTCCTTGACACTGGTCACCCCTTGAACAATAGTAACACCTTTAAAGTTTTACGCTTATGTGAGAAGGGGTTCAAGCTGAGTGTTTGGGAAAGGCTAGAAATAGTTAGAAGAGATGCGGACACCTTACTAAATTAACAAATAGATTTTCACACGTCTCCCTTACTTAATCTGGTTGTAAACAGACGGACACATTAGTTGGTTGTTGGTTTGTATGTGTCATTTGGCATTTCTACACAATTTATTAAAAATTAAGAAGATAAAGTCTTATATTGGTGAATACCTATTTTTTGGTACTTAGTTAGCATGATCTGAGGTTTCTACCCACGTTAGTTATTGTGAAAAATCCTACATCGCGATAATGAAATTTGCACACGTTTACTTTTAAGCAAATATGTTCTAACCACAAATTTTGCTGTTCTCTCTGAGACAGTCTTGATAATGCCTCGTTTAGAGGCGAAACAATTGTCGACGTTTTGTTGTCTTTTTTAATTCTGCGGAAAACAATGCTATTACTAATTTAAAAATGTTTAAAACATTTTTTTTTTTATATTTTACTTACCACTGCTTTATTCTTAAAATATTAAGATAGAAATTATAAATAGATCACAAAAATTAATGTCATCGGCAGGACTCGAACCCGCTGCCTTTCCCTAACAGGGGAAATGCTCTGACCACTGAGCTACGACGACTCTTTTCATCTAAATAGATAAAAAAATAGAGTGTAATAAGGTTTTTTGAAAACTGTTCGTTTTTGCGTTCTATAAGCAGGAAGGGGACCCAATGACATCAAAATTGGGTCTTAGGGTGATGTCGTTCTATTTAACAACTCATGTGGAAGCTATAAGTACCTACATAGGTACATAGGTAGCCTCACTACATGGATAATTTAATTTTACAATAAGTATTGCATAAACGATAGTCTTGGACTGGACTCGACCCAGTGACTGTTGGTGTTTAACTAAAGTGCCACTTTTAAATATCGCGTTACGTCATATAGCTATTTGGTCGTTACGCTATCTTGTCGTTTGGCGATACCTGACCACAAGCTATTCAGCCCTAACGCAATATAGTCTTAAAGCGGTCTAGTCATACAGGCTATTTAGGTACTTATTCATATTGATGTAAAGTCCTAATGATCCTAACCCCAAGAAACCACTAGCCCAACACTTTGAATCTGGCCAGCATTCAATGTGGGCCATACGACGTCGAAGAACCATAGAACTAATTAAAAACAATCTCACTGGTTCCTTTGGACAACGTGACGACAATGGACCTTTTTTCTATACAGCGTGATAGCGGTTTAACGATTTAAAATTCACTAGAAAACCAACAAATGTTTAATATTCTTTCAAATGTGCGGGTATGGTTGTAAAAATACATTCTGAAACACGATTATAGATGGCAGCTTCCGGGCATATCCGGGATATACATGTATTATTCACTTAGCTGCCTCACACGAGCCCACTAAGCTTAAACCGGATCGATGCATACGCGCACAAAACGTATACACTGACTCGTATATATTTCTCTTTTGAAACGCATAAATCTTTTTATTTTTTAACGGTTTCTGATTTATAGTAGGTATTACTCACTTCAACGATTGCTGGTTTTTATAATAATGAAGTAAGTACATGACCAAACTTGAGTGTGTTTACTTGTTTGACTACTTCTTTGACGTGGTCTTTAGTGCCTATGTGTACCATATGTATTTAGAAATAAATCTAGATTCCTAGTTGTCTAGATTCTATACAGATGCTTAGTTTGGGCACAGGTATAAGCATACTGTTTGGGCTAGATGACGTTTTGTTAGAATTTCCAAAAATGTTACTTATTTCTTTGTTAATGCGTCGTTTGCATTGTTCTAGATAATTCATTAGCTCCCAGAAACTTTCTCTAGGAATAATGAGTATTCAATATCCCTTTTCATTTCATCATATACCTTATGTCTTAAATTCAGTGGTAAAAAGTAACGCACCAAATAAAAATGTCCAACGAAAACAACAGAGGTGGTGAACATTATGGCTCACAATGAGGGAATGATTATGACAAATGGCGACACAAATTTAATTATGTTAATATAACGAGCGCCTGATTAAAACGAGAAGCATTTTCGAGTAAAAACATTTACTTTTAAAATGAGAAATTGTCATTTATTTTCCTTTACTTTGGGTTCCTTATATGCATTTATTAATGTAATAATTACTATAGATAGCTGAGAAATGCTTATTTATTAATTATAATTATGAACTTTTTTTATTTTTTTATTTAAACTTATGCATAAAACTGTACAAAGGCGGACTTTATTACCTACCTATTACCTACCAGTCAACCTTTGGGTGATGCAGAGAGAACTAGTAGTAGGTGCTCAGAGGTTGCCATGACACTTAACGTAAGTCATGCTATCGGAAGATGAATCGATACACAATAATTATTATGGTAAATAATAAACTGAAATCCTAATATCTACTTAAATAACTAATACTAATATACATACGTATATGACGTCAATAAACCTACATAATACTAAAACATACCTACATAGTACATACAATTTACATAAAATAGATACAAAATATAACTAGGTATGCAATGCATGCTACTAATTGCAAATGTTGAGCGGAGCCCATTTTCTTATTTTTTTTTATGCTCTATTTTCATGATTTCAGAGATATGCACTCCCGGGTATGATGTCGACCAGCATGCCAAATTTGGTCAAAATCGGTCGAGCTGTTTCGGAGGAGTTGACACACAAACGATTTACACTTGTCGTCTAAGATAGAGCTTCGCTTCGCTCCGCTCAATTACATATAAAGCTACGACTACTATAAAGAGTAAGTGACAAAAGTAAAAGTAACACAAACTGATTCTTCTTAGGAATCCTTATACAGTTCATATATACCTTCCTCTTGAAAACGGAGCGGCTGGTTGACATCCTGACTTCCAAGGGGACTTTTATACGAGGATAATTTTTATATTATTTCATCTATTTTATATTTAATATCATAGAGATTATGCATGTCGGCATACCGTAGTAGGCCTCAACCAACGTGATGATTTCGTTTTTGCGATTACATTATAATGAACTTGGTTATTCAAGTCGTGTAAAGTACTTATATATATTTTCGAATACAATGCAAAAAGCTGGGTGATATTTTGATTGTATTCGAAAACGATTACCCAAACCGTTTATGTATCGCTCAATACAAAATTTAATCGCACCAATAATTCGAGCGAACACTACAATATGGTGACGTAATCTGTTCAGTCAACGAGAAAACAGAAGCTATTACCATTAATTTTGTTTGTGGTTCCAATATTTTTACTACAAAAAAATATTATCACACCTGTGCCAATGTTTATATGTATTTTAAATTGAAAGTGGTTGGTATTAAGTTTCACTGCTCAGAATTTTTGTCACGAAATATAAAGGTCTCTGTCTACTTGTACTTGTATTGTGTTTTGTCGATTAAAACGTTTTATCACACAATAATCTGATATTTAAAACAAAATGTAGTTAACTAATGAAAAATCTTATTAGCTATGACATAATGGGTATGCGTAGCCCCATTCCCAGGGTATTCCATTCCCTTTACAGGGTCTAAAACTTCTTATTTTATCCATAAATTAATAATGTTAAAAATCTGTTGATTATAATATTGCCTGTATTCCTTAGGGTTCAGCTACTTGTTGTCTCATACCACCCATACAAAAGTTTATTGAATAACATAATAATAAGGCTTTTGTATAATTCAATCAAACAAATTTCGGGGTTTAACAAATTGGGAAGTGAAAACACAACTTTTATAAGAAGTAAAGTTTAATTGTTTACGGATGCGTAACACAGCTTTAGGCCTTTTCAATGAACTCTGCTTATCCATTAAACTCGACGATAAACTTTTTTTTTATGTACCTACGAACCTTTTCTCATTGACATGTTTAATTGGGTTTTGATTATAGGTCTTTTAATTTTTGAGTGTGTTTATAAATACTTTAACCTTTGCTTTATGATTACTTCTATATATTTTGACAGTGTATACATAATTTTACATTTGATTTCGTTTATTTCTCGGTTCGCGGACCCATATTGTTGATTCATGATTTTCAGGAAATTAATAGCGGTATTATGGCTCCTTTAACCTCTAACGTGATTTAGTTTCTTTATTACCTGTTTAGGCAATCATGCAAACCAGATACTGTACTGTGTACTTCCTTTATAATCTTATCAATTTAATAGAGGGTTGACCTGCTATTATAGAGGTATTGGTATATTATGAATCTATCAGTTTATAAAAATGAAAAGGTATATTTTTAAGAATTTTGCAGCATTAGTCATTTTAATTTTACTACCACTGGAATTCACATTACTCTACATACCTAAGCAATTCAAACCTTTGTAATTATTCAGTGTTGTAAAATGTCTAAGTTTAATGTTCTTTGTTTGTCTAACCGGATATTTTACACGCGATATAGCAGTATAGTAAGTAGCCCTTTCAACCGACTTCCAAAAAAGGAAGAGGTTCTCAATACCACTGTTTATTTTGTTTGTTACCTCATATCTTTGGACTGGATTGGATTTTTTTTAAATTAAATCTACTACTTTCCAAGTGGACTCTTTTCAATTTGATCCCATTCTGACAATGATTTGGTCCCATTTAGGTAATTTGAAGTCGGTTGTTGTGTAAATTTTGACGTGTATTTTCAAAATCTATGATTCAAGAAATTCACTCGAATATCTGTATTCCGCTCAATTTAATTACAAGTAATATAGGGCAAGGAATTCTAGTATCGCGTCCTTTTGTAGTTTCTTCTCAAATGACTGCTATTACTCTAAATAACTATCTCAGTTGTAATTAAACCGAAGTACTAGTAGCCTCAAGATCTTGAAATATTTTTTGCAAGTTATTGCACTGGGCACAACTTTGTAACATATTATTGCGCTTACATTGATATAACTGTAACGGACTTAATCCAATTAAAACACTTAATAAAGTAAAATTACATCTTTTACTTTACCTACAGGTTTCGTAGTCAAATCAGGTATAATTTAGATGGGCAATTCTACAATTTAATCTACTTGAACGGCTTTTAAGTCCAGTGTAAATCTGGCAAATGTATTCTAATCCTCGTAGAGAGGGGCCTTGCCAGTACCAGTGAGTTTTCTTAAAATCAACATAGAACCAAGTTGTGCAGCTTTGCACTATGCAACGCGAGAAGATACAGAAAGTAGTTTTTGGATTGCACGAGATTGAAAGTTTAAAATCTAATATAGCGGAGGTTCATGAACTTTGAATTTATTTGTTGCTTTTCTTTGTTTGTCTTATTGCTCAATTTTTTGATGTAGGTATAGAGGTATTGTTTTAAAATCTGCAAACCTACTGAAATGTTTCCTTAATTTTGCGTCACGTCAGAGTAGAAAAACCAGCCAAGTGCGAGGAGTCGGAATCGCGTACCAAAACGGCAGAAACATCACGTTTGCTGATTATATGTTTATTATATTCTGTTTTTTAGTATTTGTTGTTATAAAGGCAACAGAAATACATTATCTGTGAAAATTTCAACCTTCTTACTATCACGGTTCATAAGATACAGCCCAAGTCAGACGGATCACGGTTCCCGTTTTACCCTTTGGGTAAGGAACCCTAAAAAGGGGGGCTGCACATCGGATCCTAATAGGTGTCCCTTTACGTAGTTGTAATGACCACTTCTGTAGTCTATCTTATGACTTGGTAGTCTGTGGTGGTTTTGTGGCTACTTCAGCCCCGATTGTCGGAACTGTTTTCTCATATACATTATAGAGCTTGATGAATCACAAAGCAAAACAAACATTAAGTATGTCTCTTACGATTGTCTAGACCAGTTAACGAGTACTAAACGAAAATTACTGGAATGTCAAATAAGTTGCTTGTAATGAATACAAATAAGGAAAATGTTAGCCGAAGAGAAAATAAAGGGAACGATATTAGGGCAGTTCGTGAATCTGTGTAAGAGGGTAAGTGATTGGGGTTCTAATTGTTTCAAATGACTCACAGATTATATACCTTGCTGTAGTTTTTTGTTGAGTGAGATACTAAAATGAAACAATCTGGATGCTATACTCGATAAATTACTGGCCTATTTCAAAAGTTCTCTACTTATTATTACTTATTACTGAGCTAATTTATATACCTTTTTTTAAAATTTTGCGTTTTGTACACATTATAAACTTAAGACAAACGGGTTGTTTACGCGATAATTGAGATATATACATACCTCTTTATTACCCGACGTTTAGACCCTGTTACAAGAGCCGTGGTCACGGGTGGACTGGCTTCAGTTCATCGTCGTCTTCGTGAAGTGCGGGTTTGTTCAACTACTTCTTTTAATATACCCTCACTTCGTCGTCACTAAATATTATGTTCAGAGAGGCACCACGGCACACCACACTTATAGTAATTACCACCACACCACACTAATTTACATAATTGAAAACCTACCACTTATACTCTCATTTTAATTAATTTTAATTGTCCATACCCACTACTTTCTACTCTTTTAATATTCTCTAATAAATCGTACTTCATAGTACGTATATCATTAACCAAAAAGGATTGAGTTAAGTCTGATTACGTCACAAATGGGTCAAGTTAAATTCGTCCTACAAATATTTAATCAGTATAACTTCAAGGACAAACTGAGTCCCCTACCTAACTACCTTTTGTGACTTAGGTACCTACATAAATCAGCAAAGGGTAGCTGCTTAATATTTTGCCAATTAGTACGCTAATTTATAAAATTCATTATCCGTTTTTCTTCTTAAGTACAAAATAAAATCTTTCGGACTTTCACATTTAGTACACATTATAAACTTTAGTCAACCCGTGAACGACAAAGTAGAAATGTCGGGAATAAGAAAGAAATTATAAATCGCAAAAATTGAAATGTCATCGGCAGGACTCGAACGCTAACCGATCCCGCGTTAATTAATTGCGCGAAATAAAGCAAAGGTTGGGTGATGTCGGTATTGATAATCGTAACTCAGTGGTCCGTGTTAGGGATGGTCCGTGTCCCTTGTTAGGGAAAGGCCGTGGGTTTGACTCCTGCCGATTAGGTTTCAGTTTTTGTGATTTATAATTTCTTTCTTAATATTATTTCATTGGTTTGAAATATATAAATACGTATTATAATGGCATCAAATTCCCTTTATAAAACCTCCGATTCAACACTCCATGTTTCTATTTCCGTAGCCTCGATAATTTACTACAATGTAGTAAAAGGACAAAGAGATAATACTTTTGTTCAATAACTTTTTTCTTTTTCAATATCCATATAATAATAACATTACTCCGTTCCGCCTTGAAGGAGTTCTCGGCCGATATTCCTCCTTTCAACTTTCATAAATGTAATTATTGGGAAAGAAAATAGATAGGATATCTTTCGTCAGTTGTACAGGCAAATATCTACTAAAACATCCTTTTGTTCATGTTTTTTGAATAGGTCGAGAGGATAGCAATCGTAAATACGATGTACTAACATTCACGTTAACCCTCCAACTAAACTAAAAGTGCCTATATATGTTAGGAGAGGGTTAACGTCAGTAGCGTGGTGACCGGGAGTCGAAACTCAAGTCCAACTTTAAACTACCAAATTCAATTTGTTATCTCGATCCATATTTTTGCTATCTGGGATTGATTTGACATTGACTTTTTGATGGAATTATCAATCCCGGATATTTTATATGAATCGAGATAACAAATTGAATTTGTTAGTTATCCACCATTCTACTGACGCCAGATAAAATAACTCCAGACATGTAAAAAAAAAACAAAAATAGTACAAAATCACGTCTCAATCGCCAAAGGGTACTCCTTTGACGATTGAGACGTGATTTTGTACTGTTTTTTTTTTGGTGGATAACTACTGAGGCGTTTATTACGCCCTTCTCCAGTCGCTATTGGTCCCACGTAATAGGAGATGAGCATATTGCCGTTTTAAGGCACTTTCAGTATTCTTGCCAGAGCCTCGTCCGTCTATCAGCAGGTCACCTCGTGCAAGCAGTTATGACTTGTACTCTAGAGATGTTAGCACGTAACACATAAACAAAGTTTACACAAAAACTGTATAATTTTCGTCTCAAGTGCTCGTTATGCGACCAACTTTAAAGAAATAAAACTTTGAAACAAAACTAAAACTATCTCCGTGCTATCGTTATAAATTACTGAGGTGGCCGGGTTTACAGGTCTTTAATGATAATGAACTTTTTTATATAATATTAAAGGGATATTTTACGGTGAATATTGTTTTTTTAAAAGCTTTTATATAATTAACCAAATAACCGGCTTTCATTTCAACTCTGAGGATCCCACGTCATAGCGGGCAAGTCTATTGCTGTTTGCCAGAAACTTTTTTGTTCGCCAAAGTCTAGTCTGTGTGCCAACCGGTGCACCACGGGCAGGTAAGGTCGACTTGGGTCCCCTACAGTTTAAGTTTATACTCTACTTAAAGGCTCGGTATATGATTACTGTCAGATTTTATTTCAATCAATGTGAGATGTACCTGAATAATGGCTCAGAAGATGTGGGGTTAAGTCATCAACACAGAATTTTATCGGTACAGTATCGGTTTCCAATAAACACTGTTTATCTCGTTTTTTTATGGCTGTGTGCTTGTCTTATTTAAAGGTTTAGTTAGTTTTGTCACTTCTTAAATGATCTACAAACGTATCTTGTAAAGTATATTTATTAAACTTCGGTTCCTTAACCCGTCGGCTGCCTGAGAACAAATCTTGTAAGTTATTTTTTTATTTAAATAATTATATATTGTGATTTCGAAAAATTCTGCTGATACTGGAGCTGGATGGTGGTCATAGGAAGTTGGTGTTTTAATTCGAACCAGGTGTTTTCGTAAAACAGTCGAGGGGTTAAATGGTTAAATTTTTCAATCTAATCATCCACCGAGCCTCCAACGCAGTTGGGGTCAGATTTTCTGCCATTCGGCTAAACTTCGATATTTTCCGTGAAGCGACTGCCATCTGACCTTCACAACCCATGGGCGATAACGCAGTTCTGTAGTTAGACCGGTCGGGTTTTTTATTTAGGGCCCCACTTACCTCTAACTACTGTCATGGATGTTTTTATGACAATCGGGACCGACGGCTTAACGTGATCTCTGAGGCGCGGAGGGAGTCTCAATTTCTTATGAAATGGTGACCCATCCTAAGACCTGTGTCGAAGTTCCTTCATATTTGCAATGTGTTAACATTGTCGGTAAATTTTATATGAGTATTTGAATAGTAAAAAGAAACATCTTGGGCTGAATTCGAACCAGTGACAGTTCCCTTCCGAAAGCAAATATGCTCATGCCAACTGATCAATTTCTTATGAAATGAAGACCCATCCTAAGACCTGTGTCGAAGTTCCTTCATATTTGCAATGTGTTAACATTGTCGGTAAATTTTATATGAGTATTTGAATAGTAAAAAGAAACATCTTGGGCTGAATTCGAACCAGTGACAGTTCCCTTCCGAAAGCAAATATGCTCATGCCAACTGACCAATACTCTTATACAGGTTATAGTTTTAGTAAATTTTAATTTAGTTATAAGTACAGTTCTTTATACGAGGAAAGTACTCACTGATCCACCTAACACTGCATGTTTTTACTTATAATATAGGTTACCAAATAAAATATTTGTTTTCAGCTGAGCAGTGCCTTGTTCCTAATTGCCCATTAACTTTATTGCAAATGTCTGTTTCAAGGTACGTTAAAATTTAAACACTCGTTTCGTTTTCGTTCGTTATATTTTGTTTTAAGAATTCATTTAGAAATATGTATTCTCCACTGTTTAGTTTGGGCCAGCAGGTTTACTTAACTAGACAAATTCTGCTTGATTATCGAGTTTTGTCTAAGAAACGTATTTAGAAATTATTCGCCAACCAAATTCTAGTTACTTTTCTATAGAATTCTTAGTTGAACGAAACACAGAAAGTATCTACTAAGAAGGAACTGAAATAACATTTATAATATTATTAGGATACGAGTATCCAATTGAATTTTAACAATAAGTGGTTCGGAAGAGAAGAAAATGGGGTCAACGAGGCTGAATTCCTTCGGAGGTATTTCGTAGCAATTAATTTGATTCTCGTGACGAAAAGGAAACGTACTTTTGCTCAGAGATATCTCATGGTCGTTATTTATAATGTTTACTGCGTAGTTGTAGAATACTAACAGATAATACCTTAGAAGAAGCCATGTCGCCGGATAGTAGCTGTATTTATCATCATCTCACCCCATTTGGCGCCCACTCTTACTGATACTCTGACTCTTAATGATAAAATGCATGGTCACCTTAATCTTCTGCCTTCGCACAATATAAAATTGTAACACAATGTAAACTAAACTATATTAAAAAAGAAAATGGATAATCTACTTGAGTTTCTTGCTGGTATCTTCTCAGTAGAACCAATTTACCGAACCAGCGAAAGAATCATTTTCAAACGGTTTATTAAAGTACTTAATTTAGTGTTTTTATAATATTGCTTGACATGAAATTGTATTTGACATTCATATGTGCTATTTATGTGATTCTTTGATTCTTCTTTGACTACTGAGCATAGGCCTCCCACAAAGAGGGAGGAATTCAGCCTAAAATTACTCTGCAGGCCAGACAGGTTGGTTTTGTGTCGAATTTTCCTTCTATAATCTAGTAGTTTTATTATCTACTCAGATTATCAAGATAAAATGAGGAAATACTAAAACTGTCTTCGTAGAATGTCACACACTTCCTATAGTATTATAATTACAAAGGTATTCCCCTAAGTGCTCTTAAAATACGAAGAAGATATCGTGAACCTTACAATAAATGGTCACATGTCGTTGTCCAACGTCAAGAACAGAATGTCTACATTACATTCGTTTAAAGTACGTTTTACTTCACTTCGCTTTGTGAATATACCTCACCTTTTAAAGCTGAATAGCGTAATAGCTTCTGCAAAGCTTTTTAGTTTTAGAATGTTTCCGGTATACAAGAAATTCTTAAACTATTTTGAAGATTTAATGCGGCGTTTCATACCGCAGATTATAATACTGAAACGCTGTTGAATAGAAACTTCTCAAAAATTTCAAAGTTTGGAGAACTTAGGATATAATATTTGGGAACATAAACATTGCAAGTACTTATTGAATAGTAACTTATAAAAGAATACTGACGGTTGGTGCAAAATAACCAACTGGGTTTCTTAGTTTTATGGTCAAAATACGTAAATTAGATTATCCCTGATATGATATGCACTAGACGATAAGTGCCCAAATGGTACTATCATCTTAAGCAAATACCCTATAAAGACAACCAATAGTGCTGGAGTAGTGGTAAGTATATCGACATCGATAATACGACTTAATATGGCTTTTGACATGCTAGTGCGTTTATATTCTTCATTTAGATAATTTAACTACAGTAACTTTAAACAATACCTACAATAAAACATTTTCACAAAAGCATTTATTTTGAATT
The DNA here is from genome assembly GCA_963556515.1 of Nudaria mundana. Classification (NCBI taxonomy): domain Eukaryota; kingdom Metazoa; phylum Arthropoda; class Insecta; order Lepidoptera; family Erebidae; genus Nudaria; species Nudaria mundana. Next base: position 6,974,960 of record OY748300.1, on the reverse strand, counting down.
AAATAAGAAAATAAGGTACTTAACTATTAGATATCTATGACAATGGCGATATTATCGCTAAAACGTTACTTTTGGGTAACAGGAAAGAAACATTTTTTTAAGAGGATTTGGAAATACCTATACTTAGTCGACAAAACTTATTGAAAAGACGAGAGAAAAAGATTTAAAATCTAAACTGTTGATAGTATGGTGAAATATGAGCGCTTATATGCAGTTTACTTCTTCGGTTAAACCGAGCGTGAATAAGTAGATGGGAGGTAATTATGTTCTACAGTTTTTGAATTTTAGAAACCTATAAATTTTTTATGAAATTCTCTTTCAAAACACAATTAAGTACAATAATAATAACTTTTATTATTTAATCATGTGCAATCACAATAAACTTAAAGAACCCAACCTCATTTAACTTTATGAATACTAACAATACTCAAGTCTAAAGTTCCAATTGGAATAAACTCGCAAAACCTTTATGAAAAACAAAACGAAAATACTCCAATAAGGGAAACAACTCGCTTTAATATAGTCTTTTGTCGTAAAAGAAAACATGTAAATTAATTTCTTTAGTGAGTTTTTAAAGTCTGAAGATATAAAAATGTAACTTCAGAGGTCGACAAAAAAGTAGCCTAAATTTTCTTTATCACAATCTATAAATACCAAATTTCATCAATTTGGTCAACAATAGGCCTTGACACTGACTCTGTCTACCTCTTAAAGGACAAAGATCTGACTTCGTATGTATTCAAAAAATAATAACTTCGTGAACGAACCATGACAAAAATAGGCTTTAGATTATTACTGGTGTCCATACTCTATTGTTCATATTGGGTTATAACCTAAATACAATAAAAGTATTTCAAAGCTTTGCAGTAGAACGTTATGTAAATAACATTACGTAAATAAGATTATATTTACATTTTATAAAGCGAATTTCACGATGATATTAGTTTTGTTCAAGTTTACTTCTTTTTGTCACGAAATCTATTCTACAGGTAAATTTTATTTTTCAAATTATGCAGTAGCTTCTGTATTATTTGGAGGTACCTACTTCATTGTCTTAATAACTAACAATTCCTTCAATTTAAAGCTCAAGTACCACTCCATCCTTCATTTCAAATATACTCTTAGTACATAGAGAGGATGTACTAATAGTATATTTGAAATGAAGGATAACTTTTAAACAAAATTTTCTCAGCAACATTGCAGCAAATTTCACAAAATTATTAACTCAAGTAATTATTCATGTTATACCAAACATTTCCAGATTTAAACGTATCCAAGTACAAAGCATTCGAAACAAAAGTTCTGGGATTAATATTTCCTGTTCTGAATTGTACATTTTCTTAATTATTGTTGTACTGCATCAAGTTTCTCATTACTGGGGTTGCACGGTCTAAAACTATATATTTACTGTAGTTTTCTACTTTTATTTGAAACTGTGAGTGTTCTCCAAATGGCTGTAGGAACCTCGCTAATGTTCTTTTACCGCTCGTTACAACACCAACTTTTTTATTCGTACCATTTTTCAGTATGTATAACACAATACCTGAACTGCAAATTCAGGTATGTAACATCGAATTCAGGTTACAGAATGGTTACTACTAGAGTTTTCGGGATAATAATATTTACCATATTTGTAGCGAGTTTCCGATATATCGGCATTGTTGCAAATTCCTTCATAATAATGGCGCTTGCAACAGTGCTTACTCCATGAACATGGGTGCTTACAACAGTGTTGAAATATAAGTTACTCAGTCATGATGAATGTTCCGAAAACTCTAATAGTGATGACCTTACTCGTAATAGTTTAAACACATAATAGTTATTGATTTTCTATATAAATTATAGTATTAAGAAATAAATTATAAATAGATCACAAAAACTGATGTCATTGGCAGGACTCGAACCCACGGTGGAGCTACGATGACCAATACACATAGAATTTTTGCTTCATATCATATTCATAATTTCTAGATCGCGCTATTAAGGTTAGATGACATCAGTATTTGTGATCTATTTATAATTTCTTTCTTAATATTTTAAGGATAGTTTGAGCACACTCATTAAAATACAAAATATAAATTATAGTAATTATTATAAAGAGGAAAGATTTTATTGTTTGTACGAAACGGTAATGGCAAAGGCTTGCTACCCACTACCACATGGGATCAATAAAACTATTGATAAAATGCACCTCTGCCTGCCTCTTCGGTGATATATTCTCGAAGGGGATACGCATAATAATATCCGTGATTATGTATGTGTGTGTGTATACCTAATACAATCTTTTGTAGAAATAAAATAATACTCTTATATTCAGTTCGGTTCTTACAAAGGTTTAAAATATTTGACTTGACCCATAATTAAACAGGTATACGTATACAATCGACACGATAAATAATGTTTAGTTTTTAAGTGGAGTTCGATTGTATTCAACATGAATCAAATGTGTGTATCGATGAAAATTTAAATAGAATAAGATGGCTGAGCTAACGACTTTTGACTCTGTAGACAAAGACCAAATTTGTAGGTCAAACTCGGTACTTTGACCCAGTTTTGACTATTTCGGTGACGTGCCTGGTAGTATACGAGTACCTATTATCCACTTTTGGCGCTGGAGTATTAGGTTCTATTCCCGATAGTAACAAACTTTGTATAGTCCGCAAATGTTTGTAACGGAGTCTGGGTGTTTTCTATGTAGTTATTTTAGTACTCATAGTATAAGTACGCTAGTACTATGTCCTATGGTACAAGCAAACTCTGATTTGACTCTAGATGAAGTTGCGTGTAATTTTTTCTAACATAAGCATGTTAGAAAAATTACACGCAACTTCATCTAGAGTTGCATCATGAAGGGTAATACCCTTCCGAACCAAATTTACTCGATATAAGAACGCCATTGGATTAAAAACTAAGCCTATTATATGTATGACTTAAATGGCTGCTAAAAGCTTAAGTATAATCGGCATATTTGTATTTATTTAATGTAATTGAAAGATTAATAAATATTTATTATTGGTGATTTTATTTTTATTTTTAATTTTGTATAATCCACGAATGTTTGTATCGGAGTCTAGGTGTTTTCTAAGAAGTTATTTTAGTACTCATAGTACAAGTACGCTAGTACTATGTCCTATGGTACAAGCAAACTGATTTAACTCTAGATGACGTTGCGTGTAATTGTTCTAATATATTTATAAAGGTTATTAGTTCAAACCAAATTTACTCGATATAAGAACGCCATTGAATTAAAAACTAAGCCTATTTTATGTGTGACTTAAATGTCTGCTAAAAGCTTAAGTAAAACACTTTCTATAAATTGTTACTGGACATTTTAATGGTCTCTACAGGTGTACACAGTCACGTAAAGTAACTTTATACCATTTGCACAATGCTATAATAATGTTATATATCATTCGCAGTGTCAGTACTGGTTGTATAGTAAAACTATCCGGGTTTTATTTCCGAGTTGACCTACTTTCTTCTATAATAAAAGTGCAGTTGCAAGTGACTGCTATGCAATTACATGACTATTCTCTCGTCATAGTTCTCTTTGCAATATGCTCCTCAAAATTTATGGCCGTCAGAAAAATAAATTTTAATTTAGTCAAAAGCCTGACTGGTAACTACATACGCGTCGCATAATTCCGAGGGCGTATAGCCAATAACAGACATTGGGTGGAAATTAAAAAAAGAAAATCAATACGGCAAATAAATCACGTTTGTTGTATGAGGGCCCTCTTAAATATTAACTTGATTCAATTTTTTAGTGACACTGAGGCCCTAACTGACTGTAAATTCCATCTTTTAAGAACTATATAATCAGTTCGTTTGTCTTGCTATAACTCTGGATTTGGCTAATTTTGGTCTTGATACATTTGTGGAAGTACAGGGAAGGTTTCGAGGGGGATTCACGAGGGGCTCGTGGTCTAGTGGTAACCGACAATGTTAACACATTGCAAAGGTTAAGCAACATCGACTCAGGCCGGTCTTAGGATGGGTGACCATTTCTTAATACATTGAGACCCCTCCGTGCCTCGGAGAGCACGTTAAGCCGTCGGTCCCGGTTGTCATACTAACATCTATGGCAGTCGTTAGGGGTAGTTGGAGCCCTAAATCAAAAATCCGACCGGTCTAACTGCAGAACTTCGATATCGCCCATGGGTTGTGAAGGTCAGATGGCAGTTGCTTCACGGAAAATATCGAAGTTCAGCCGAATCGCAGTTAGACTGGAAAGCCGACCCCAACTGAGTTGGGAAAAGGCTCGGTGAATGATGACAGGGAAGGTTTCAAACGTTGCGGGGTTACATTAAGTTCGCCGGGACAGTTAGTATTTATGATACTAACAGAAATGGTTTGCATTTTCTAATAAAACTATTGCCACTGATCCATTGCCGGTATCATTACCATTACCGGGATTAAAAGTAATAGGTATGTATTGTTCCAAGAAATAGTCTATCTATAATGCTAATTTGTATCTAAATCTATAGAATTGTTTACCCGTGATTGAGTAGCACATATCCAACAACTTTAACACCCATTTCCAGCATACTTATTCCAGAAACTGCCATAAAAATTAAATAAACAAAAAAAATAATAAATATGTTAGGACAATCCACACAACGCCATCTAGTCTCAAACTAAGCAGAGCTTGTGATATGAGTACTAGATACACTGATATAAATACTTATATACAATTTTTTTTGTAAATACATACATATTATACATAGGAAACATCCAGACTTCGGTACAAACGTATGTGTCATCACACAAAGTTTGTCCCGACCGGGAATCGAACCCGAGACTCCGGCGTCGAAAGCGGATACACTACCGACCACGCCACCGAAGCAGTCAAAATTACATAAGTGTTTTGTTTTATATGCGTAGAAGTGAAAGCATAAATAACTTCACATTTAAAATACTAACTACAGCTTTAGAACGATAGAATTTATACCTGAAGAATCCATTAACAAAGCACTTTCATATTCAGGTTTCGATATAGTATAATAAACGATCAACTTCGTTTTGAAATCGCGTTATCAAAATACAGCACATGCCTTGCCAACCTAAGTGTTGTTTGCCATCAAAATTACGACATGCCCTAAAACAATACACTGATGCTATAAACGCCATATGCCCCGGGAGCTATGGCCACATTTTTACGTCATCATAAATTAAAGGAGCGCCATTAAATGAAGCAGCTATGAGCAAAGTTTTGATGATACTACTCCCTGGATCTTCATATAATTTTTAGAAGTGGTTGGTTTTGGTTAAATATCGAATATTCCTTTCCAAATTGCGATGGTATTTCGGAATTTAGTTTTCATGCTATTCGTTCATAATTGTGATTATTTTCGGAGGACCTACTCTATGACATTCCAAAAATTAATGGTCTAGAGCTTATTTAGAGCCTTTAAAATATTCAATCCTATAAAATCGTTCGAAGTTTACTATTAATTCTTCCTTTTTTTGTATTCCTTCCACTAAAAATATTAATCGATTATAAAGATATAGTATGACGAAAAGGGCAACCTATTTTATTTTAAAGACTGTTTTTAAAACGGTTTAAGGCACTTTTCACCAGTAACTTTGTTACTACAATACAGTTATGTCAGTTAACGTCAAAAATATTGATTTATGTGCAACAATGCTAAGGGCTCGTTTAAGGAGACGCGGCAACATTACAGCGCTATCTACTAATCCTGCTGGATAAACAGCGGACAAGTTAATATCTGCATTTCTCGCTAGATGTTTCTTTTCAAAATTTTATGAATAAATTTTATGTTCCGCTCTAGCGGTAAATAAAATACTTTTTAGGTTATAATTATCTTCAAGCAATATATCAATGATGTCGTCCATGATTACAAACAATACACACGTTTGCTCTTTGTAACTAGTCGAACAAGACTGGAAGGACGGCAATAAGCTGCGAGAGTCGCACCGGGTGTCGCACTGAACGACGCCGCATACAAAGCTGCGTCCCACGCGGCGGGCGCAGCGCCGTGCGAAGCCACGCCGCTCGCGTCGCTCGACGCCCCGCGTTTCCTTAAACGAGTTCCTGCATTTCTATATGTTTGAGTTTGCGCGTGACGCGACGCGGGCTGCTTCACGCGCCGCCTCACTATAAACGGTTAAATCGCTCGACGTGCGGCGTGGCTTGGCGCGGCACGTCGAGCGATTTAACCGTTTATAGTGAGGCGGCGCGTGAAGCAGCCCGCGTCGCGTCAAGCCACGCCGCACGTGAAGCTCGACGCCCCGCGTCTCCTTAAACGAGCCCTAATCTGACACCTTCGGCCTATTTGGGACGTGAGAGTGCAATGATACCTAATTCGGGTAAAATTAATGCTAAAGCTAATCTAGTTATTTTTCGATAATGCAATAAACAACTTAATGTACCTATGAGATTCACATAAACTACAAATATAAAATAAAATCCATTGCAGGTTTTCGAGATGGTCGACAAATCGTTTCATAGATAAGTTTGTTTACATACAAACGCAAGTTCTTTGAAAATTATTACTATTCAAGTTTCGAAAGTCATTTCTTGACCATGTCAATAACAACCATTATTCATAGTATTATATTATAGCTTTGAGGACGTCTGACGACCGGGCCTTACTGACAGAATTATAAATGTTTCGAAGTAAATATTGTTATGATGAACTTAAATATTCACGACCCCACAATCTCTAATGTACATTAGGGGAAATAAATCCTTCTTACTCGAAACTTTTAATGTGAAAAAGAAATAGGTTTTCATAGACTTATTAAGTGACTAAACATTTCATAATTCAGAAAATATATCTCATTTTTAATGGGATTTGTGTATGATTACCAGCGGATATTAGCCGTGGCTCTACTCGCATAGCCCATCATCAGCGTCTCATTCTTTCTCCGTAAAATATTATCGCGAAAGGTTCAATTTTTTTACGTGATGCCCGAAACAAACAAACTTTAAAGTTCCATAATTTGTCAATATACCGACTCGCATGATACTAACATAAACAAAAACTAAGAAAAATAAATTTAGTTGATTTCATTTCTGGTCCTGAGAATCGATCAGACATTTAGCGATGTATCAAACTATGTCAAACAAATGTATGTATAAGGCAAACTTATAACTCGTATTATATTTATATAATATCCTTTTAGAAGGTTTTAACTGACTTCAAAAAAAGGAGGAGGCTCTCAATTTATCTGTATTCTTTTAAATTTTTCGAATGGCTAAACCGATTTTGAAAGCTACTGCTTCCCGTATGGTCTTATTTCAATTTGGTCCCATTCCGACAATTATTTAGTCCTATTCTGGTAGTTTAAAGTCGGTATTTGTGTAAATGTTTGACGTGATTCCTATTATCAGTTTTGGAAATTTAAGACCAGCTTACGTTTTAATATTTGCTCATAAATTTTAACGCTGTACCTTATCCGTTATATCTGTCAAGGACTTAAACATAGAACCATTTTACCTGACTAAATGTATCAGCGTTTTTTTTAATGTTATTAGGTATTATGTATAACGCAATTTTTCAATCCATCACCAATTTTCGACAGGCATTTTAACCTTCGTCTCCAACACCAAAGAATATTCCAATACATTAAGCCGTCTTGTTAGATAAGCAATCACTTTCAGTATCTGGTTTCAAGCAATTTAATGGGATAGGGATAATGTTTTTTGTACGCTTCGAGTAAATTAGATGTCGTTGTTACATTGGAGATGAGTCGATGGCTTAACGTGCTCTCAGAGCTGGAGAAGAGATTTATTACCTAAGCGGTTACGAAGTTGAACATTTATTCTCTTGTTAGTTTCAATTTGTGAAGTCATTTTAGAACTATAACGATATCTATTGTAAACTAGCGTACTTTTTTTATAACATAGTTAGTTACTACTTAGGTATATACTCGTAACATCGGCTATCTGCCAATAAAAGTGTCATAAAAATCGTATGCTTTTAATTTAAAAGCCGTTAATTTGGAATTGGATGGTACATGCAGGGTGGTATATGTAGGCTGAATTCTCCCCTCTTTGGAGGAGACTTCAGGGGATGATGTTGATGGGACAAAATTATATTTAGAAATGCCCATGGAACTAATGAGAAAAATAATAGTGTCAATTGTAGCACTACCCAAATAAAACGATTCCTTTCCAGTGTAACCGAACTCCTTCTTTAGTTAAGTTAGATGATTAAAACTACTTTATGTATAATTTTCATATGTATTTATGTAAGGTAATTATGTTGTATGTAACTGTATGTGGAGGCTTATAATTGGCATATATCTGACCACATTTGGACCTACTTTGTAAAATTAGCCGTAAGCTCCCCAAAGAAAATAAAATAAAATAAATAAAAATAAAATAGTTCCATTAACAATACCCATAAAACTAGTGGGAAAAAACCTCGTTAGTTCTGTAGGAGAAAATGATAATGGAATCAGGGAGAACCATCTAAATTTATCCAATGTTCCCAACTAATACTATGCTTAAAATTTATCAATAAAGGTTCTAACAGAATGTGGGCTTGATAGTCGACCCTGTCCATCCTTTCGGAGATGATGACGTGATTCCGTGTGTATACGTGAAAGTGAATGTTGATGTTCATTGAAGAAACCATGATAGCTCACGAGTTTAGAACTAGGACAAGAGAGACATGAGAATAACTGTGTGGTAACCGAGCAAACTTAGTTAATTATCTCGCCTCGTACGCTGACGGTAAACTTGCGTGTAATTCACCGATGTCATATAGTTTGTCTTTCACTATGTAAGAAGGTTTCATTCATTTATGCTTGTAAAACTCCCGCGGCGCCCTGAAGTTATTCTTCCGAGAAACTACTACTCCTTGGTGGAATGGACTTTGGTGGGAATAAAAAACGCATGTAAAAGTAGATCATTATTACACTAGCGGTCGCCCGCGTTTACGTTCGCGTAAATTTTAATGATAAAATTAAATGTCCTTATTTCATGTTTAGTGGAACATTATTGCGTACTTACAGCAGACGACCGCGGTTTCGATCGTGTTTTTTTTTAAATAAAAGTAGCTTCGTTACTCTAGTAAAATTAGCTATCTGTCAGTGACAGTCCCTATAAAACAAATTCTGACACCTATCTATCTATAGTATATAGAAATGGTGAATGTAATTTTTGGTCCCCCCTTAACTTTCGAGAGCTGCTTATGCTCCAATGATGGTTGACCCCTTTATGGATCTGGAGCCCTCGATCTGGAGGTAAGCCAAAAAATCGAAAATTACCCCTAAGGGGTCAAAAGTTATAGGCCAAAACCTATGGAGTGGTGCGGCGCGAAGCACCGCGCAAGACACCGTACTAGTTTCGGAGAATGGGCTTTTTCACATTGCACGATATCGGGAAGATATTGCGACGATATCGTAAGTAGCAGCAGTAACTTTAAGGTATCGTGCACGATATCGTCACGATATTGTGGACGATATCGTCACGATATTGTGTGTTGTTATCATGCAATATGCTAGCGCCCATTAATTGCATGGTTTGATGGTATTGTGTTCAATTGGCCTAACATATTTTTTATTTAAACACAAACTTTCGCATTTTTATATTAGTAAAACTTTTAGAATTTATCATTATCATAAATTATTCAGACTAACTCAGAGCTATCACCATATATTATGGTGATAGGTCTGAGTTAGTCTGAATAATTTATGCAGGGGCGTTGCTTTTGTGTTTTTCTATATTTTTTATTAATTTAGCGTCACCCTGGCGTAATAAACAACGGGAAGACGCAATTTCAACCTTATTTTGTAATAATGTTCGTACAATAGAAGTATTATCATCTAATGCCATTATTATGAAGATCATTTAAAATACTTCAAATTGGTATACTTATTTGAAGATAGATATTTACATACGATCCTATTTCACCGATTATTTGTCAGTATTTTATTTCATCTAGTCTAAAATCTTGGGGAATGTTTGAAGATATATACTTATGGTTATATTTTTAGTAGTTTGGAATACATGGGGCACAATAAAAGTTTTGCACTTCTAGCTAATCGGAACTATTTGAATTTCGAATGTTATATTTTTTTATACGTTGCAACCTTCTTAGGAAAAAAAAAAACAATTGGCGGGAAATCATTTGTCAATTGTTTTTATCACACATCAAAGTTCTACGTATGCAACGGAAATGGAATTAAGTCGAAAAGATTTTAGAGCGATGATTTTTTATGATTTTAAAAGTTCTCTCTCTCCGCAAGACTGTGCCGCTCGTCTTCAAAATGCTTTTGGGAGAGAAGCACCTTGATCGAGCACCGTGAGGCGATGGTTTGCTGAATTTGAGAGAGGTCGAGTTTCTTTACATGACGAATTTCGTGAAGGGCGGCCTTCAACTGCCGTCAACGAAAATAATGTGGCTACTGTTAAGCGGTTAATTGAAGAAAACCCGCGGATTACCTATGAGACAATTCGAGGACTATTGGGGATTGGTATGAGTCAAATCCAGAAAATTTTACACGAATAATTGTAAGTTCGGAAACTTTGTTGTCGTTGGATCCCTCATGAACTGACAGCGGAGCAGAAGCGGGCTCGCGTGGAATGGTGCTCACAGATGCTACTGAAGTACGACCGCGGACATTCTAAAGCTGTTTATGACATTGTCACAGGAGACGAAACGTTGATTTATTGTTTTGAACTTGAAAAAAAACAGCAATCTTGGGAATGGATGTTTGAAAATGAGAACAAGCCAACAAAACTGAGGCAGGCGAGAAACGTTGGTAAAAAAATGATCGCGTTTTTTTTCTCAGCTACGGGTCCCATCTGTACAATTCCACTTGAAGATCAAAAGAGTGTTAATGTCGAGTGGTATTCTACCATTTGTTTACCCAGGGTGTTAGAAAAAGTTCGCGAAAGACGACCCAAAAGCCGCGTTCTTCTACATTATGACAAAGCTTCTTCACACACGGCCAACGAAACAAAGTTATTTTTAGCTTCCAAAAAAGTACAACTCGTCACCCATCCTGCGCATAGCCCCGACCTAACACCCTGTGATTTCTGAATTTTCCCTAAAATCAAAGATTTGATGAGAGGTTTCACTTTTACCAACTCCGAAGAGGCAGTGATAGCGTTCAATTAGCACGTAGAAAACATGCCTTCAGATCTATGGTACTACTGTTAAAAATGGTTCGATTGCATGAAAAAATGTTTAAAATGTAAAGGAGAGTATTTTGAAAAGCAATAAACACAATATTTTGGTTTTAACATGTTGTTTTTTTAAGTTACGCAAAACTTATAGTGTGACCTACGTGTAACTTAGGTACTACTTTCCACTCGGGTGGACAAAAACATAACCCAAATTGCAATTTTCCTTAAGTCCACCGGACGATATAGTAAAGTTTCGTAAGCTTGAAGTTCCAAGCGTTTCCTGAATGTTAATGAACGTTTAATTTCTATCGGTGTGTGGGTTGTGGTTCAAACTTGTTAGAGATTGGTGAATTTCTAATTTCACCTAGGTTTTGAATTTGATAGAATAGAATCAAGGTAATTTTACACCTATCGAAATACGTAGGTAGGCGCACAAGAGGCTGCGTACTGAATTGACAGATCAGAAGGCAATCAATCAAGGTGAACATAATTCACAACTTTATTTTATTTCATGACTGGAAGATGTGTGAACCTCTTTGATAATGCTGCTACCGGGCACTGCGAAACTGGTCGGTGAAAATAAATCAAATAAAGTTGTGGAATAGTAGTGTACAAGTGTGTTTGTTCATCATGTATTACTAATAGGTTCCTGTTGGAACCTATATACTCTATATAGTGCCAACAATCGAAAGTATAAACTACACAAGAACATATACATTGATCCTCTAATTGTCCTCAAGGATGTGTGACAATGTGGCTTGTCACCCATATGGTATCGCGTCTGGGTTGCCCAAAGTCGTGTAGGTACACCTTAGGCTAGTAGCGTTTACTAGCCAAGGCCAAATACGTATCGCGTCGCAGAGCACTGGAACAAGACAAGACATTAAAAGCAGATGCGGCAGATTATGCACCCACCATTCTCTATTAACTTTGGTACTTTGGCAAACATAAAAAAAGTTCGCCCCCTATTACGCCCCCTATTACTATATTACGTAGAACCAACAGCTGTGTGTAGTATGGCTACGCTTAACTCCTTCGAGAGAAGTGATGTGACTGTCAGAAATGGATAATATACAGAAGTTTATTGCTGGTTGAATTTTATATCTGTGACTGATAAAATACAAAATGATTGGTTGTACAGATATTGCTCTCTTTCAGAGGGATTTCATTCAAGTTTTATGTTCTTTCAGCTTGATTAATAAACTGGAGGGTAAAGTACAGTTTAAAAGGCAGATGAAATTATTCTTATTTAAAATAAGTTACATAATATTCGTTTTAAAACTCATAAAAAAAAATTAATTAACAAAAAATATCCAGTAAAGATAGTGGTCCAATATATTTGGCTTGTTAAGAAAGTTTATTAATATACATACTCATACTCGTAGTATGATTCAAAACAAAGTTACAATAAATAGACTGTATTCAGCTTATTTAGTAAGTGCATTACGTACTAGTAAATATTATTATGACTTTGATTCCTTCTTTTATTTGGGAAAGCCAAACAATAATAAACTCTAAATTATATTCATAAAGTCGAGGCAAAGTCTAGTAACGGTAGTTTAGGTAACGGAAAATAGTTTGTCCTATCTTTGTATGTTCTTTGATAGTTAGTTCCATTATTATAATATTGTTGTGCCTCGTTGTTTATGTTGTTGTACAAGTTCTTAATCAAAGATTCTGCTGGTCGAAACTTGCATGACTTCTTGGTCAACACTGTTTCAAATTGTGTTCGGGTGCGTTTAATTTTAATTAGTTTACAACGATAATAGAACTTATGTAGTATGATGATTTTTATTGTTTAGTCGTTAAAGCCACTTCATCTGCATATTGGTAAATAAGTAGTTAAAATCACCATCCTCATAAAGGATAAAATAAAACGTCATCATCAGACCACATCGCAGTTCATTGCTGGACATAAGTTTTTCCCATGACGCATCAGTCTTTCCGATCTAAAACCAATTGCCCAACGGTACCCAACGCCTGCTATCCTACGCATATCGTCATTCTACGAAGCTAATTGCCGCTACCTACCTTACCCATTATTTACTACCTACGTGGCGGAGTCGGTTTATCTTACGACCTGCGTGAAACTGCAATTCTAACATTCTGATTGATTATGCTTCAATATTGTAACATAATATGAAAAGATGTGATATTAAAGTTGATACTCTGAAGGTACAGCAATAGGTAGTATAACCGACGAGTTATGATAGTATAACAATAATGTTGAAGATACTTGCCTACGAAATTTGTTGCAGAAGTGTTCCATCAAGTAATTTGGATGACTTAGTGGCGAATATGAGTAAGGTTTTAACCGAAATAAGGCAAGCCTGAATACGAATAGTCTGTTTAACACAATTTTAGCCGTTCCACGTATATTGACAACTCGTACGCCATAATAAAAGTACAGTTAGAAACGTGCAAGTCCCTCGCAATCACACAGACGAAGATATCGCATAAAACCTAAGATACTCGTATATCAGGGTTCCTATATCTGGAAATGTGTTTGATACAATTTCATTTAGTTATATCTTTATAAAATGCTATTCTACATTGCAAAGTGCTGTTGGAATGGTTATCGTTTCTTGTTTTACTCGAGTACTTCATAAAATGAGTAGTTTTTCGTACAACGACGACGTGACGACGATTTTCACTTTACTGTATGTATTCATAAAGTTTTACATTTTTTTATTAAATTAATTTATTTCCAAAGTAACTATGACTCATTGTGTTAGTAACAATATTACTTAAATCTATGTTAGTCCTATATCTACCTATCACTAAAAGAAAACTAAAAGCTGTTTAATATGTGCATCACCGCCACACGTTTATCACTGAGGTAGACAGTTTGCAGCAGTGATTCACATATAAACAGTCTAGCCTGCTCGAAATACAGCGCAGGATGATGTTGGGGCTGGCCCGCACCCGGTGCACCAGGGAGGCGCACCGCTTTCGCGCTACAGAAGCGGAGCAGCCCCATCAGCACCCTAAACGCATTATTATATTGCACTCGAAGGGCACCGTACGATTCACACGAATAATCCGCCCACAGACTGCACGTGTAGAAAGAACTGCAGTATGCACGAAATAAGGTTTTTTTAACACCTTGTGAGCAGCGTGCAAATCTGCAAGCAATCATATTCGCCCTAACCGACAGTGCCCTCCGTTCTCTCACAATATCTTCATGGTCTTTCATGTAGGCATTTTGGATAAGACCTCATAGAGCATCAAAATTATACAATAACACAAAAAAAAAGGTTTTTTTAATTATAGAATTTGATTTACATACATGATCCTAAAAGGGAAGGCAAATGTGCACATTTTGCCTGTAACTTCGATGGCCCTCATAACGCTGGTAATCGGGAACTTTTATGTTTGGTAGAGCCTTGTCTGTTGATTAGCAGGTGCACCACTTGCTGTTGAGATATACTAGAAACTTTAGAAACGTGTTGAGTCCCCCATGCAAATGAGAATTTTGAATGTAAGTAAGAATGTTTAGAAATACTTTCCAGTAAGTACATACTTACATAATTAAATGACCTGACTCGAACGGGTAATTACAACTCTCCATGTTGTTTTTCGTACGATATGTAAGGTAAAGTTCCGGAGAAACGCTCTCATTTCATCCGATGAGCCATGTTTTCATTAACACAGTTTTCACAGTCAAAATAAGCAATAACAATAGTAAGGTTGGGTCTAGGAGACCCGTATTTAAAAAATAATCACCGTCAATATTTAAAAAGAAGATAATATACGTTATATCCCAGTAATAGAGCCCAAATGAAAGACAATATCGATGGAAAGGGACATAGACATAAGTTAATAACTTATAAAGTGTTACCACAGTATAACTCCGTTACAGAAACATGCAACTATTGGAGATTGCACTACAAAGTTGTTCCGTTGCCAATAAAAAACTGTCACAGTAACAAAAGCTCCGTATGAACGGCGGATTTTCCCGTTTGGAACAGAAATCCGACCAGGCTGCATCCGTCTATCACAACGCAAGAGTATGACTAGGGATATATGCTATTTTATTTTAAAATTCAATTTGAAACTGAAAATACTAGAAATGTGTTTTAATTTATCATACGGGACTTTAAATGCATAATTTACCTTGAATGTAGCCTTTTTTTTTTTTTTTTTTTTTTTAATCCGCGGCTTGTGGCTGCGGCCGCACCTACGTCCATTGCCGAGTGCCTCCGGTAGATACTGAAAGAATTCCCAGTGGCACCCGGCGGACCTTGGTCACTTGAGTGGCCACTGCGTGGTGGTCGGGTGTTACCCCGCATCTCTAGGGTCGGGTTTTATCCCGCGTCGGTTAGTGAAGGCGTGCATGGGGTGAAGCCCCACATCACGCAGCCCTTCTAGCCTGCTTCTGTAAGGACGGTGGGTTGCTAATCCATCGTCCTCAGGCCCCGATCATGGAGGTCGATGGTCCTGGGCGTAGTCACGTATGCGGCGCCCTCGCCGCAGACTTCGGAACTCAGCGGGGAGGATACGCTCCCTCGCCCTTCCAGCCGTCTCCTTCACGAGCATAACCTGCTCGCAGAAGGAAACGGCCGCGTTCCACTGGCTCTCGCTAGAGACCATGGCTCGTAGCATGGTCTCCAGTGAGAGAGTATCCACGCCCAGGCCCACAACGAGGTCCCGGCGCTGACTTGCCCACGCTGAGCATTCCACCAACGTGTGGAATGCCGTGTCTTCGCCGGAAGCCTCGCAGTGTTGACACGCGGGTGTGACCTCACGATGCATGCAAAACAGATACCCACCAAAGCTTCCGTGCCCGGTGATGATCTGTGTCGCACGGTACGTGAGGCCACCGTGCTGCCTCTGCAGCCAGTCCTCCATGATCGGTCTCACCGCCGCTATGGTGGTGGTTCCCCACTTAGGTTGCTCAAGTCGCACCTTCCATGTCTCCATGAGATCCTGGCGGAGATGGGACCGCTGGGCCTCGATTTCTCGAGACGCAGGCCTGTGGTCCCGCTCCAGCGCCTCCTTGTGCCATTGAAACAATGACGCAAGGGCTCTCGCTTCCAGGTCCCATGGAGGGGTCGCGGCTAGGAGACATGCAGCCTCTAGAGAGATCGTGCGGTACCCTCTTATTGTCCTGACGGCCAAGGTCCTCAACGATCTGTGCAATATAGCCGCGTTGTTGGCCGTCAGTCTCGCCGCCCATACGGGAGCCCCGTATACGGCCATACTCCGCACGATCCCCAGGTACAGTCTCCTGCAGGAAGCGTTGGGTCCCTTTAAGTTAGGCATCAGTCGCGAAAGCGCGGCTGCTGTCCCCGTCACTTTGGGGACCAAACTTCGGAAATGTGGTCCGAAGTTCCACCGGCCATCGAGTACGAGCCCCAGATACTTCGATGCTAACGCTCCCTACATTTATGCTGGATCCTGGAGGTGGCCCGCGCCGAGGTCCGTGAAAACACAGAGCCTCGGACTTATTCAGTGCCACGTCCAGTCCCAGCCGCCGTATCCGACCCACGACTTCAGCAACCCCAGTCGTGACCTTGAGTGTTGCCTCCTGGTGCGTTGCTCCCCGCGCCGTGACGAGGGTATCGTCGGCGTAACAAGTTACGCTGACGCCCTCAGGCAACGCACCCCGCAACACCCAGTCGTATCCGATGTTCCACAGGAGAGGTCCTAGGACCGACCCCTGTGGAACACCGCACGAGACATCTCGCCGAGCTGGCCCGAGCCAGCTAGGGTAAGTTATAGCCCTCTCGGATAAATATGCCCCGACAATACGACGGAGGTAGAGAGGCACTTTGTGATATACCAGTGCCTCCCTAACGCAACTCCAGGGTAGGGTGTTAAAGGCGTTGGCGATGTCAAGAGACACCGCCAACACCACCTCGCCCCGCGAGACTGCTTCCTCCGCCAGGGTCTTCACGCGCATGATCGCGCTCACGGTGGACCGTCCCCGACGGAAACCATACTGGTTATCCGCCAGGTCTGGGCCCACACGCGTGAGATGCTCGACGAGGCGTTCCGCGATAATTCGCTCAAAGAGCTTACACACCTCGTCGAGCAGCACGATCGGCCGGTAACCAGACGGTGAGTCCACCGGCCGCCCCGCTTTCCGGATCAGGACCAGTTTCCCCGTCCTCCACACCTTGGGAAACTGGCCCCTTTCGAGGCATGCGCTGAAGAGCCCCCTCAGTCGAGGCCCGAGTTCCTCGAGGGCCAGGACCCATACACGGCCCGAAATGCCGTCGGGTCCAGGGGCGGTGGTTTTCCGGCGACTGAGCCGAAGCACCACCGCTCCTAACTCACCCTCTCTGACTTCGGGTACGTCGTTTTCGCTGCTATCCGCATTGGGCGTCTGAGACGGAGCCATGCTCGGAGGGATGTGCTCCTCCGCGCTCGTCGGTAACAGAGAGCCCAAGACCCCCTCCAGCCGATCCGGCTGGAGACTCTGGGTCAGTGGGAGCGCCCTCGGTCGGAGTTTACCTCTGACCTGCAGGTACGGGCGCCCCCATGGGTTCCGCTCCAGGGTCTCCAGGAGCTCCTCGCGTGCTGTCGTCTTAGCCCGCGTGATCGCTTTCTGGAGGGTGCCCTTAGCCTCTCTGTAGGACGCATATAGCTCCGCCTCCCGGGCTGCCGCGTCGTCTGGTCGACGATGCCTCCGGCGAAACCTGGTGTACTAGCGGCGGGCGGAGACGCATGCTGCACGCAGCTGTGCAATCTCCGACGACCACCAGTACACCTGCTTCCTGGCCGGCCCGGGTGTAACCCTGGGCATCGCCGCATCGCAGATTTGCGACATGGCTCTCCTGAACCACTCTGCCTCGGCATCCACGTCAACAGGCCTGTCCGGCGCTGGAATCCAGGCCTGCACGATGGATGCCTCCAGGAGAGCCTCCCGGTCTAAACTCTTGAGCGCCCAACGCGGTTCCGGGGGATTCGGTACCGGCTGTGGAAGGTTAGGTGGGGGGACGACCTCGAACCGGATGTATCGGTGGTCCGAGTACGTCTCCACACCCTCCTCCACGCACCAGCCCATAATACGGCGGGCGAGGGCAGGGGTCGCGAACGTTAAGTCCACGACCGAGCTGACCCCCGACCGCCAAAAGGTGGCAACATTCCCCCGGTTGAGGAGCTCTAGTCCACGTGTAGTGGCCCAGTCCTCAAGTAATCTCCCCCTGCCATTGGTTACCCGAGAGCCCCACGCCGTAGACCAGGCGATAAGGTCTCCCAGGAGAAGGACAGGGCGAGGACGACACGCAGTGAAGACGACGTCGAGCTCAGTGAGCCATAGCTCATACTGAGCGTCGTTAATGTTGTTCGGCGAGATGTATGCGGCCACGACTGCCACCCCTTCATATTCCGCCGCAACGCAGCCTCGGCCGTTTGCAATAATTGCAAGCCGCGAGGTGTTTGCGGCGGACCCCCCAAAGATGCAGGCCAAGCCGTCTTGCGCCACCAGGCTTCCCGGGTGGGCATAGTACGGCTCGGCGACCACGACCAGGTCTATGGACCACTGCGCGATGCTCTGGTACAGAAGATCCTGAGCAGCGCGGCAGTGGTTCAAGTTCGCCTGTAGGATGCGGATATGGGTGTCCATTAAAGGACGTCCATATCAGCATCCCTCCGCGAATCTGGCCGCGCAGTAGCGGCACCCCCGCTGCTCCCAGCGGACGGACGAGGCTTTGGCCTCATAGCGGCGCAGGAACGGCTGCCGACCCGATGGTCCGCCGTTTTGCCCTCCGCCTCGCATCTGTAGCAGCGAGGCGGTGCGTCACAGGCGTTGGACTTGTGACCGGGCCGGCTGCAGCGGAAGCATCGATCGTCTGGAGACGCGGACGGCTTCTGGGTCCAGCGTGTCCCTCAGCTTAGCCGCTTTGGGGCCGCTGGAGGCGCCGGAGAGCTCGAGTAGGCGAGCCCCAGTGCGAGTAGTCTTGCACCGGAGCCCCCCCGGTATCTCGAGGGTCTTAAGGTCCACCGATGCCTTGACCTTCTTCAAAACATCGGCGTACCCCACTCCCTTCTCTGCACCCATCGTCGTCACCGTCAGGACGACGGCGGTGGGGCGAGGAGGGCGGGGTCTCTTCGGCGCCTTCGTCGCGGCGGCTTCAGCCACTTTTTTGGCGGCCTTCTTCCGCCTCTTTTTCTTTTTCGCTCCCGCTACTTCCCATCCCACCTCTCTGGAAGGATGTGCAGCGGGAGCAGAATGGGACGCGAGAGCAGCAGGGGTGGCGCCAGGCCTCCCTTTTCTCCTCGGCTTTGCCGTCGTGGCCAGCTTAGCCGGTGTCCGAGTTGCTGGTGAATCGGACATGGGCGGGGCTGGGCGGGCAGCAGACCTATTTGAATTGGACCCAGGAGCGAGAGCCCCGCTGGCGGCAGCCGCGTACGACGACGCGGGTCGTGCCTCAAGGACCGCCAGGCGCCTCTCATTCGCCGCCAGAATCTGCATCGGTGTCGGCGCAGTCTGCGGCGGCGATGCAGGAGGCGCTCCGAGCGCACTCCTGGGCGTCACCATGGCTGCCGGTCTAGCCGTCGGTGGAGGCAGTGAGGGTCCGGTCTTCTGGGTTTCCGGAGGCCCCTTGACTAAAATGGTAAGGTTGGCGACCTCCTGTCGCAGGGTCTGTCTGCTTCCGGGAGGAGGCGAGCTCAGCAGCCAGGCTCGCTACCTGGTCTCTGAGCTTCGTCTCCTCTTCGGAAATGCTCCGCGCGAGGAGCTCATCGAGGGACAGGTGAGCGTCGGCAATGGCGTCCGACACCACCTTCTTCTTGCCCGGAAGGTTTTTGCCGCCTTTCATGGTGTCAACGATCCGGGCAAGAGCCCCCATCAGCCCTCGCGCGGCCGGCAACTCTTTGTCCCTACCGCTGGGCAGGAACGGCACCGTTATACTGGGGTTTGGTGCCCGCCCCTTGGTGTCGTTTCCGGACTTCCGGACTCGGACCGCCTTGACCGGTGGCTCCTCGCATTCGCTGGAAACCACCGATGTCTTCGGACCGTCCTTCGGCACCGGCTGCGTTTTCTTCACCAGCGCGCTCTTCTGACGGCCCCTCTTCAGGTAAACAGAGCGCGCCGGCTCTGGCTCCTTCTCCGTTTCCACGGTACCGGGCTCTGACTCACTGTCAGTCCCGGCAGCCATGGACATATCAAACCATGAAGGCGTCGACGTCACGCTGCGACTTGGCAGCGTGACGCGAGCCTCCGTAGCGCTGGGCAAGTTCGGCGTCCGTGAGTGTGATGCGTCGTCGTTTCGGTCCGACACTGACCTGGCGAGGGCAGTGCCGGAGCCGGGGGTAGCAAAATCCGTATCGGGTTTCTCCGACATTACAAATAATATAACTTCGTTTTGGCCACACAAGTCTGGATCTTTGAAGTTCGGTCACCCAACCTGCCACTCCGTTATGGTGGTCAGGTTGGGGTCCAGGGCGGACGGCGTGGACGTATACAAAGATCACTTGGGGCCCCGCCCCTTGAATGTGGCCTGACGTTCTGAATCTCAGTAATGAAAACTATCAAACCGATACGAGTTTTTTAATTTTTAAAGTAAAGATTCAACTATGAACATTGAATAAAATTTACGTCATAGTTGAAATATTAATTTTTAAACGTTCATAATATAAAAAAAAATAGGAGGAAATGTTATATGAGAGGTTTAATAAACCTTTGAAATTATACGTCTCTTTGTAACCGGTATTAAGCTCTAGATCATAATATTTGCTTACCCTACTAATAGTCACAATACAACTCCCTCATAATGGAGCCTGTGGCTAGCAATAAATGACCTTTGTTCGCTCATCAGTCGCTCTACATTTTTGACAAAACTCTCACGCAATTTACCTCTTTGCTGTAGAAATTGTGACGGTTAGTATGAAATGTTACCATTTAATATCTTTAGTAGATATTATTTATTTCTTAATTATTCGAAATAAAACAGTGTACAAAAACAGAAAATTTCCTATTTGTGTGTGTGTGTGTGTGTGTGTGTGTGTGTGTGTGTGTATGTGCCTGTGTGTGTGTGTGTGTGTGTGTGCTGCTACTATGTATATAAATGAGGCTAATCCATGTTCTCCGCATGTGCTACTTGTTAGATCGTCGGATCAAGGGATTCCTCAGTATCTGTACAAGATAAATTTTGGAGCCAGTTTATTAAAGTTACTTTTAATTTTATACATATTTAGTCGATAAATGGCAAGCAAAGCGTATAATACTATTACATAAATAAGGACTCAGAAAACAGTAAAATCTATGAGAGCAACATTTGTATCTTAAAGTATATTCAAAAAGTTAACTGAAAATATATTATGCACCTAAAACTATAAATAAGGAGTAAATGTTTTCAAAAAACGAAAGTAAATGTCTTGACTTAAAACCTCTGGTATCGTAAATGAACAGTTTGGAACTGAAGGCAATATATTTATTTAGTGAAGTTGCATTAAATTACTAAAATGTCAAACTCACGTGGGAAAAAGAGATCTTTACATATATCGCAATTTTTTTATTCCTCTTGAAAGATGAAAAAGGAAATACACTTAAAAGTGCATGAATTAGGCACTTCGTGCATCAGTTATTGACGAATTTTAGTTTAAAGGTATTTTCAAAATTATATTTCAACTGAGGGAAACCGAAATCTAATTTGAAGAATATTTTTCCTAAGTAACCGATATACCTTTATTTAATATGTAACAGATGTAGATTTATGTGCCACTTAGCACTCTCGACATCTTATCTATTGAATTATATTCCAAAATATCTTAGCAAGGTATTATCAAGGAATTTTGCTTTCATACGCTGAAATATTTTTTTTCTAGAAATACTTTTTTAGCGCGTTGAACGTTTTTCTTTGAAATAATTTCAAACTGAAGCTGAATTTAATTTAGCTCAGTGTAACTGTGTTGTTACTAAAATGTTAGATTGCAGAGAAGTTCAATATTAGACCGGGTAATAACTACTGTTGGTTTAAGCAGTTATCCTGTCAGTCAGATGCACTAGGATTATAACTTTGAAGCTTCACTAACCAATTACCGTTAAATACCCCATTTATAGTTAGTAAGATATTGTCAGCTTGTGTATCAAACAGACAAACAATCAAGCAAAGGTGAAATCTTTCTAATTTATAATAGTTGCCGTTTTTAGTAAGCCTTTTTTTTTTTTTTTTTATTTTTTTTTTTTTTAGTTCCGCGACCAAGGCCGCGGCCGCTCTAACGTCCGTTGCCGGGCGTCTCTGGTTACAAGCAGAACGTATTTCCAGTGGCGCCCGGCGGACTTTGACCACCTCTGTGGTCTCTGCGGGGGGTTGGGTCGGGACGAGAATCCCGCGTCGTTGGGGTAGGGTTTTATCCCGCGTCAGTGAGTGAATCTGGTTGCGTGCTATGGGGCAAAGGCCCCGCGGCACGCAACCCTTCTAGCCTGCTTCTGTAAGGACGACGGGTGGCGATCCCGCCGTCCTCAGGCTCCGATCATGGAGGTCGATGGTCTTGGGCGTAGATGAGTCTGCGGCGGCCTCGCCGCTGACTACGGAACTCGGCGGGGAGGGCACGCTCCCTCTCCCTCTCGGCCGCCTCCTTCGCGAGCACGACTTGCTCGCAGAAGGACACGGCCGCGTTCCACCTACTCCCGCTGGAGACCATGGCTTGAAGCATGGTCTCCAGCGCGAGGGTATCCACGCCCAGACCCACTACGAGGTCCCGGCGATGACTCGCCCACGCTGAGCACTCCACCAACGTGTGGAGTGCGGTGTCGTCGTCGGAAACCTCGCAGTGTTGACACCGGGGTGTGACCTCACGATGGATGCGAAACAGATAGCTACCGAAGCATCCATGCCCGGTAACGATCTGCGTCGCACGATACGTGAGGTCACCATGCTGCCTCTGCAGCCAATCGTCCATGATCGGTCTCACCGCCGCGATGATGGTGGCACCCCACTTGAGTTGCTCAAGTCGCACCCTCCATGACTCCATGAGATCCTGTCGGAGTTGGGACCGCCGGTCATCGATTTCTCGAGACGCAGGCCTGTGGTCCCGCTCCAGCGCCTCCTTGCGCCATTGGAACAATGACGCAAGGGCTCTCGCTTCCAGGTCCCATGGAGGGGTCCCGGCTAGGAGACATGCAGCCTCTCCGGAGATCGTGCGGTAGCCCCTTATTGTTTTGACGGCCAAGGTCCTCAACGGTCTGTTAAGGAGCGTTGAGTTATTGGCCGTCAACCGCGCCGCCCATACGGGAGCCCCGTATAGGGCCATACTCCGCACGATCCCCAGGTACAGTCTCCTGCAGGAAGCGTTGGGTCCCTTTAGGTTGGGCATCAGTCGCGAAAGCGCGACCGATGCGTGTGTCACCTTGGGGACCAAACTTCGGAAATGTGGTCCGAAGTTCCATCGGCTATCAAGTACGATCCCTAGATACTTCATCGAGGGCTTGATGCCGATGCTAACGCCTCCCACATTTATGCTGGAACCTTCAGGTGGACCGTTCCGAGGTCTGTGAAAACACAGAACCTCGGACTTGTGCAAGGCCACCTCCAGTCCCAGCCGCCGTATCCGACCCACGACTTGAGCAACACCCGTCGTGACCTTGAGTGCTGCCTCCTGGTACGTTGCACCCCGCGCCGTGACGAGGGTATCGTCGGCGTAGCACGTTACGCCGACACCCTCAGGCAACGTACCCCGCAGCACCCAGTCGTAGCCGATGTTCCACAGAAGCGGCCCCAGGACCGACCCCTGTGGAACACCGCACGACACATCCCGCCGAGCTGGCCCGAGCCAGCTGGGGAAAGCTATGGCCCTCTCCGAGAGATAGGCCCCGACAATACGACGGAGGTAGAGAGGCGTTTCGTGATACACGAGCGCCTCCCTAACGCAGCTCCATGGCAAGGTGTTGAACGCGTTGGCGATGTCAAGAGACACCGCCACCACCATTTTTAGTAAGCCTTACCAAACACGGTATGACATTATCATAGGTGCTCAAAGTGTACGATTGTTTTAATTCATACTATAGGTCAGACTAAAACTGCCTTAGCAGCCTGAATTTATGCTTTAGTAGCTTGAGTTTGTCGCTTAGCAGCCTGAGTTTTCATATTTCAATAGGAGAATAGTTACTTTATTTCCACAAAAGTATGATAAAATCTGTAGCTTAATAATTTATTATGAACTCAAAATTCCGTATTTACACAAAGAAAATTTAGATAAAACAAATGTTTTAAAATTCTCTTTGTTTTTCGTGTTTTTTTCAAACTTGCTTCTCTTTTATGTTATGTTTACTTTGAATTTTAAATGAGAGTAATGTAACCATGTTATAAACAGATTTTTACCATCAAGGCTTCTAAACTTTCGAGATCATTGTTTTTACAGGAGCTCATTATACTAGAAAAAAGAAAAAATATCGAAATAAAGTAATTATCCGACCTTACGTTCAATGCCAAGCGTCTGAAGTTCGTTCTCGAATGGAGCCTCACCAGGGCATTGGCGGAAAATATAATTGTTATAAAGTTTGAGATGTTTTTGCTATAGTTATGTTTAATACAATTTAAATACATATACTTATTCTCTGGATTTTTTATCAACGTCATGTCAGATTTAAAAAAGAAAATACGTAAATGAGGCTAACGTCAATGCCAGAAACTCGTTCTGGCATTGACGTTAGCCATTTTCAATTCGGAAGGAATAGGTGCCGAAAGTCTGCAAATTACATCACGATCACATAACATAATATATAATTAAAATGTATTTGCAACATAAATAAGTAAATTTAGGTACCGTTTCTCTCTTCCCAGAGATGTTGAAAAAGGCCCTTAGCACTCCGTCGAAGCATACATTTCCCAAGATGTTCTTCCTAATCTATCTTGCACTTCTAAAGTTCCCACAGTATTTTTAATTAATGAAAATTAATGTTCACAGCGTGACACTAAATGTCGACTGACAATGACGTAAGAAAGACGTGACTGGATTGTGGTTGGCAATATTATTGTCTACTCATCGATGCTCAAACTTCTGATAATGACACCCTTCTCTTTTTAAAATTTATCGTCGTATTGAAATACAGAAAGAGTGTTTAGCTGATTCATTAATTCTTAACAAGGAGCAGATACTTAAAAAAATATAAAATAATTCGATTCATAACATGAAATCCTACTTCCAGGTTCGAAAGATAGCATGGCAATTCACAGAATAAGAATAGATTTTGTTTGTATTTTAATATTGAGAAATTTAAGTTTGAGAATCATTGCACTTTGCCATTTGCCCCCAACTACGGTTAGCGTCTAAGGCGATGTCATAAATTAGCTTAACAATCTTCAAGTTCTCGTTTCATTTTATAGTTGCATTTATTTTGCTTATTTGCATCTCGTTTATGTTAGCTTTTAGCTGACTATAAGAGAAAAATCTCTTAAGATTCACTATTTCATACTTTGTAGTAATTTCTTTAAAATTGGTTACTAAATCTAGGTCATGAGAAAAGCTATTACTAATCATGGTCAGTGAGGGTTCTTATGGGAATAAATAGTAATAACTCATAGGTAGTTGTAATTATGTGAATTGGACAGGTGTTGTACTTTATAGCATGAGATATATCCTCATATTTTGCTATGTGCATCCTCATTACAACTGTGTCACAATCACGGAACAAAGAAAGCTATAATAATTGATAACCCAGACATTCATACTATTCCTAGAATATAACTCATAAATATTATAGATATATACCTACCAACGTCAATATAATATTTATTTTGACTGCCTCGGTGGCTTAGTGGTATGAGTATGCGACTGCCGCCCCTGAGGTCCCAGGTTCGATTCCGGGTCGATTCAAATTATTTGTGTGATCCACAAATGTTTGTTTCGGAGTTTGGGTATTTTCTATGTATAATATGTATGTATTTAGAAATATATAAGTATATTTATCAGTCGTCTAGATCCCATAACACAAGCTTATAGCTTAGTTTGGGCTAGATGACGCTGTGTGAGAATGTCCAAAAATATTTATTTTTTTATTTTATTTTAATATCAAAGGCTCGGTGCATCTCTTTGGTAGTATAATGGGTATTAAAAAATACCCTTGACACCACTGGTGGTGTCAAGAGTATTTTTAATACCCATTATACTTACTAGATTTTCTAGTCATAAAAATTATTTAGCAATTTCAGGTAAGAACCTCTTAAAGTTCTTAGAGAGAACTTTAAACTGTATTGAAGCTAATCTATACTTAATTATAGGAATACTAAGACTTGGTATAATTATATACGATAGCTTGTGTGCGCTACCCTCCTTGTGGATATATTTATATTGTACTTTCGTTTTCATGTTATTCTTAGTCGCAGAAATGGTATTTAATGGAGCGCATGCATCGGAAGCTCTCAGAAAGAATATTATTTCCCCGTTTTTGCAAAGTTTCTCGTTGCGACCGTGCTCCTTGGTTCCTAGTTTAGATTATGTTATGTTATGTTATGTTATAATTTATTCGAATAAAGGCTCTCCAGGTAAATACGCTATAACAATAATGAAAAGTAATGCAAACAAAGTATCAATCTTTTTTATAATAGTATAGATACACAAATACAATTTATGCTTTCGATTGTCGGCACTTGGTGGAATATATAGTAATACATTATGAAATGACTCACTTATACAGATATTCCACAATTTCTTCCACCTGACCGGTTTAGTGTAAAACACCTTTGAAGATGCCATAAAGCGAAACCGGTCAGGCCCTATTGCCAATAAAAAATTGTGGAATATATAATTTATTAGATACAAAGATCGTTAGATCTTGTATATATTTCAAAGCAATGAGTTTTGTATAAACTTTATTTCCAAATATTTATATTTTTCGCAAAAACGAAGCCGGAATCCGAACCAGCACGCTTTAGTTTTTGCGAAATATTATACACCTACTACAAGAATGAGGAAGGTACACTACAAGTTATGCTTAGTGTAACATGGTACCGCAATAAGTTGGTGCTAGGTAATAAATAGATATCCAGTAAGCGTCTCAAACCGTTTTATTTTCCACCCAATGCCTTTCTTGCTCAGAACAACGATGTTGCTCGAGGCAACCGATAAGACAAAACAAACGATGTTCCTGCCATTTGTTATTTTTGCAATACGAATGCACTTCTTTGTTTGCTGGAAACAAATATGGTGCATTTGTCATGATCTGTGTAAGTGAAACTTACTAATATTTTTCTAGAAAAGAAAATATTACTGTCTTATTCTTAAAAGCTTTTGGCAGTGGTATTCATATTTATAAGTATTTTAATATTTTATTTATAAGTATTTAACATTTTATATTACTGGAATCCCTGTAAAACGTAATGGACCTGAAATCTAGTAATTTTGGATACCATATTATTATGCAATCACAAATATAACAGATAGATTTTTCCAAAAATCTAAGCTTAGTATTTTCAACTGACTTCCAAAAAAGGAGGAGGTTCTCATATTATCTTTGAACTGGATGAACCGTTTTTTTTTTAAATAAAAGCTACTACTATCCAATGTGTCCCATTTGAATTTGGGCCCATTTCGATTATTATTTGGTCCCATTTCGGTAATTTGAAGTCGGTTGTTATGTCAATTTTTCACGTGTATTTCTTGTATCATGTCGGAACTGAAAAATATATTGCTTCGTGCGTCTGTCTGTCTGACTATCTGTATATATGTTCCGGGCTAGCGGCCACATTTTTTATTCCGTCTCGACGCAATTTGTTACATATATTTTTTCGTCGTGAAATCCCAAGATGTTTAATATCCGCAAGGTAGACCTCGCATAGTAGACTGTTCGATCATAAATATAGGCTACCACTAGTCATTATCATACATCATGTTTACCTAATTTGTTCAGTCACCTAACACGCACGTCGACGGGTACCTAGTTACATTATTGAGTCAAATATTGAACTTGGAATAAGAATAAAAGTTTACTCCTCTAACAAAGGGATGGTATTAAATATACTTTAACCAAACCATTGCCAGCTGCTGCCATAATGTTTTGGAATCGTTGTCAAAATCACAGTTTAAGTAAACTCAAACAATTGGCAAAGACAATTTCAGCTTCATAATGTATTCTAGAGAGTTTTCCAAAGCCTTCGCCGCCGCCGTTACAATGCGGTTTTGTTTCAAACTACCCACAAATTAACAACTGAATGAAATTCAGTCATTTTATCACTAAATATAATAAAATAAGTCTTCCATTGCGTCTGTCTTTCTGAACGCGTTGAACACCAAAATTTTGAAACGATTTTTATGAGGTTTTCATCACTTTGCAAAGGGATAATGGGCAAAGTTTAGGTGTTGGAATAATTCATATTTTATTTTATATATTGGCCTAGAGGGGATATTTTTCGGATGATTGTTTAGTACATTTTAAATTAAGCACTTAAAACTCTTTTATATTAATAACTAGTACGGTGTCTTGCGTGGTGCTTCGCGCCGCACCACGCCATAGGTTTTGGCCTATAACTTTTGACCCCTTAGGGCTAGGTCAAATTTTCGATTTTTTGGCTTGCCTCCAGATTGAGGGCTAACCATAGAGGGGTTAACCATCATTGGAGCATAAGCAGTTCTCGAGAGCTAAGGGGGGGGGGGGGGTACATTCCCCATTTCTATGTATAAATAATCTACAAACTATAGGAAGTAGAAATTTTACTTATATGGGGTTTGTTTGGAAAACAAATGAAGCTACTTTAAACTCTAGTCAATTGCCATTCGACTGCATGTTTTTTTTTATGATTGTTTCCTCATATCTTTGAACTGGGTGACTCGATTTTGAGTTTTTATTTATTTATTGAAAGCTACTAATTTACAAGTGGTTCCATTTAAATTTGGTCCCATTCTAACAATTATTTGGTCCTATTTTGGTAATTTGAAGTCAGTTGTTGTGCCAATTTTCGACATGATTTTTATTATGAATATATTATCATAATCAAAGTATTTGACAGGCTTCATTATGAACTAGGATTCAGTCCAAGTAGTAAATAGATAATATTAAACTAACCACTATATGCTAAGTTAACAAGGAACAACTTTTTGTGAGTATAACTGTCTTACAATTTGACAATAACAGAACAACCAACTATACGAATTAAGTTCACGCTAAGACAAACAACGGTGCTTGTCCAACTTCGAAGTGATTACTCAAGTTGACGTCGAAGTAAATATCTTGTTACCGAACTCGCGGGAATTAATTCAATTGTAAATTAAAATGATAAGGAAAGATTGGTTTATAACTGAATTAAACTAAAGAGTTATCATTTCTAAAATTGATTTAATTATTGGATAGAAACAGGCGTTACTTGGCGAAAATCCATGACAAAACAATGGTAAGTAAAATGTTTTAAGAAAAAACTTTTTAAAATTATATAATAGCATTAATTTAATTTAATTCTGCGAAAAATTAATGCTATTATATAATTTTAAAAAGTTTTTTCTTAAAACATTTTACTTACCATTGTTTTGGATTTAATTTACCTGTTTCGTTGGTTTTTATGGGAATTTTTGAAAAAACTAGCGCGGAGTTAAAGCGTGGTACAATGGTCGAATACTATGGACTGCTTGACTTGATTGAACTGCTATGATTTGCTTTAAAGGTTAAATGGAACAAAATTATAATATAACATGATCTAAGTCATTTATTTAGGGAAATGAGGAGAATTTAACCCATTGAAAATACTCGTGAGAAGAAACATTCGGAATGAAGGCTTACGTACCCGACCGAACGCCTCAATTGAATCATGTAAATTATCTTAGTTATTCAGTGGATAGGTACTTGTGTAAACCAAATATTTGTATTCAAGTGTGTGTTACGAGTATAACTAAAAAACGGCAGAGTGCAAGTCGGACTCGCACACCACGGTTTTCGTACCAAAATGGCAAAAGAATTTGGTTTGTTGTATGGGAGCCCTCTTAAATATTTATTATATTCTGTTTTTTAGTATTTGGTGTTATAGAGGCAACAGAAATACATTATTTGTGATAATTTCAACTTTCTTACTCGTACTATCACGGTTCACGACAGCCTGGTGACCTACAGATGGATGGACGGGTGGAAGGATAGCGGAGTCTTAGCTATAGGGTTCCCGTTTTACCCTTTGGGTACGGAACTCTAAAAACTAAGAGCTTTACACGGATTTACCGTATTTACTGACTAGTTTCGAGCAACTTCGAGACTCTTTATTAAAAAGTGTTACGTCAAATGTTGCCCGTAATGTTTATCTGTGCTGTACGTGCTCAAGTTCTGTGAAACTGAGTCGTGGTTCAAATTAATATCACGCTTAATTTCCATATAAATTATTAATTAAAACCTTTTTTTTATTAGTACCTTTTTTATAATTAAAAATACTTGTATTAATATTACCAGAGGTAGATATATCTAAAGCCCATTACGAGGGTATATCTACCTCTGGTTCCTCTGGTTCTTCGGGTTCCTCAACCAATAATATTTTTGTCGGGCAGCAAAGCTTGCGAGTGGAAATCGGGAATGACAAAATTATTCCACGGTGCCAGTTGTTTATTGAGACACGGCCAGTGTGGCCAGCCCTTATAATGTTACGCAAAAGTATACAATTTGAACTTACAACTATGGAACCCATTTGTCGATACATAACAAAAAAAATGTATCGATCAAACTGTATCAAGTAGGTAGTATACCTTATACATAAATGAAATGAAATAAAACACTATACTATCTAAACGAGACTAAATTGCGACGATTTCAAAGAAAAATACGTTGTCACGTTGTACACTTGTCGTATATAAAATATTTTTACCATCGGGAAACCCCGACATTTCGGTTCGATTGCAGTAACCGTGGCCACGGGTTGATTAAATGATTACGTCAACTACGAGTAAAAATTCTAAAGTAAAAAAAAAAACAAAATATTGACAAACGTTTTGAGAACCAACTGTCTCGAATAACATATTACACAAATAAACAAACGCTGTATGAGAAATGTCTCAGTAGCGCACCCCTAAAGGTCCCTTACTCAGCGTATTGACGAACATCTAATGAAAAGGGCAAAATGTTCAACATTTGCTCTACGGAAATGTGTTGTATGTTTAGTTGAATAAATTGAATATATATTTTAGTTAAGTGGTGAGTTATAACATTATACATTGAATTGGTTTGTAATTGTTTATATCGTTGTAAAATGTTAAACAGCTTATTAGCCAACATCTCTAGGGCGAAGTCATCTTCGCCTGCATCTGCTGACTGACGTACCAGGCTCTCTGGCAAAAATACCTAGAAACGGCAATAGGCTCACCCCTATTAATTGAGACTAAAGTGACTGACGAAAAGTGGGCGTAATCTACAGCTCTCTCTATTCCTTCCGGGATAAAGATGTGATTTTGAGTATGTGTTTGTGGAATAAAACGTAAATCTATCACTGAACTTTACTCTCAGTTTTATTCACACACCTAGCAACCCACTTGCTTTGCTTGTATCAAACCTTTGCACAAGTTTAAAGTACTACACTTTTTTTTTTTATATTTGGTTCGCCAAATTGACGCCGCCCGCCTGGTGGTAAGTCGTGACGACGTCTAGCGATTGTGGGCCACTCTCACAGCACACATTACTATTGAGAGTGGCCCTCAACTTGACGACCTACTGATGTGCCTCTTCACGCTCCGCTTAAAGAACCCAGGATTATATGTGGGAGGAAACACGTGCACAGGCAGGGCGTTCCAGGCCACTATCGTTCGGCAGAGAAACGAACGTTTAAAACGTTCGGTTCTCGCGAACATGCTATCCACTGTGTGGGGGTGGCATCTCTGCCCGGCACGAGTCGTTCGGGATCGGAAGGAAGAGGGTGGGATCAGATTGAAGAGCTCTTCAGAACACTCGCCGTGGTAACTACGGTAGAATGCGGCCAAGGAAGCTATTGTTCGGCGCTGAACTAGCGGCTCAAGGCTTCCCGTTACCTCCGGACAATCTATAATACGGATAGCCCGTCGCTGCATAGCGTCGAGAGCGTCCAGCAGATACTTCGCGGAGCCGTCCCAGAGGTGAGAGCAGTATTCGACGCAGGGTCTAATCTGCGTCTTGTACAGCAGACACCTCTGGTCCGGTGTAAAGAATCTCTTTACCTTATTCAGTATTCCTAGTTTCCGCGAAGCTAGCCCTATACATCTTTCGATGTAGTTTTTATTATTGAGCTCTCGACGAACGTCTATGCCAAGGATATCAAGGTTGTCCTTCATTGGTAATAATGCATTCTGAAGAGAGGGTAGGGGAAGGAAAGGGGATTTCTTCGAAGTAAATGCACACGCCTGTGTTTTGCGGGCATTGAAATCGACCAGGTTCTCGGTACCCCATTGAGAGATACTGTCGAGGTTACGGTCGAGATCAGCCACGAGTCGTCGTCTCTCCTCCTCAATCTCAGATCGCCCCGCCGTCGGACGAACCGAGTAACTCCCGTGCAGTGTGCTGTCATTTGCATAGCAATGAATGTTCCCGAGGGATAGCATATCATTGATATGCAGAAGAAAGAGAGTTGGTGATAGTACGGACCTCTGCGGTACCCCGGCATTCACTTGCAAGAAGCGAGAAGCCTGGCTATCGCAGAGGACCCGCACTCGGCGCTCGTTT
Source organism: Nudaria mundana (assembly GCA_963556515.1). Classification (NCBI taxonomy): domain Eukaryota; kingdom Metazoa; phylum Arthropoda; class Insecta; order Lepidoptera; family Erebidae; genus Nudaria; species Nudaria mundana. Next base: position 6,942,315 of record OY748300.1, on the reverse strand, counting down.
AAAAAGCTGGCAATCCAGCTGCACAGTTGAGGAGGTAGACCATATGCCGGAAGCTTGGAAAGGAGCGAAGCATGCCAGACCCTATCGAAGGCTTTGGAAATGTCCAGGCTAATAGCCAAGGACTCGCCGTGCCTTTCCATAGCCCCACCCCAGACATGCGTTACGAATGCCAGAAGATCACCCGTTGATCGCTTTGGCCTGAAGCCGTATTGTCGATCATTGATTAGCGAGTGATCCTCTAGGAATTGCATGAGCTGCTTATTTATAAGGAGCTCAAGCACCTTGCAAATGACTGAGGTGACAGCTATGGGTCGATAGTTGCCTGGATCGGACCGATCCCCTTTCTTGGGGATCGGTTGTACGTTCGCCTCCTTCCAGACCTCCGGCACGAGCCCTGAAGAGTATGACAGGCGGTACAGACGCGTTAATACTGGAGACAACTCAGCTGCACATTTTCGTAGCACCACCGCCGGAATGCCGTCAGGACCACTGGCTTTCCGCGTGTCGAGTGATCGCAGCACTGCCCGTACATCACATTGCCTGATAACAATATCAGGCATTGTGTGGCCACAGTTGGCGATGGCGGGGGGCTGCAGGCCACGGTCGTCGACCCGGGAATTAGCCGCAAAGAGGTCTGCGAGCATATCCGCTTTCTCTTGGGCTTTGTGAGCCAGTGTTCCATCTGGGTAACGCAGCGGTGGCAGCGAGGGCTGACAAAAGTTAGATTGCACGGCTTTGGCCAGTTGCCAGAATCCACGGCTGCCCGTAGGATGGGAAGTGAGCTCCTGACCAAGCCGCGCGACGCGCTGGGCATCCGCTCTCTTAAAGGCCCTCTTACTCGACTTTGTGGCCCGGTTGTACGCTGCTTTGAGGTGGCCCACGTTTGGGTCGCGCACAGCCCGGGCCCTGATCCAGGCGCGATATGCCGACTGTTTTTGTCGAACAGCTTTGGCACAATCTCGCCCGAACCAGGGACTGGCTCTGCGGATACTGGCGACATCAGTGAAAGGGATGTAATAATCCATCCCTAAACTGATCTCGCCAGCAATAGCAGAAGCACTATCCGAAGGAGCCTTTCCTACAAAGCAGCGCTGGCTCCAGGGGACGGACGCATAATAATCGCGTAGACCGTCCCAATCCGCTGACGAGTAGTGCCATAGTCGTCGTGACGTTTGTACAGGACGTGCAGGAGGTGACACCTTCATGCCAGCGTGAACAACACAGTGGTCGAAACTACCCAGTGGGGCTCCTACCGAAACACTGTACTGGGCTGGGCGACTCGTCAGCAGTAGATCCAGCAGAGCGGGCGCGTGATCTGACCTGTCTGGTGTCCGGGTGATCCCGCATACCATCTGGGTCAGACCGTAGGAGAGGGCGAACGCATGGGCGGCTCTACCCGCATGATCAGTCTTGAGGGACCCCAGCCATTCAATGTGATGGCCATTGAAGTCCCCCAGAAATACTAGGTCAGCGTTCGGGAACCGCACCTGCGCTTCATCAGCCGTCTCGCTGAGGTACTGGAAGAGCTTTGTTGTCTCAGAATCCCCTGTGTGGGATCGGTAGACGCACACGTAGATCTGGCTCATAGAGCCATGGTCTACGTGCAGCCAAAGGACGGAATTGGAGGGGTTCTCTAGGCAGCGCAACCGGCGGCAGCAAACATCCGCCCTAACGAACACGCACACCCCGGCTTTGTCTCGAAATTGTTCCCCGATGACATAACCGGGGTAACACAGGTAAGACGTGTCGTCAGGGCGGCGTATTTGTGTCGTGGAATGTGAGGAACATCACAGCGGGCCGTGCCGTCTCAAGGTGGTGGTGGACGGTATCGAGGTTCGCATGGAGTCCACGGACGTTAGTGAACTCCACCTCGAAATGTGAAGTTGTGGGGTTTCCTAGGGCCGCTGTGTAACGTTTATTTCTTTTTTGTTGCACTGCCATTGTAGATTTTGAAGAAGAAGCGTGAAGACAGGGCGACATTTGGTGCAGCAGTAAGTGACAAAGCGCAGGGGCTAGCTTTGTCTAGAACCGTGTGGTTAGGTCGGAGCCGACTCGCCGGACGGAAGGGCTCCCAAACCCCCCTGATGCAAGGCCGCCGCTACCCCACACCGGTTACCACCCGGAGCGGCGATCCCATATCAGGATTATGCGCAACATGCGGGGCAGCCTCCTGGGGTGGTTGGCCCCAGGCGGGCCCCATGACTGTGTTGCAGGCGGCCGCGGCAACGCCGTTGCTAAGGGTCTCCCTGGCCGGCGAATCGACCCACACCACCCACACTAGACTCCGTTTCGCCCCCACTGGTCCCATGCCTGCTGCACCATACATCGCCCCGGGCCCGGCGGTGCAGCTGCTGAACCCCTAACGCAACCCAGCCTGGGCTGGGTTACTTGGGGGGCTTTAGCACAGCTGCACGGTGGTACCCCCCCGGACCAACACTGTTGTACCACCTGGTACCCACGTAGGGGCCGAAGCCACTCCATAGGTACCGTAAATTAACGAGCCTCGTCCATTTATCAGTAGGTGCGCCACTAGCAGGTGAGGTCGCTGGGGCCCTATAGATGTTAGTAGAGCCCCTTTGCACCCAAAACACTTACTTTACTACTCTCAATAGTACAGAGTTTTAGTTGGGTTAGGTTATGCAGTTGGATTCTGCATAAAAATGGAAGGGTAGGAGTAAAACTGAGAAGAACTAACTATAGGAGCTAATACGGGTGAGGTACTGGAAATGAATAAAACTGACTTTGAATAGAGCGTATCTTTTGTAGATTCATAAATTAAGAATAAAAGGTAATGTTTAATGTTTAAAACGAGAAAGATCCTTTATTTAAGACTAGTTGGTCACAGCGACTCGACGATATCGTTTTCTTGTTTCCGATTCTCGTGGGAACACATTGCTGGTATAAAAATGTGGCCTGTCTCTGTGGGATAATGTAGTCACATATCAGTGAAATGAAAATTTTAAACGATATCACCTCTGGTGAGCATCGAGGAATAGTTTTGGTGATGATCAAGTTGGTGATCATCGAGGAATACCTCTATGTGACCCCCAAATTAATTATACTTATACTATTTTATACCTTAACTTATATAATTGGTTCAGTAGTTACAGTTTTTAGTTGAAATTAATTTAAATCCCGGAGATTTCATCTAAACCCCGTTTTATTCAATTAAGACTTAAACTATACAGCATTTAAAACTTTAACTAGATTGAAATAGAAATTTGTTACCAACCGTTTATATTTAGGTAATATTCAATTTGGTGTACATGAAGTAATTTATATTTCGCCTCAAGATATTTGAATTACAATGGTATTATGTCAGTTAAATTTTCACAGAACGCTACAAATACATGAATGTATTTTGAAATACGTCACCGTACAAATTAGATTTCGTAGTAGCAAAGATGAAGCTAAATACATAGGTATAGCCTTAGATCAAAAATACCTAGATTACCGATCAGTGCTTTAAAAACGGCACCACTTCACCTCGGTCATTGCACACCTGCGCGCTTCAACCGCTTCGTTCTAAGTTCCTATTCCGCTTGCTGACTCTCGAGGGATGCGACAACGGCGCTGTACATTGATGCTTTTGTATTAATTATTACGAATTATTTCTATGTCAACCATCAATGTACAATCTTGTTTATTTTATAGATGGTATTTGTAATAATTACCTATATAGCATTCGAGTGCCAAGATTCCGCGTTGTATTTGGACTGAATCCAATATCTATAGTATTTTTGATCCAAGGGTATAGCTATAAACAAAATATTCAGACCAAGTAGCCTCTACTTTAAAGTAAATATCTTTGATTCGTGGTACAGACTTTCACGGCGCACTATGACATAAACAGCTGTTTGTCACAGCATTACCTCTATTGAAGCTTGTTCAAATCAAGCCTAACATTGTGTTTGTGATAAATATTTTAAAATATACTTATCAAATTTATTTACAATAAGAATAACAATGTACATAATTTTATACAAAAAACATTTACACTACAAAATGTCATTGCTGACTGGGAAGGTTCCCAGAATGCTGGCTGTGTTGCCACATTGGATGGCGATACTTATTCTTTGGGCCAGAAAATAGCCAGCCTTCTGGTCTTGAGAAGATTCGATTAAGCGTTTAGCAATGTCTCTATAAAGGCGGCGCGCTCGGACGCCATGACCCCAGGTTTCAACCCCAAACGGCTCAAATATGTAATCACCTGCTAGGTTAGCATATTTACGCCGTTTGAGACCTTCCGCCGATGCAGCAGCAGCGCTTGCATGGGAGGTGTGAAGGTGCTAAGGTAGCAAGTTGAGTGTTTTAAAACCAAAAACATCCAAACATCTGCATTTAAATACTTAGATTTCAATAAACCAGTTCAGACTTGGAAGAAAGAAAATAATAACAAATATTTGGCATAATTCCTTAATAATCTTTCTTTCTTTTCACAGATTGTCTTTTCTACTATTGACTATTCCATTACGACTCTTTTTGCGTCTCAAGCATTTGAAGGATACGCAATTCGTATAGGTATTAGATCTATCTGTATTATCCCAAAGGAATTTAATAAACAACCACGAACAATCGCAATCCTTGGTGTCGAGGTCAACTGCTCGAATAAATAGTCCGTATTATCAAGTTCACCTATATTGTGTTAACTCGGTAGGATATTGAGATGCAATAGACATATGTTAGCTTCTATGAGATGTTATCATTGAATTAATTTGAAACCTTTACATGTTATGTTTAACATACCTACCAAATTATTCTTTGGCATAATCTAGTTTTAAAATTTGAGTATGTTGGGTGCATAAGAGTACCTACATACATTGTTATAAATGTTACGTGATAGTGGGTTATTGGTGTATGATTAATACAGCTATTAGCTCGTTATGTACGTAATATTGTAATTTCATACCATTAGAAAAGAGCGACCGTGAGTTTTATTGCCAGGTTCTTTCTCTCAGGCTCTACCTATTGTTTTGCGAAACTGGCAGTAAATTTAGAAGCAATTTAGACTTAAATTGTAACCTTTATAACTGACTGACTTTCAAAAGTGTTACCTTGTAACCCACTTGAATAATCATATTTTTCATTTGATGCAATTTTCACCAATGGATAAAGTAGTTCTCGAGGAAGGTTTTAGTGTATATAATTTGTCAAGCGGGCGAAGCCGCGGGCGTCCGTTTGTATTATTATTTAGTCAACCATAGACAATGTTGAGTTTAGTTCCCTAGACGTTATTACTGTCAAAGACACTTAATCATAGATAAGGTTCTCTTCCCAAACTCTCCCCGCTAAGTTGTCCCCACAGAATGGCCCAATTATTCCACTATCTATCACTCTGATAGACGGGTGTGTATTCGATATCTATGACCAGTAATCTATGCAAATATCTATCTGTCTTTAAAGAAATTGAACATAAAACGAAAAGATCTACCCAAAAAATACAGGTACCTATGTATGACCAAAACACTGAAAGAGGTAGTATTTTTTGGTGGATTGATGGAATAGTTTATTTGAAACTTCAGATACCTAGATGATAACATGGAAGGGTCCTTGTGGTATCAGGTTAAATAAGGCACTATTTGCTGAGGCTTTATGACATGAACTTATTTATTTCTAAACGTTTTAGTTGAACATAAAATAAGGTTCCTTTCCACTCAAAATTCACTCGTATAAAAGGTTTTCAAAATATATTTCTGTCAAAATCAGAATACGATCAAAGAATACCCGCTGTGATTGCAACTATGGTGTCAGAGTACGAGAGCGGAAAGTGTGATGTGTCAGTCGATGAAACCATCGGAAGCGTCGGTAAATTATTCAACAACCCCCCCCAGTAATAAAGATACACTGCACGTTTTATTGGAACCCAATGAAACTTTTATAAATATGTCTCGTTTCAACGTAAACGAGTATTGAGTTTTTTATTTGCATGATAATTAATTGCCGGGTTTTCATATTAGGAATAACCCCAAATTGGTGTCATGAAATATCATAAGGTTCGGGTAAGCTATGGAAAAAATATCTTGTTTTTTTCTTTTTTTTTACTTTTTTGGTACATTCCGCTTAAAGAACCCAGAGTTATATGTGGTAGGAAACACGTGCGCAGGCAGGGCGTTCCAAGCCAGTATCGTTCGGCACAGAAACGAACGTTTAAAAAGCACGGTTCGCACAAAGATGGTTTCTTCAGTATGAGAGTGGCATCTCTGCCCGCACGCATCTTTCAAACTTTCGTCACAGGCTGACCCTCAGCCTCAGTCATTCGTCACTTTTCAATGTTAATGTCTGGGTTATAAAAGTTGTCTTATCAAATATGTATACAAAGTTTCTAATTTAGTTTTAAGTTTTTTATGAATGTAAATATTCATTGTAAATGCATATTACGTAAAAAAAAAATCATACTGAGAATAAGTTCCACGTAAGGAACAGGAGCGTGCAAACCCGCATAGGTATATGATAATAATAATAATTTATAATAATAATTGTTTATTTTTTGCAATCCACAAACTAAAACTAAAACATTTGACAGTTGAAGATGGTATGGACAATATTCAGTAGTTTAGAGTGTGGATAGCTGGTGCCTGTGGTAGGTAACGAGACCTGAATTACAGGTCAAAAGCGCCCCACTGACAGATGTAAAAAACTGACCACAATCAGCCCATGTAGCAACAAAAATCGTACATTACACAAAACAATGATATTTACACGGATTTCTGTAGCAAGTGTGAATGTTTGCGTTAGTGTGTATAAATGTGTAGGGATGTGTAAAAGAGAAAATAAATTTAAAAATTAAAGAAAGTATAAATTGATAAATTGAACTAAAATTAGGAGGGTACAACCAACAGTTCCTCAATAATCAAATAGGTTTGCTGGAGTAGCCAGGCTCTAACCCTCACCCTACAGTTGTGGTAATTAAGAGAGTGAATATCTAGCAATTGGTGAAACTTGTTGTAGAGATACGGTCCTAGGAAAAAGTAAAATCGTCGAACGAAGGAGGTCTTTATGGACCTTGATTCAGCCACAAGATGGTTTCGTTTGGAGAGTTCACCATCGAAGCACGTCTCAGAATGCTGCCTAAGGACCGTCGCAAGCATAAACAATTGTCTCACCGTCAACACTTGACAAAACTCATACAGTTCGGTGGTTGGGAAGAGACGAGGCTTATAACAGCACACCTTTAGAACACACCTCTGCGCTCGCTCCACTATCAACATGTGTGTTTTGGCAGCACCTCCCCAGGAACCTATGCAGTAGCCTAGAATGGACTGGCACAAAGCAAGGTACACTACCTTCATCACCTCAGGACTGGCAGAGGCACGCAGCGACCTGAAAATATGTACCAGCTTTCGAGTCCTGTTAGACAAGGCGATAATTTGCTCTTGGAAGCTCAGACCGCTGTCCAACACAACGCCAAGGTACTTAACAGAAGACACTTTGTCTACAGCTAGACACGGCGTTATATTTGCAGATACACTCGGGCACTGGACAAACCTGTTCCGACCCGCCACCATCTGTAAGTCTCCCGTGAGTGGGGTAGAATTTCGCAACCCGAACATCAGTACCTTGGTTTTAGTGACGTTGAGCGTAAGCAAGTTAGAGTCCAGCCAGGCTCCAGCGGTGTCAAAACCATTCTGAGCCAGTCGGAATGCATCGTCCCATGCATCCGAAACAAACACCAGAACCGTGTCATCTGCGTAACAAAATACCCTTCCCCGGTCGAGTGAGAGGTTACAGAGGTATTTAATGTAGACTAAGAATAGCGTCGGGCCGAGGATACTGCCCTGCGGAACACCATATGTTACCTGCAATTCCGAGCTCCTGGTGGAGCCAACCTTAACACACTGAACTCTGCCAGTCAGGTAACTGCTAAAAAGTTCTAATTGTACTCCTCTAACTCCCACACGCTCCAGTTTGGACAGCAAAATCGAAGTAGGGACCGTGTCGAAGGCCTTCGCGAGATCCAAGAACAGTGCAACACACTTTTGCTTCTTGTCGACTTGAGTGACAATATGGTCAGTTAAGCAGTGGACAGCATCTGCTGTGGATAGATTTTTCCGAAAGCCAAATTGGTTCGCAGATAGAAGCTGGTTATTTTCTAAGTAATGAGCAAGTCTGGAATTTATGATTTTCTCAAAGACCTTCGACATGGCGGGCAAGATTGAAATAGGCCTATAGTTTTCGACTCGAGTTTTGTCGCCGGATTTATAAATAGGATACACGAGCGCCCTCTTGAAGAGGTCGGGGAAAATACCTGTAGAAATGGATCGATTACAGATATATGTGAGTGGGGGAACGATCGTGTTTTTATGCTGTTTCAGAAAAGAGGAAGATATACCGTCTATGCCAGCAGCACCACCAGCTTTGAGTGACATCACTATCCTTTCAACCTCCTCCTCATCAGTTTCCAGTAGTACAAAGGAATATCTGCAGTGTGTAAGAGGAGTCACCTGTTCAGCTATACAGCATGCGGGAATTTTTTCAGCTAGCAGCTTCCCTGCATTGGCAAAGTAGGAGTTTATGGAGTTCACCACGGAGAGGCTATCAACATTGTCTCCCAATAGAGCAGCGGCTGGAGTAGAGGGTTTGTTTGTGTTAGTAATGGATTTGCCTTACTGAACAGCTGGACTTCGTGCTCTCTCTTAGCTTTCCGAAGCAATCCGGTACAGAAATTGCGGTATCTTTTATAAGAGATTTGTAAAATCTCATTTGCCGGATACCTTTTAGCCCTTTTATATAGGTTATCCCTAGGTATGTTAGTTAGTACCTCTCTAAAACGTACATCGGAGAGAATGAACCGAAATATTTCGAGATTGTTATTCAAATTGCCCGTCGGGAGTCATTTCAAGTATTGCGTACGACTCGCATGCATCCCAAAATTTTTAATTACGTTAGATTCCTGAATTCCTCCTTTATTCTTGCTTTCACTGGTATTATAATGGCACATTGTGATGTTTTTACTAAGTTACTTTCTAAAAAGCTGTTATGGAACGTGTCTAATAAAATATACGTCAAAATTAATTGTCGAAACGGGACCATTTGGGAAATAGTAGCTAAAAAAAATAAAATCGGTTTACCCAGTCTAAAGATATGAGGTAACAAACATTTAAACAGTCGAATTGAGAACCTCCTCCTTTATTGGAAGTTGGTTGAAGATCTTTACGTTTAATGCTGTTTTAGGAAGGTTTGGTAGAAGCATATTGTTGTAGTCAAATTTTGAATCGAAATGATATTATCAACATACTTTGACATCCACGACACACTGATCTAGGTGTGGACCTCGTCGTGAAGGTTATACAAAAATACGCAGAAGCTCATCGAAATAGACTTATTCACCATGTGAATGTCAAGGCCATCCATCTCCTCGATACCACGGACATAGTGAGAAGACTGAACCTTACGAGTTAGTGTAGTGTAATAGTGCAGTGAGTGCTATACTTTAAGACAAAAAGAACCTAGTGTCATTATTCATTCATATAGAAACAATAAGACAAGTGCCAATGGACACATTTTTACATCTTAATTATTTAGCAATTTAAGTTAGATACAAACTACTTATTCGTCTTAAGGCTAGATTGTAATTATAGTTATGAAGTAACGTGTTATTACTATGTTACGACATAAACGGGAAAAATATAACTTCGATAAAATGTTTTTATGATCATCCCTTTCTTTTATGGTAAGTAAGTTCATATGAATTTAGATAACATTTACCTACGCATAATTTTGATCCTCATAGTACATTGAAACAAAATAAACTTATAAACTCGTATTATTATGTCCTAACGTTCAATTTACTGTACACGTACGTCTTTTTACTTACCTATTTATAGAGACATAACACAGTTATAACTTTACTAATGATACAGTTCAATGTTCAATTTATAGACATACATAATTATATTTAAATATCCCTAACACTTCCCATTATATTAAAAACAACGACACATGTCACTAGTGGTAAGAAGCTTGAAACCAAAGCTCTAAAGCTCCGTATCAAATACCGTCTTACTGTGACGTATTTCTTACATTCTAAATTCAAATACTGTCGTAATTCTGTTGCAAGAACAACGTGAGTAGCAAGATTTGCAAACTCTACTTGCAAGGATTCGCATAATTAGTGGAAAATCCCCTTCTCTGCTTCACAGGTACATTCTGCTGTACATACTCGTATTTTAAATAAGATACGTAAATTTATTACAACAACAGAAATCACGACTTTATACCAGAAGGGGTACACTCACATTTCATTGGACTAACGTAATAAGATGCAAGTCTAGTATAACTGTTTCCAGGCACTTGGATTATACTTGGCACACTCTTGTTTGTCTTTTAGCAGGTGCGTCACGTGTAGGTAAGAATAACTTGGGCCCTGGAAATCATGATAATAGCATCCGTACGTAATTATAAAAATAAGTCAACTAAATAGGAAACACTTTCTCGATAAACTATCTCGGCAATGGCTTATAAGTTATAGCTACCTATTGAAAACTATCTTTCATAGATTTAGGAATAGATGTTACTTTAGAGAGTAGCACGCTCGGATAGTTTTATCTCTTAACTAACACGAAGGCGTAAAGTTGGGCATCGTGATCATGTATTACAGGTTCGTGAGGCGTAAAGTCCTGCGCTGACGAGGGAATCTTGTCCGGGGAAATATTGTCCGTCGTTCTCTATATAAATTTATAACAGGTTTATTATCGTCGGACAAAACTTACTCGTCTGCGCAATTAAAATTAATATTATTTAATTTTGAAAAAAAGTCTCATTCAAGATAATCTTATCTCTGTTTTCGTTCCATTACTACTTGAACGTGTGTGTTGATTGCGCTATATCTCTTATAACACGAAATGTGTTCACGCAGTCGGAAAATCAACCCATTTCTCGCGTCAGAAATGATAAACGCAATATTAATCCGTAGCGTGACCCCTTTTATGAATTTATTGCTTCTACGCCGTGTCTCTCGCATATGAGTATTGCAGGAATACTTTAATATTTGTACATACATATTTAATTTCGTTTACCCTTCCCACAAGTGAGTTGGTTGATAATGAATGCCTGTTAACATTAAAACATAATATTATATTCATGAGACCTTACTCTGTGTTTCATTATAATAATACTTTGACGTAATAATGGTTAGAAACTTCTAGATTTTGGAACAACCGTCTGTAATATCCACGTTTGAGTATGTTTTCACTAGGCGGTTCGCCGGAACGTCGAAATAAATAAAACGGAGTGAAAGACAAGTTAATTGCATTACGGCATAAATAAATCACGCCAATCGGATGAATAGTTCCATAGTTAAATAATTTGAAGTTTTGAATTATTAAATTTGGCGCGCGAAATCTAACAATCGATTTTTTTAGTACTGTGAAAGGTACGTTACTTTAATGTTTGATAACTCAAAAACTATATAAGCTACATATTTATACCAAAAGCTATACATCAAAGCACGTTAATATGTTCTATCTGCATGCCAAATTTCAAGTCGATAGGTTTAAAATAGCGACAGGTATCGTGGCACACACACACTCCGCTGCGCTCCGTCTTAATAATGTCTAGGGTCAATAAGGCCAGTTGTTTTCTTAGAATGTGCACCAATTGAGAAAGGGCAGTCAGGACAATAAGAGAATACCGGCCGATCTACCTAGAGGTTGCATGTCTCCTAGCTGCGACCGCTCCATGGGACCTGGAAGCGAGAGCCTTTGGGTCATTGTTTCAATGGCACAGGCCTGCGTCTCGAGAAATTGAGGCCCAGCGGTCCCAACTCCGCCAGGATGGAGACATGGAAGGTTCGACTTGAGCGACCTAAGTGGGGAACCACCACCATCGCGGCGGTGAGACCGATCATGGAGGACTGGCTGCAGAGGCAGCACGGTGGCCTCACGTATCCAGCGACACAGATCATGATTTATTAGATAGGGAAAGGCTGGAAATAGTTAGAAGAGATGCGGACACCTTACTCAATGAACAAATAGATTTTCACACGTCTCCCTTACTTAATTTGGTTGTAAACAGACAGACACATTAGTTGGTTGTTGGTTTGTATGTGTCATTTGGCATTTCTACACAATTTGTTGAAAATTAATAAGATAAAGTCTTGTATTGGTGAATACCTATTTTTGGGTACTTAGTTAGCAAGATCTGAGGTTTCTACCCACGTTAGTTATTGTGAAAAAATCCTACATCGCGATAATGAAATTTGCACACGTTCACTTATAAGCAAATATGTTCTAACCACAAATTTTGCTGTTCTCTCTGAGACAGTCTTGATAATGCTTCGTTTAGAGGCGAAACAATTGTCGACGTTTTGTTGTCTTTTTAATCCTGCGAAAAATAGTGCTATTAAGAAATTTAAAATAAGTTTAAAGTGGTTTTTTTTTTTTAATATTTTACTTACCATTGCTTTATTAGATAGGATTAGCAACCCACCGTCCTTACAGAAGCAGGCTAGAAGGGCTGCCTTTACTCACCGACGTGGGATAATATCGAGCCCAAAGATGCGGGGTAACACCCGACCACCACACAGCGGCCACGCCGGTGGCCAAGGTCCGCCGGGCGCCACTGGAAATTCTCTCAGTGCTACCGGAGGCGCTCGGCAATGGACGTGCACCTACGGCCACGGACTAAGACCGCGGATTAAAAAAAAAATTATTGAGATAGAGACGATAGAACCACTTAAATTACGAGCAAGGTGAAGGATTTCATCAAAGTATTATATAAAAGGTGGAACTACTGTAAACTATTAACTATATAAATTAAACTAGTGGTCACCCTATGATCGAACGGTAGACTCCCGAACATTAAAAAAAATCCCCACTTTCCCCCAATCAAAAAAGACTTACGTCGAAAAAAAAATTAAATCAAGGAACACTTGTGTAAAATTTCGTGCAGATTGGATAAAAACTGTGGCTGTGGACGAAAGCAAAATTGTCCAAACTCGAAATGTAGACGCTAAGCTCGGTTCGCTCGCTCAGTCAATAAGGTACTTTAGGGTCTCACCAATAAAAGGCGTTAAAGTCACCCTCACTCTTTATTTTCCCGATGTCGAAAGTCCTCAGTGAGAAAGAACTCCCAACTTAGGACGACTAGAAAAACATCACTGTCTATCGCTTTGAGGGAAAAGTCGTGCCAAAGTCCGCCGGGCGCCACTGGAAATACCTTCTGGGGTCACCGGAGACGCCCGCAGCAATGGACATGGGAGCGGCCGCGATCTCGCGGAATTTAAAAAACAAAAAAAAAGACGTAATATCGTTTGTTAAAAAATTGTACTTAATTATTCTTCTCACCTCTTTCAAATTCTCAGTCAAAACACCAAACAACTGTCCCTTCTACGTGAATTTAAATTACATCGCTTAATTCATAGTTTCCTGGGACAATCGCTTTGAATTCGTCTCTTTTGCCAACAAACTCAATACAATCAGAGTCACGCGATGTCCGGACATCCGGCACAATACCTCTGTTGATTCGATGGCTTAATTAATTTACCGGCAGCAATTTGTTCTTTGTGAGCTTAGGTAGTTTTATTCTAGTACTAGTTACGCATTGTCAGCACAAAAATGCCTTTATTAAATTCTGAAGTACCTGTTTGAAATTTAGTGGTGATAATAACGGCCTCGATATTGACGGATCATTTTTGCAAATAAATCGCGTGCGTTTCGTTTATAGTTGTAGTGAGTTTTTTGCTTAAGTAGTCAAAATTTTGATGGTTCATATAGCGAGTCAGTAAAACAATAGAGATTGTCTTCGCCATAGTACACACACACACACGCACACACACACACTTATCACGCCTATTTCCCCGAAACGGTAGGCAGAGGTGCATTTCATATACAATATTGTAATTATATAATAATTTTGACAAAAAAAAATTTGAACCCCGTTGCCTTGCGATGAAATGTTGAACGGCAACAAAATCTTACGTGCCAGCCGCTTTGGCACAGCCAATTAAAGTCCTGGGCGTCTCTGACTAGATTCGAATTTTGATGGTATAAGGAAAGAAATATTAGCACTTTGTATATTTCTCTAATCTCTGCCCCTTTGTAATAATCCCAGCGTATTTCTGGCAATAAGATGTCAATTTACATGACGACATAGTACTTCACTAGATAACTAAGAGTTGAAAGTATTCAATCGCCCAGAACAAAAAGGCGTCCTGTCTCCCGAACTTTATACAATCGACTTAGATCTTTATACTTTCACTTCCAATAAATCCAAAATCTACTATCAGATTATCTTTTCAAAAACAAAATAAAATGGATGACACAAATACATTTACTATTTATAAACAATTCACACCTGTTACCCTAAACGTCGAATGACAGGCTGGAGAATTCCAATAACAAACTGAAACATTGAAAAGTGAAATATTGAAACTGTTAAAACTGTATAGGTATTGATTGAGCTCAGTGAAGTGAAGTTCACTTGTCCCAATTTTCTACTGAATGAATGATTTACCTGGAATTTTTTATTTTATTTGAATTTTCGACAAAGGCGCGTTTGATTCAAAATAAGGTAGGTATATGAGGCAACAGTGACATGTTTTTTATCGACTGCGTCAGCGTAGTTATGTTTTTCTCGCGTATGTCTGTATGTATGTATGTATGTTTCTTTGTTCCCTTAAACAGGCCAAATGGCTGGATGGATTTTGATGAATGAGGTCTCAAATGAAAGGTATTTCTCTCTTGAGTGTCATAGTGTACTTAGTGTCATCAAACTGAAAAGCTGTAAATAAAAATAAATAATAAAAAAACCCGACTGTTTTGACTAAATATTTAACTATAAGCAGGTGGGACTTGAATATCAGTACAAACCTAGATGCAAACTGAGTCCCACCTGCTTATAGTTAATTAAATATCTGGTTAAGTGCAGTCGGGTTTTTTATAAGTAATTTAATTATCTTTTTTCACTTAACCTTGCACCTTTTATAATTAACGGGTTATTCTTCTTCTTATTACGGGTTATTTTCCGTACAATGTTATTTTAAAGAGAATTCGATATTTAAAGCCGGTATTTCAGGGATTTATTCATGACTGTCATGTTAATTATCTCGTTTGCAATTAAAGTTGAAATGAAAATATATATAATTTCAATTTAAAATACAATTGACATATTTAGCGGTTGGTTACCTGTACCCTTGCAAAACTCGAGCACATGCTATAAGAAATCAAAAAACATACGAAGTATAAAAAAAACAATGGAGTATATGATGTTGGATATTTTATATATAATTGCACTAATTTCGCTAAATAGAAGACATTATAAACGTCGACATATGTTTCACCTACTCACGAGGCATTCTCAAGACTGTCTCCAAAGAGAACAGCGAATTTATACGAAGTATAGTTTAGTCAATATAATGTTTTTGTTTCTGCATCATAAAATTTCTCACCCAACTCCAGACGTCGGTAAGTAATATTTGACTGCCAATGTACCACATGATACCCTACTGGCAATTGTTGGCATCAGTTTCAACGCAACAAGTGTTGTATAGCAATGTGTGGTATATCACCCCACTGTCCTCACCTTGCGATAGCCTTTATTGTGCTTGTTAACGACTTTGTAAACGCGCGTGACGGTTTCAGTGCCGTGTTCTTGGCAAATACTTGTTCCGGCATGTTCCGGTCAGACAATACAAATGTTGACAGGAAGATCTTCAGATAGCGGGAATGTTATAGTTTTTCAGATAGATGTACTCGTTTAAAGTGGTCACTTCAGTATGTGGGTTCAAAATAATGGATACAATATTATCCATTGATTGTATTTTTGAAACGTTGTATGCATCGAACATCAATATCTATGGAATACCAGCTTCAAATTTGAATCGGATATCTCATTAAATATTATATTCGTCCGAGACGCCCAGGACTTTAATTGGCCATGCCATAGCGGCTGGCACGTAAGATTTTGTTGCCTTTAATCAACATTTCATCGCAAGGTAATGGGTTTCAAATTTGTTTCAAAATTACGATATAGTTGCCACTTTTTATTAAATTCGTTCGGCTATTTTGGAAATAACCCATTAAATGTGTGTCCGGTGATGTCAATAGGCTTACCCCCTATTACGTGGGACTAAAATACTGGCAAATTGTGGGTGTGTAATGAATGCACCTCTGCCTACCCCTTCTGGGATGTAAGCGTGATATGTGTGTTTATGTGTATGTGTGTGTGTGTGTGTGTGTATTTAATAAATTAACCTTAATTTTTTTATCTATTTACCTACATAAATTAGCTTTTTTGGGGAAAGTGTACAAAATTAGAAAGAAATATAAAAAATAAAACGATTTTCAAAAAAAAAACTCGGTCTATCTATTAGTTCCAGCTAATCTCTGAAATAGCTTTACCGATATCACTACCAGGTAGCTGATGTCATAAAAGTACATAGGATACTTTTATCCCGGTAATATTATCTCGCGGGAATTGGAAATTAGATAACCTGCTAATGTCATATTTCAAACCTAAAATACTAATTAAATTGAACTAGAATTAAATACAAATTATGTTACACAAACTTATTAACAGCCAATAAACGCAGGTAATAAAATACTCTCCTTCGTACCTTTTACGGCATTGTTTACAATCGATGTAAATACGAATACATTTTGTAATAAAATACACGTCAAAAATTTACACAATAACCAACTTCAAATTACCGAAATGTGACCACTTTGCAAAACACCAGAAGTAGCGTTTATTTACAAAAAAATTCAGAATCTGTTCACCCAGTCCAGAGATATGAGGTAACAATCTTTAAAAAAGAACATATTGGTCGAATTGTGAACCTTCTGTCGGTTGTTAATAATCGTCTGTGAAATTATTTGAATAGAATACACATTCCAGAATACACTAATAATATACCTGTTTTTCGGAAGGGATAGGGTAAAGCTGCTGACTACTGGCTACTGGCAAAAAGGTAGTATATGAAATGTTATATTTGCCCGTAATTTTTTTAGTCCAAAAGTAGGTGTAGCGTAAAATAGTAGGTAGGTGCACCAATTGCAAGTAAGGTTGGCTGGCTTAAAGACCCGAGAACAACGCATATTGGTGATCATGATATTTGGCCGACCGAGCGAAGCGTCTGCATTTCGAGAACATACTTGACAATTTTGTTCCGGGCTAGCTGCCACATTTTTTATCAGATCTCTACAAAAATTAGTAACAATTTTCCCATTGTGGGTAGAATTAGGGTTCCGTACCCAAAGGGTAAAACGATAATCCTGTTACGGAGACTTAGCCGTCCGTCCGTCCGTCTGTCTTGGTCTGTATCTCATGAAACGAGGTAAGAAAGTTGGAAATTTCACAGAAAAAAAAACTTCCATACAACAAACTTGATTTTTTTGCCGTTTTGGGTACGGAACCCTTTGAACGCGAGTCCGGGTCACACTTGGCCGCTTTTTTTTTTTTGAAGGGGAAAAATACTGGCGACTGCTATTATTATCGTATGGTCAGTGTTTCGGTAGGAGCCCCACTGGGTAGTTCCGACCACTGTGTTGTTCACGCTGGCATGAAGGTGTCACCTCCTGCACGTCCTATACAAACGTCACGACGACTATGGCACTACTCGTCAGCGGATTGGGACGGTCTACGCGATTATTATGCGTCCGTCCCCTGGAGCCAGCGCTGCTTTGTAGGAAAGGCTCCTTCGGATAGTGCTTCTGCTATTGCTGGCGAGATCAGTTTAGGGATGGATTATTACATCCCTTTCACTGATGTCGCCAGTATCCGCAGAGCCCGTCCCTGGTTCGGGCGAGATTGTGCCAAAGCTGTTCGACAAAAACAGTCGGCATATCGCGCCTGGATCAGGGCCCGGGCTGTGCGCGACCCAAACGTGGGTCACCTCAAAGCAGCGTACAACCGGGCCACAAAATCGAGTAAGAGGGCCTTTAAGAGAGCGGATGCCCAGCGCGTCGCGCGGCTTGGCCAGGAGCTCACTTCCCATCCCATGGGCAGCCGTGGATTCTGGCAACTGGCCAAAGCCGTGCAATCTAACTTTTGTCAGCCCTCGCTGCCACCGCTGCGTTACCCAGATGGAACACTGGCTCACAAAGCCGAAGAGAAAGCGGATATGCTCGCAGACCTCTTTGCGGCTAATTCCCGGGTCGACGACCGTGGCCTGCAGCCCCCCGCCATTGCCAACTGTGGCCACACAATGCCTGATATTGTTATCAGGCAATGTGATGTACGGGCAGTGCTGCGGTCACTCGACACGCGGAAAGCCAGTGGCCCTGACGGCATTCCGGCGGTGGTGCTACGAAAATGTGCAGCTGAGTTGTCTCCAGTATTAACGCGTCTGTACCGCCTGTCATACTTTTCAGGGCTCGTGCCGGAGGTCTGGAAGGAGGCGAACGTACAACCGATCCCCAAGAAAGGGGATCGGTCCGATCCAGGCAACTATCGACCCATAGCTGTCACCTCAGTCATTTGCAAGGTGCTTGAGCTCCTTATAAATAAGCAGCTCATGGAATTCCCATGGATCACTCGCTAATCAATGATCGACAATACGGCTTCAGGCCAAAGCGATCAACGGGTGATCTTCTGGCATTCGTAACGCATATCTGGGGTGGGGCTATGGAAAGGCACGGCGAGTCCTTGGCTATTAGCCTGGATATCGCCAAAGCCTTCGATAGGGTCTGGCATGCTTCGCTCCTTTCCAAGCTTCCGGCATATGGTCTACCTCCTCAACTGTGCAGCTGGATTGCCAGCTTTTTAAACGAGCGCCGAGTGCGGGTCCTCTGCGATGGCCAGGCTTCTCGCTTCTTGCAAGTGAATGCCGGGGTACCGCAGGGGTCCGTACTATCACCAACTCTCTTTCTTCTGCATATCAATGATATGCTATCCCTAGGGAACATTCATTGCTATGCGGATGACAGCACACTGCACGGGAGTTACTCGGTTCGTCCGACGGCGGGGCGATCTGAGATTGAGGAGGAGAGACGACGACTCGTGGCTGATCTCGACCGTAACCTCGACAGTATCTCTCAATGGGGTACCGAGAACCTGGTCGAGTTCAATGCCCGCAAAACACAGGCGTGTGCATTTACTGCGAAGAAATCCCCTTTCCTTCCCCTACCCTCTCTTCAGAATGCATTATTACCAATGAAGGACAACCTTGATAGACGTTCGTCGAGAGCTCAATAATAAAAACTACATCGAAAGATGTATAGGGCTAGCTTCGCGGAAACTAGGAATACTGAATAAGGTAAAGAGATTCTTTACACCGGACCAGAGGTGTCTGCTGTACAAGACGCAGATTAGACCCTGCGTCGAATACTGCTCTCACCTCTGGGACGGCTCCGCGAAGTATCTGCTGGACGCTCTCGACACTATGCAGCGACGGGCTATCCGTATTATAGATTGTCCGGAGGTAACGGGAAGCCTTGAGCCGCTAGTTCAGCGCCGAACAATAGCTTCCTTGGCCGCATTCTACCGTATTTACCACGGCGAGTGTTCTGAAGAGCTCTTCAATCTGATCCCACCCTCTTCCTTCAGATCCCGAACGACTCGTGCCGGGCAGAGATGCCACCCCCACACAGTGGATAGCATGTTCGCGAGAACCGAACGTTTTAAACGTTCGTTTCTCTGCCGAACGATAGTGCCCTGGAACGCCCTGCCTGTGCACGTTTCCTCCCACATATAATCCTGGGTTCTTTAAGCGGAGCGTGAAGAGGCACATCAGTAGGTCGTCAAGTTGAGGGCCACTCTCAATAGTAATGTGTGCTGTGAGAGTGGCCCACAATCGCTAGACGTCGTCACGACTTACCACCAGGCGGGCGGCATCAATTTGGCGAACCAAATATAAAAAAAAAAAAAAAAAAAAAAAAACGACCAATTGATAATGTTTTGTACAAAGATGAAATATCCAAACAAATAATGTTTGTTTTGATTTGTACATTGTATTTTTAATGTACCCATCGAATACTAAAATAGGGAGTTATTTTAAGTAAAGGTTATTGAATATTGAATAAGGTTTGCATTGTTTCCCATTATAACAAGACAGATATTTTTATAAATTTTCCTTATACAATATTTTCTAAAAGGGTTAAATGTTTTTTTTGTTTAATGTTTGTTACCTCATATCTAATTACTGGGACAATGAACCGATTTTAATATTTTTTTAATTGAAATCTATTGATTATTAAATAGTTATTGGATTTCAGGTTATGTCATTTGTAAAATCCGTTTAATTAAAATTGTAAAGATACGAGGGTGGATTGAAAAGTAACCGGCCTAACCAAGAAAATAAATACATAATAAATGAAAAATATTTTTATTTTTCAACGTAATCACCATCAAGTTCAATGCACTTTTGACATCTTCCCTTCCAAGCATTTAGCCTGTTGAAAAAAAAAAGATTCTTCCTTAGAGTCAAAATATTTATGCGTCCACTGCTGCTTTAACCTCGTCATTTGTGAAAAATCTTTGGCCTCCCAAGTGCTTTTTTAGGTTAGGGAACAGAAACAAGCCTGACGGTGCCAGATAAGGTGAATAAGGTGGATGCGGTAACAGTTCAAAGCGACAGTTGTGTATTTCTGCCATTGATTGGACAGACGTGTGAACACGAGCGTTATCTTGATGAACCAGGACTTATCTTCTGATCATTCCTGGACGTTTTTCTTTTATTTCCTCTCGTAAACGACGTAGCAAGGTGCAGTAATAATCAGAGTTTATAGTCTGACCCCTTTCAAAATAATCGACCATAATCACACCCTTCGAGTCCCAGAATACTGAAGCCATCACCTTACTTGCTGACAAAATCGACTTAGCCTTTTTGGGGGATGGTGAACCAGGTCCTTTCCACTATTTTGATTGTTGTTTTGTTTCCGGTGTACAGTAATGAACCCATGTTTCGTCCATAGTAACAATACGATTCAAAAAATCACATTCATCAGCTTCAAATAACTCCAAACCGTCGCGTGCAATAGTCAATCGCATCCTTTTTTGCTCAACTGAAAGCAGTTGCGGAATCCACCTCGCTGACACCTTGTGGAAACCCAACACGTTGACTATTATGTTTTGAGAACGTTCATAAGAGACATAATCTCGGATATCTCTCTAATTTTCAATCTGCGGTCTCCCATAATTAAGTCGAGTATTTTTTTTTTAATTTTCGTCAGTAGTGGACGTCGAAGGCCTTCCAGAGCGGGGTTCGTCTTTCACACTCTCTCTACCACGCTTGATTCTACTATCCATTTTTTGACAGATGAATATGAAAGAGCGCAATCCCCTAATGTACTGACCATATCATCATGGATGGCTTTTGATGACAGCCCCTTCTTATGGAGGTACTTAATGACGGCACGCTGCTCGATTTGCTCCATTTGTGGAACTGATGTCAGATTGATTTGTTAATAAATTTATAAAATTAAAACTAATTATCGCACACGTTTCAAACTTCACACAATTAACAGGTCTGAACTGAACTAAATAATGTGGGTAGATTTGATTTTTAGAACTAAATGGATCAGTGTTAGGCCGACTACTTTTCCATCCACCCTCGTATTTCTAAATTATCCAAGCAATTTTGGGACAGAAATGAAGAAAACGTTGAACAAAATTTCTACTTTCAAATAATTCACATAAAGTTCAAGAAAAATACTCCAATTTAATGAAAAAATTGTAGCTAGTAATGCATAGTTTGACTATATTGCAGTAGAATCCAATTTTATCATTCAATATAGTGCACATACTGTCCGTGCTAGTGGCAACATAGTCACCTTATTGCTTCAATATTGTCAGGAATAACCTTAAAGCAAATGTTAAATTCAATAGATAGGTACCAATAGTCTTAGTTCTGTGATAAATCTTTTGAATCCGTGACTTGGAACTGGTCACATTTACTAAGAAGGTAAATGGCATAGAAAATTACAACACTATTGTGTTCAGTGTAAATAGGTCATCTTACTATCTCAACAATACACCAACCCGTCTGCCCAGCATGATATATGTAAATACTTCTTTAAACTTTCGCGTTTTGTACACATTATAAACTTAAGACTAACGGGTCTTTTTACGCGATTATTGAGATATAGTATGTATATATCTCAATAATCGCGTAAAAGACCCGTTAGTCTTAAGTTTATAATGATATATGTAGGCTGAATTACCCCCTGTATGGGGGAGGTCTATGCCCAGCAGTGAGCGGCAAATGGGCTGAAATTATGACTATCTCAACATACAACGAATTTGATGATTAAATATTTTATAAATCAGTCGAAGACATATTTAGCGTTAGCAGAAAAATAATAAGTGACCAAAACAAACTGTTCTATAATACAAAAAAATGAAGAATTTTGTATAAATAAACATTTGTAAACAGCCCTTAGGATATACTATATGTTACGTATATAATAATAACAATGACACATAAAACTGGGTTGTCTTGGCTTGTAACGCCTATTGGACGTGAAACCTTGATTTTTTGTTATTTACATTTCAGTGGTGTTCTAATATTTAGAGATTACAGTGGGGTTACTCGATAAATACCGCAACAAAACCTTTTTGCCTTCCATCTATTTAAACAGTAGACGTTTCCAACATTGTTAGAATAATATTCTTAAATAATTGCAAAAACAATGTTCTTAGGCCAAGTTGGAACATTAATTTTTTCTCTAACAAAGAGAATATATCTTTCTTGTTAAAATATACCCACTCGCATCTACGATATACCTCTTGATGCAAAGAAGTAAAGACTTTCTTCTTGTTCGAAATAAAACTATAGAATCATAAACTTTAAGTCAATTCATTTCACACTTCCTATAATATCGAAATTTGACTAGTACGCAATTGTAATAATCTAAGATTCCCCTACAACATACGACACTACTCTCTGTAGAATTTACGGCTATTGTCACATAACCTTTATCTTCTACAGCCGCAGTAGTATGAGTTACTTGGGCATTCAACCCCAACACATAATTCGGTCGACTGTAAATTTGGCCGTGCTGTTTTAAGCGTTTATCCCGTTGCATGTTTACCACAATCATGCATGTTAAATTGCCACAAATCATAACATGCGACATTCATTTATGCCGTCAAATTCTATACTATAAGGCGTGGGCAAAGACCATGGATTTCACTATTTGTTCACGTAATTTTCAAAGTTCAGGTGATGTTATAAATGTTGAAATGTTAAATGTACCTTCTCTGAAACTGACCCTTTTGAAGGCGTACCTACGTCTTCGATTTCATCACAGTATGTCTGCTCTTGTCGACCCTTATCCACCTGAGCAACGCGGTACATCTGCTTTGTCAAATAGTTTCTTAACAAGATTTACTTTCAAAGTACTATGTTTAAATTTTAGTGTAAACTTCTACGAGTACTAACCACAGCTGAAGGAAGTTTTGTCAACCCACTGATGTGGTTCTACAATACACACGTTCAATCACAGCTGTTTTTCTGAAGAAGAAGGTAGATTTTTTAATCCCCTACTACCTCGTTTGCGAAAGCCTTATCCGTTTGGTGGATGAATAAAAAAAAAATTGTTAGACATGTTCACACAACGTCATCTAGTCCAGACTAAGCTACAAGCTTGTGCTATGGGATCTAGACAACTGATAAACATACTTATATATTTCCAAATACATACATAACATACATAGAAAACACCCAAACTCAGAAATAAACATTTGTGGATCACACAAATATTGGATTCGACCCGGGAATCGAACCCACTACCTACCACCGAAGCAGTCAACATAATTTATACTTCAAGGATAAAATTGGTAAAATGTGGGCGTCTGAATTACCACTACTCGCTTGGAATACAAAAATTGAAACAACAACCGACTTCAAATTATCGAAATGGGACCAATCAATTGTCGGAATGGGGCCAAATTGAAATAGAACTATTTGGGAAGTAGCCTTTCAATTAAAAAAAAATGAAAATCGGGTCCCCCAGTCCAAAAATATGTATGAGGTAACAAAAATAAAATATTTAAAAAACGTAGAGTCGAATTGAGAACCTCCTACTTTTTAAGAAGTCGATTGAAAAGTAAATATTGATGTGTCTTAGTATGACTACACACGTATGAATACACGTTTCCTCCACAACGTGAAGGGAAGCGAAGTTAACGGTTCGCTGAGTATAACAAACAATTACCCCGAACATTTGAGACGCTAACTTTATGCGCGTCTGAACACGCTCTATTTCTTAGATTATATACCAATTTGTGTCTTTATTACTTTAATGTTTTTTTTTTATGTTATACCAACAAATTGTTTGCTTGCATAGATTTTTGATCCCGTATTTTCGTAAAAAGTAGATTGCTATTTTGAGGTTTTCTCTTCTGTTCCATCCGGGCAGCTTCGCTGGTTTTCTGAGCATTTCCAAATTAAGTAAAAGGATCTGACATTGGCTTAAATCCAGCCTAAGATCATTAGTATTTGGAATGTATGTACCATATTTTATAAACTTAAGACAACCGAGTCTTTTACGCGATTATTGAGATATAATACATACCTCTTTATTACCCGACGTTTCGACCCTGTTACAAGAGCCGTGGCCGCGGTTGGTTTAAGTATATATTGTAACAAATAAAGTTGCCTGTAACCAACGTCATAAATTTTAGTAAACCTAGATAAAGACCTCATTTTTCTTTGACAAAACGAACTCACGAAATATTCTTCAAGTTACGACACATTAGTATGGCAAAGGTTAATTTAATATTTCCGAAACATACATACATCTATGGCAGTCGTTAGACGTAGTTGGAGCCCTAAGACAAAAATCCAACCGGTCTAACTACAGAACTTCGATATGCCTATGGGTTGTGGAGGTCAGATGGCTGTCGCTTCACGGAAAATAACGAAGTTCAGCCGAAGCGCAGTTAGACTGGAAAGCCGACCCCAACCCTTTTCGTTAGTGACATTCTCGTACTAGCCAAAGATGTTTCACGATTTGTCACATTCGTGAAAGGTTGTGGTTGTTAAATGATTATTTAATTAGAATTCGTGCTCGTAGTTTCGGTTTCCACAGTTCTGATAGCATCTGTCACAGACAAGACAAGTCCTTAATCACTTTATATTTAGTAAATCATTAGGAGATGGACAATAAATTCGAATGCTATTTGATTCCTTATATAAAGCAATGGTAAGTAAAATGTTTAGGGGCGGGGCCCCAAGAGATTCGACTACGTCCTCGCCGTCCGCCCTGGACCCCAACTTGACCACGGTAACGCAGTGGCAAGTTGGGTGACCGAACGTCGATATCGAGACTTGAGTGGCCAACATTGCGATGGATATGCTTGACGAGACCCCCGGTACTGACACTGCCCTTTCCCGGCCAGTGTCAACCGACCACTTAATGCTTGAACAACGGACTTCGATGCCTATTGATTTGGGGGCTCGCGTCGCGCCGCCTAGTTGCAGCGCGACGTCGACGCCCCAAGGAAATGTTGCTGCTGGGACTGACGATGGGTCAGCTCCCAGTAGCGTGAAGAGTAAGGGCCGTTCTGCCTCGCAGAAGAGGACCCTCGAGAAGGAGGGACCGCCGCGCGACCGGAGCACTAGTTGCTCTGGATGGGGGTCCCTCCTCTCCAGCGATTCGGAGGAGGAGGTGCCGGTAAAGACGGTGCGCACGCGTCTCGGCGCCTACCGTATGCGCCCGCCAACACCACCCCCGTCATCTGTGCCGTCCCTGCGCAGTCGCAGGGATATCGGTGTGCCGCCCGCGCGGGAGATAATGAGTATTCTCTCCCGCATGAACGCGGCCATGCGGGGGAGTAAAAACATGTCGGGGAGGAAGAAGATTGTGGCTTCACTGGTGGATGAAGCCCAATCCTTCCTCGACAAGCTCCTCGAGCGGAGCGTCACAAAGGAGGAGGCGAAGCTCCGCAAGCAGGTTGCGAGCCTGGAGGTGGAGCTCACTGCCTCCCGAAAGGAGATGGAAGGTCTCCGTCGGGAGGTCGCTGAGTTGACCAAAGCGGTCAAGGCACCTCCAGGTCCCATGCCGCCTCCTCCTCTGACGGCTGGACCAGCGCTGAAGACGGCGCCTAGGACCGCGCCCACCATGGCGCCCGGCTCGCCGCCGAAGCCTGTACCGACTACGGTGCAGGTACTGACGGCGATCGAGAGGCGCCTCGCGGTCCTGGAGGACCGGGCGTACCGCCCTCCGCTAGCGCGTCCCGCGTTTTCATACGCGGCGGCTGTTGGCGGTGCTCCCGCTCCGGGTCCAAGCGGCACACCCACTGTCCGCCGCCCCGCTCCGCCCCCGTCCGCTTCGGTGAGCCGGATGCCGGCCGAGACCGCGGAGGCCCAGGCCCAGGCGCGGAAGGCCAAGGGGCGCGGTAAGAAGAGTGGCACCCCTGCCGCCTCGTCTTCCTCTAACGTCGCTCCCGTTGCTTCCTTACATCCTTCCAGACGGGAGGGATGGGAAGTAGTGGGAGCCAAGAAGAGGAAGACGAAGGCTGCCAAGAAAGTGGCCAAAGCCGCCGCGGCGAAGGCGCCGAAGAGGCCCCGCCCTCCTCGCCCCACCGCCGTCGTCCTGACGGTGACGACGGTAGGTGTGGAGAAGGGGGTGGGGTACGCCGACGTACTGAGGACCGTGAAGTCCTCAGTCAACCTCTCGGCCCTCGACATACAAGGGGGGCTCCGGTGCAAGACGACACGCACCGGGGCTCGCCTCCTCGAGGTCTCCGGCGCCTCCAGCGGCCCTAAAGCTGACGCCCTAGCGGCTCAGCTTAGGGTCGCGCTGGACGAAGAAGCCGTCCGCGTCACCAGACCCACCAAATGCGCCGCATTGCGCATCACGGGTCTGGATGACGCGGCCACGACGGAGGAAGTTGTCTCCGCCGTCGTGGAGGCGGGCGGCTGCCCCCGTGACCAGGTGAAGGCTGGAGATATCTCCTTCGGCTCCACTGGTCACGGGATGACAGTCGTCCAGTGCCCCGTCGCGGCGGCACTGAAAGTGGCGGACGGACGAAGCCTCCTCGTAGGGGGCTTCCTAAAGGCGCAGGTGCACCTCCTTTGTGCCCGGGAAACCAGATGTTTCCGGTGCATGGTGGTGGGGCACGTCGGAGTGCAGTGTACAGCGGAAGTCACCGTGGGCGATCGGTGCTTCCGCTGCAGCCGGCCCGGTCACAAGGCAAGTGCCTGTGACGCCCCGCCTCGCTGCTTTAGATGCGAGGCGGAGGGCAAGACCGCGGATCACCGGGTCGGCAGCACAACCTGCGCCGCCTCGAGGCCAAAACCTCGTCCGTCCGCTGATCGCGGCGGGATGCGGTTATGGACGTCAATTAATGTCTGACGCCCGTATCCGTATCCTGCAAGTGAATTTGAACCACTGCCGTGCTGCTCAGAATCTTCTGTACCAGAGCATCCGGCAGTGGTCCATAAACTTGGCCGTGGTTGCCGAGCCGTACTACGTCCACCCGGGAAGCCCGGTGGACGAGGACGGCTCGGCCTGTAGTATCTTTGGGGGGTCCGCCGCAGACAACTCGCGCCTTGCGATCATTGCAAGGGGCCGCGGGTGTGTTGCGGCGGACTATGATGGGTTGGCAGTCGTGGCCACCTACATCTCGCCGAACAGTCTCAGTTTGAGCTATGGCTCACTGAGCTCGACGTCGTCTTCGCTGCGTGCCGTCCTCGCCCTGTCCTGCTCCTGGGAGACTTCAACGCCTGGAGTGAGGCGTGGGGCTCCCGGGAAACCAGGGACAAGGGGAGGCTTCTTGAGGACTGGACCAGAACACATGGTCTGGAGGTCCTCAACCGGGGGAATGTCGCCACCTTTTGGCGGCGGGGGGGGGAATCGATCGTGGACGTAACGTTCGCATCCCCTGACCTCGCCCGCCGTATTACAGGCTGGCGCGTGGAGGAGGGTGAGGAGACGCACTCGGATCATCGGTACATCCGGTTCGATGTCGTCCCCCCACCTGACCTCCCACAGCCGGTGGCAAATCCCCCAGATCCGCGTTGGGCACTTCACCATCTGGATCGGGAGGCTCTCCTGGAGGCATCCATCGTGCAGGCCTGGATTCCGGCGCCGGACCGGCCTGCCGATGTGGATGCCGAGGCGGCGTGGTTCAGGAGAGCCATGTCGCAAATCTGTGATGCGACGATGCCTAGGGTTACACCCAGACCGGCCAGGAAGCAGGTGTACTGGTGGTCGCCGGAGATTGCAGAGCTGCGCGCAGCATGCATCTCCGCCCGCCGCCGGTACACCAGGTTTCGCCGGAGGCGTCGCTGCCCAGAGAACGCGGCAGCCCGAGAGGCGGAGCTTTTTCAGGCATACAGGGAGGCTAAAGGTAATCTCCAGGAGACGATAAAGCGGGCCAAGACGGCGGCCCGCGAGGAGCTCCTGGAGACCCTGCAGCAGAACCCATGGGGGCACCTGTACCTACAGGTCAGGGAGAAACTCCGACCTAGGGCGCCCCCACTGACCCAGAGTCTCCAGCCGCAGCAGCTGGAGCGGGTCATGGGCTCCCTGTTTCCGACGAGCGCGGAGGAGCACGTCCCTCCGCGCATGGCTCCGTCTCTGCCCGACGCGGATAGCACCAGCGAAGACGACGTACCCGAAGTCAGGGTGGGGGAGCTAGGTGCGGCAGTACTCCGGCTTAAACGCCGGAAAATCACTGCCCCCGGACCCGACGGCATTCCTGGCCGTGCATGGGGCCTGGCCCTCGAAGAACTCGGGCCTCGACTGATGGGGCTCTTTAGCGCATGCCTCGAAAGGGGCCAGTTTCCCAAGGTGTGGAGGACGGGGAAACTGCTCCTGATCCGTAAGGCGGGGCGGCCGGTGGACTCACCGTCCGGATACCGGCCGATCGTGTTGCTCGACGAGGTGTGTAAGCTCTTTGAGCGAATTATCGCGGAACGCCTCGTCGAGCATCTCACGAGTGTGGGGTCAGACCTGGCGGATAACCAGTTCGGTTTCCGTCGGGGACGCTCCACCGTGAGCGCGATCATGCGCGTGAAGAGCCTGACGGAGGAAGGAGGACGGAGGAGTCTCGCAGGGCAAGGTGTTGGTGGCGGTGTCTCTCGACATCGCCAACGCGTTCAACACCTTGCCATGGAGCTGCGTTAGGGAGGCGCTCGTGTATCACGAAACGCCTCTCTACCTCCGTCGTATTGTCGGGGCCTATCTCTCGGAGAGGGCCATAGCTTTCCCCAGCTGGCTCGGGCCAGCTCGGCGAGACGTGTCGTGCAGTGTTCCGCAGGGGTCGGTCCTGGGGCCGCTTCTGTGGAACATCGGCTACGACTGGGTGCTGCGGGGTGCGTTGCCTAGGGGTGTCGGCGTAACGTGCTACGCCGACGATACCCTCGTCACGGCGCGGGGTGCAACGTACCAGGAGGCAGCACTCAAGGTCACGACGGGTGTTGCTCGAGTCGTGGGTCGGATACGGCAGCTGGGACTGGAGGTGGCCTTGCACAAGTCCGAGGTTCTGTGTTTTCACAGACCTCGGAACGGTCCACCAGAAGGTTCCAGCATAAATGTGGGAGGCGTTAGCATCGGCATCAAGCCCTCGATGAAGTACCTAGGGATCGTACTTGATAGCCGATGGAACTTCGGACCACATTTCCGAAGTTTGGTCCCCAAGGTGACGCAGGCATCGGTCGCGCTTTCGCGACTGATGCCCAACCTAAAGGGACCCAACGCCTCCTGCAGGAGACTGTACCTGGGGATCGTGCAGAGTATGGCCCTATACGGGGCTCCCGTATGGGCGGATAGGTTGGCGGTCAAGGGGAACGTGACTCTGTTAAACAGACCACTTAGAACCTTGGCCGTCAGAACCGTACGGGGGTACCGCACGATCTCCGGAGAGGCTGCATGTCTCCTAACCGGGACCACACCCCGGTGTCAACACTGCGAGGTTTCCGACGACGACACCGCACTCCACACGTTGGTGGAGTGCTAAGCGTGGGCGAGTCAGCGCCGGGACCTCGTAGTGGGTCTGGGCGTGGATACCCTCTCGCTGGGGACCATGCTTCAAGCCATGGTATCCAGCGGGAGTAGGTGGAACGCGGCCGTGTCCTTCTGCGAGCAAGTCATGCTCGCGAAGGAGGCGGCCGGGAGGGAGAGGGAGCGTACCCTCCCCGCCGAGTTCCGTAGTCGGCGGCCAGGCCGTCCCAGACTACGCGACTACGCCCAAGACTATCGTCCTCCATGATCGGGGCCTGAGGACGGCGGGATCGCCACCCACCGTCCTTACAGAAGCAGGCTAGAAGGGTTGCGTGCTGCGGGGCCTTTGCCCCATAGCACGCAACCAGATTCACTCACTGACGCGGGATAAAACCCGACCCCAATGATGCGGGATTCTCGTCCCGACCAAACACCCGCAGAGACCACAGAGGTGGTCAAAGTCCGCCGGGCGCCACTGGACATACCCTCTGCTAGTAACCAGAGACGCCCGGCAACGGACGCTAGAGCGGCCGTGGCCTTGGGCCGCGGAATTAAAAAAAAAAAAAAAAAGTAAAATGTTTAAAAAAATGTTTTAAACCTTTTAAATTTGTAATAGCATTGTTTTCCGCAGAATTAAAAAAGACAACAAAACATCGACAATTGTTTCGCCTCTAAACGAGGCATTATCAAGACTGTCTCAGAGAGAACAGCAAAATTTGTGGTTAGAACATATTTGCTTATAAGTAAGCGTGTGCAAATTTCATTATCGCGATGTAAGATTTTTCACAATAACTAACGTGGGTAGAAACCTCAGATCATGCTAACTAAGTTCCAAAAATAGTTATTCACCAATACAAGACTTTATCGTTATAATTTTTATTAAGCTGTGTAGAAATGCCACATGACACATACAAACCAACAACCAACTAATGTGTCTGTCTGTTCACAAACAGATTAAGTAAGGGAGACGTGTGAGAATCTATTTGTTCATTGAGTAAGGTGTCCGCATCTCTTCTAACTATTTCTAGCCTTTCCCAAACACTCAGCTTGAACCCTTTCTCACATAAGCGTAAACTCTAAAGGTGTTACTATTGTTCAACGAATGACCAGTGTCAAGGAGGTGCTTCGCGAAGAGGGACCTCTCAGGACAACCATTGCGGAACGCCGCCATATGTTCCTTGTATCTGATCTCAAAGGACCTGCCAGTCTGCCCTACATACTGCATATTACAGCCATCGCAACTCAACAAATAAACACCCGATCTGTGTGAAACCGACACCGAGTCCTTGCCATTACACAGCTCCCTCAAGGTGTTCTGTGTTCTAAAAGCTGCGAATATCCTATTTTCCCTCATAATCTTAGCTATACTCAACGAGACGGGACCCACGAACGGCAAACAGGCAGTGTACTTCCTAGGTGGATCTTGAGTTGGATGTAATAAATGAAAACTAGCATTTCTGCGTTTTTTTTTTAATAATGAGTGGACCATTCCTACGTTATAGCCATTACTGTGTGCTATATAACAAATGATAGACAATTCCTCACTAAATGCCTGTGGGCTCAACGGTACCGCCAGTAACCTGCTCAGTAAGCTGTGGAAAGCTGCCGTTTTATGTTGCCATGGGTGATTGGATGAGTAAGGGATAACTGTGTCTGTACATGCTGGTTTCCTATAGATACAAAACTCATGAATACCATTCCTCCTAGTAATTGAAAGGTCTAAGAAATTGAGAGTGGAATCTGACTCCACTTCTAACGAAAAATCAATTCTAGGGTGTACTGAATTCAACTTAGAGACGAGGACGCTGAGTTGACGCTTTGTTCCTGTCCAGCAGATGATAATGTCATCCACGAATCTAAAGTATTTCAAGACATGGACGTTCCCAACTATGTGGTTAGTCTCGAACGCATCCATAAATATTTCAGCTATTAACGGACTCAGTGGCGAAAAAAATTGTTGTTAAACTGAAAATAATTCTGTGTCATACACAATCTTGTTAGGTTAAAAATTTCTTCTATTTTATTAAAATTTATCCTTTTGATTGTTAATTTGTGTTTTAAAATATCTAAGACTTCATTGTACGGTACATTCGTGAACAAACTTTTCACGTCCAAGACACGAGTTGAGCATTGGACGGTAACTTTATATTTTTAATTTTATTTATGAGGTCAGTACTATTTTTTAAAGAAAATTTTGGGTTAAAATCTATTGCTTCTTTAATGATTGTGTTCAAAAACTTCGAAAAATTGTATGCTGGTGCACCCCTGTATGCGACAACAGGTCTAATCGGGCACCCTTCCTTGTGTATTTTTGGAAGGCCGTAAAACAACGGACAACGAGGATTCATGTTGATTCATGTTAAAATGGCAGCTTTCCACAGTTTACTGAGCAGGTTACTGGCGGTACCGTTGAGCCCACAGGCATTTAATGAGGAATTGTCTATCATTTGTTATATAGCACACAGTAATGGCTATAACGTAGGAATGGTCCACTCATTATTAAATAAAAAACGCAGAAATGCTAGTTTTCATTTATTACATCCAACTCAAGATCCACCTAGGAAGTACGCTGCCTGTTTGCCGTTCGTGGGTTCCGTCTCGTTGAGTATAGCTAAGATTATGAGGGAAAATAGAATATTCGCAGCTTTTAGAACACAGAACACCTTGAGGGAGCTGTGTAATGGCAAGGACTCGGTGTCGTTTTCACACAGATCGGGTGTTTATTTGTTGAGTTGCGATGGCTGTAATATGCAGTATGTAGGGCAGACTGGCAGGTCCTTTGAGATCAGATACAAGGAACATATGGCGGCGTTCCGCCACTGTTGTCCTGAGAGGTCCCTCTTCGCGAAGCACCTCCTTGACACTGGTCATTCCTTGAACAATAGTAACACCTTTAGAGTTTTACGCTTATGTGAGAAAGGGTTCAAGCTGAGTGTTTGGGAAAGGCTAGAAATAGTTAGAAGAGATGCGGACACCTTACTCAATGAACAAATAGATTTTCACACGTCTCCCTTACTTAATCTGTTTGTGAACAGACAGACACATTAGTTGGTTGTTGGTTTGTATATGTCATGTGGCATTTCTACACAACTTAATAAAAATTATGAAGATAAAGTCTTGTATTGGTGAATACCTATTTTTGGAACTTAGTTAGCATGATCTGAGGTTTCTACCCACGTTAGTTATTGTGAAAAATCCTACATCGCGATAATGAAATTTGCACACGCTTACTTATTACAAATATGTTCTAACCACAAATTTTGCTGTTCTCTCTGAGACAGTCTTGATAATGCCTCGTTTAGAGGCGAAACAATTGTCGACGTTTCGTTGTCTTTTTTAATTCTGCGGAAAACAATGCTATTACAAATATAAAAGGTTTAAAACACCATTGCTTTGTCATGGATTTTCGCCAAGTAACGCCTGTTTCTATCCAATATTTCCTTATATAAAATTGATTAATCAGTTCCTTAACAATAACAGGAAACATACGATCACGTCTTTATCCTCAAAGAGGTAAACAGAAGTGTTCACTACGCCCGCAGTTCGTCAGTCACTTCGTCGGTTCCACGTGCTGTTTTTGGGTACTTTCGTTGTGTTTGTCAGAGTCTAGTTGAAACTGGAGATGAACATTAAAATTTAATAAAATCGATTGACTTCTTCATCAACTATTACACAGTTTGTACAACAGTTGGTATAATTATCTAATAATTGCCAAAAAGAAATGAATGTTTTCAATCTTATTTTCTAATCAAGTCCACACCTAATACAAAGACCGTCAAGCACATTTTTCAGTGTCTTCTTTGATCATTCGTTCATCAATCTTTCAATCTTTTCATTCATTCTGCAACGAGAAAGGCTCACATTACCTCAAATTATTAACCTAACCCTTTCCACACTCTAATATATTATCTTGCCGGGTTAAATGCTACCCACGGACTTATATACATGTCTCTAACAAATAAGTTATATCAGCGTTCACAGACGAAGTATTCGTGGAATGTTTTATATTAGAAATATCCTGTTACAAAGATTTAATCAATAGAATATCTTATATGTATAATTTATAACTTTTATTCTTGGAATTTGAACACATGTTTGGCTGAGAATGGAATCTATTATTAGAAACCTATTATTTGAAATTCAATCTCACTAGTATCATAGTGGTAGGTGGTTAGGTTCTGAAATGGATGAATGGTTAGAGTACTTAAGTCGAAAACTGTTTCATAAAATTGCAGTAGATACAATTTGTATGTGTGATAATTACGTAGATACTTTACAGTTAAATAATAATGAATTTCACCCAATGGCATATTAAAGCGAACTATCTTTAATGTACTTTAAGGCGAACGCGATGTTATAAGATGATTTTAAGGCTTCATAATAACACAATCGAAAGTTACTTTAAATTACAATATTCTTAATTATACTTGTACTTCCATTTTGTAAGTCTAGTCTCATCCATTTTGTTACCGTTTAATATCATCATTATAATGGCAGCTTTAAGTGCAGGCAGGTCTAAGTTAATACCATTTCATAAATTATGAATCCAATAAAATGAGCTTATAAATTAACACGAGCCGCGGTTTCATTTAAAGTGAAATAAACAGATGGATTTAGGTAACACGTACGTGTTAAATTTTAAATTTTACCAACGACGACGTTACTGAATTCGATCTGAATTCTTTGTGCATTACTTAACAAAGACTTATGGGATTAACATAGGATGGTGACAAATTAATGTCCACTTTTTACCTGACTGCTCCAACGAGGGAAAGTTTAATGCGCATAATAATATGTAAATTTCTTTTTTTTTTTTTTCAAAATTATCATAAACAAATTACCATACTTTTTATTAAATTCATTCGGCCATTTTGGACATAACCCATTATAAATGTGCCCAGTGACGGCTTGCTCCCTATTACGTGGGACTAAAATACTGGCAAATTGTGGGTATACAATGCACCTCTGCCCACCCATTCGGGGATATAGACGTGATATGTGTGTGTGTAATAATATGTAAATACATAATAATGTTGAATTTTTCTTTTATTTTTGTAGGTACCATCCATTATTACTCTGACGGCCGCATAAAGCAGATACTCAAAGTGACGTTTTTATATGAAAAACTTAAGTTGAAAAAACATAAACAAAAATTTCTTAATATTAACCTGATTTTAAACCACTTCAGTGATTGGCAATTAAATTGAGTGGCTGTAAATTTCTAGTACCGTGATTTTTCTTACAAGTTGTATCAATAACATTACAGATACGGTACTAAAGATAAATGTACAATTTTATCTTTCTTTACTTTACTCTGTTTTTCATTAGGTTTCTTTAGTATGATCAAAATAGCCAAATTTTGTTGAACTATAACATTCTGTCTGTAAAAATCACAAGAAAATTCGTTCGGTGCTTCGGACTTTCGACTTCAAAAAACGAAGACTAGTAAATTACCAAAACGATTTACTAGCTATCCCGTAAAACCTTACCGCTAAGCTAAAATGTTTGTGTTAGGAGTGAGTTTAAGTTGTGCCAGTAGTCTTGACGTTCCCACGTAGTAAGAAGCCATCCAATTATTGCCTTTACCAGGCACTATCTACTTTGTTATTAAAACCACAATTACAACAGCCAGGACAGATGTAACATACCACTAAATAGAATCTTTGCAGTCGGAGCATCCTACATATAAAAAGATAAATCTTTCCTGTTTACTAAAATATGTATCAGAGTAGATTACCTACTACTACTAAGCTACTTATTCACTGTGTTTGCAAGCTATATCATTACCTTTAATATATTTTATAAGCAGTGAAGTATGCTTACTTTTTCTTATATAATTTTACAAAATGACTGCTTCGGTGGCGTGGTCGGTAGTGCATCGGCTTTCGACGCCGGAGTCTCGGGTTCGATTCCCGGTCGGGACAAACTTTGTGTGATGACATATGCGTTTGTACCGAAGTCTGGATGTTTCCTATGTATAATATGTATGTATTTACAAAAAAAAAATGTATATAAGTATTTATATCAGTTTA
The DNA here is from genome assembly GCA_963556515.1 of Nudaria mundana. Taxonomy (NCBI): domain Eukaryota; kingdom Metazoa; phylum Arthropoda; class Insecta; order Lepidoptera; family Erebidae; genus Nudaria; species Nudaria mundana. The sequence continues at coordinate 6,906,455 of OY748300.1, read as the reverse complement.
TCTAGTACTCATATCACAAGCTCTGCTTAGTTTGAGACTAGATGGCGTTGTGTGCATTGTCCTAATATATTTATTTATTTATTTATTTAATCACAAAAACTTTGGGCTGGATTCGAACCAGGCAGCGACTGATCCCTTTCCAGGGGGAACATGACCAAGACACCACTTGAACGACACACGAATAACGTTCCTCCTGGATAGGGATCAGCGACTGCTTCGAGTCCAGCCCAAGACTATAGTTATTGTGATTCATATTGTAAAATTATATATCATTACCGTCGACTTTTATATTCAAATTAACTGTTTAGACATTGAATGGAATCAGGCGTTACCTGGCGAAAGTCCATGATATTTATATAAAAAAAAAATTCAACATCTTACCCAAAAAAAAAAGCTGTTCTCTTTGAGACAGTCTTGAGAATGCCTCGTGAGTAGGTGAAACATATGTCGACGTTTATAATGTCTTCTATTTAGCGAAATTAGTGCAATTATATATAAAAAAAAAATATAATTCAATATCTTACCCCATTGTTTAGACGTTGTTTTTCACGTGTATGCACATAATATATAAAAAGTCAGAGTTTTATATAAATCACTGAAAAAGTAAGTAATATTCAAGTTGGCAGATGTTTAGTGCTTAAGGTCAGAACTGTTACTGTAGTCTAGAGAAATACATTCGTTTTATGTTTCTGTACATTAAAATATACTTATTTTTATTTATTTTTTTAATCCCGCGTTGCCGGGCGTCTCTGGTTACAAGCAGGTATTTCCAGTGGCGCCCAGCGTCAGAAATATAATAGTATACTGAATTCAATGTTTAAGTTATTAAGGCACCATACACATTCTACGTATTTATTGTATTGGATTTTATTATTATTCTTTGCTACCCTGACATATTATAGGTGTGTAATATGATGGTTTTTGAATGCCCAATAACTGCAATAGGCTTACCTCTTATAACATACCCCCTACCAAATGTACAAAAAAAAACATAAACAATATTGATAGTTTCATAGTTCTCATAACATTTTCTTTCTATTAGATAAATTATGAATAATTTAAAGGTTTCATTTTCACATTCAAAATCAATTGTAATCAAATCTTAGTTCTCATTTAACGTAAATGCATTTGATTCTCAGTTCAGAGTTGATTCGCTTACCTAAGTGTAAAAGAGATAGAAAATCCTTCTGAGTAAAATCAACCTAATATTATTCTATTGCTATTACAGTGAGATTCCTTTCGTGACTAGCGCGGCAAAAGTATTCGATATTAGAACGAAAAGAAAGAAAAAGTATTTGTGAGAAGACTAAAAGAACGTATTACTCATATTTCGCAGCTGCGGTTACGTGTTTATGACGGAGTGTAGGCATTATAACCTCACAAAATGTATTACTTCCATAGCTACTTGCTTGTATTTTAATATTTCTTAAAGAATTTTGTTGAGGTCGTCATAATATTTCTTTACCTTTTTTTTTTCTTTTTTATATTCCGCGAGACCGTGGCCGCTCCCATTGTCCATTGCTGCGGGCGTCTATGGCACCCATCAGAAGGCATTTCCAGTTGCGCCCGGCGGACTTTGGCCACCTACCTACCTTGAAACCTTGAAATTATATCACTACAGGCAGTCACACAGTTAATCACTTTTGTATCCCCTAAGGGGTAGATAGAAGCACTCATTACGCTCAAATTTCGCCAGTTAATTGGGTTTCATGTAATAGAATGTGAGCCTTTTGCCGTGTCAGGGCACTGTAAGTATATTTAGCAGCTTCGTCCGTATGTAAGCAGGTGCACCGTGTGAAGATAAGGATGACTGGGGTTCTAGAGGTTTTGATAATACCCAACACGACGGTTTGAGTATTTTTAGCATATTATTTTTACACACACACACGTATCCCCGAAGTGATAGGAAGACCCACAATTTGCCAGTATTTTGAGTCCCACGTTATAGGGGGCAAGCCTATTGCCATCAACACGCACATTTATAATAGGTTATGTCCAAAATGGCCCAATTAATTTAATAAAAAGTAGCAGCTTGTAATTTTAAATAAAATTTGAAACCCGTTGCCTTGCGATGAAATGTTGATGAAAGGCAACAAAATCTTACGTGGCAGGTGCTATGGCACAGCCAATTAAAGTCCTGGGCATGTCGGACTGTATTGGAACTCTTGGAATATATTTTTTTTAACGCAAGAAAACAAAAGTATTATAAGCTAAGGTCGGAGAATGGTTTTCTGCCATTCACACTCCGGTCTCTGAAGGGTAGTTTTTTTTGTACAACATTAAGTTCTATACTATTTTCAATTTAAATATAAATACACCATTTTCCGGTACAATATTGGTAGTGCCCACTGTTCAATCCGGGAACATGATAAATAAAATAGGCGACCTCCGCACTAGATTAGGGTGTTTATTCGATATACCTTTAATTACGAGTACATTAAGAAGGTAATTTAGGTATAGGTGTTGGCTGTAACACGTTTGTCGTTCACTGAGATCAGTGGGGGATAGTTAAACTGTTTTCGGCTAGTACTAGTTCTTGTAGCTGTTGGCTAGGAAGTAGATGCGCCAACACACACATAAAAATGATTTACACCATCCTGAGCATTTCATAATATTATTATGTATAGTTCGCGTAGTTGTTGTATAGTTAGCTGAGGTTTGCATTTGTGTGAGTGTCATGAAAAGTCATGAAAAGTCAGTGAGTGTGTGTAAAGTAAGTCACATTATACGTTCACGTATGTGCACTCACATAAATGCAAAGTTCAACTTACGCCTCGCGAATTATACTTACCATCAGTGAGTCAAATGTAATTTAGACTTTCACAAAAATAAATTCTCCACTTATTCTAATTAACCAGGTCAATATCTTAAACTACTAGTATCTAAATCGGAGACAATTATAATAATTAAGCTTAAAACACACTGGTCCTTCATATACGACGTATGCCACGCGACGTAGGAGACAGCGACACACTGTTCCTATGTCTTACGACATCTGACGCGCTATGACCACAGAATAGGGAATAGTACTTACATACAGAGGCCTGCTATGACACTTTAAACGTGTGTGACAGCGTCGTACGCGTGGGATAGCATGGAAACACGCGGATCTGGCACGGTGACGCGTAAGACAGCGTGGTGTATGACCAGTGTGTTCGTTACCATTGTATAGGCCAGATCCTGTTCAGATGTCATAATGCGTGTTATACGTACGTCGAATGTGAAGGATGAGTTTGCTCGTCTCTACAAGGAGGGTCTGAATTTTTCGAAATCTTTTTTTATGTCTCTATACTTCCTGTATCTTCTATTGCAAATCAATTAGTTTAAGTTTTACAGCTAACAGATACTGGTATTTTAAGTAGTGTCGAAATTAATCTCAATACTTGAGATAAATTTCTACACCACTTAAAGTTTAAAAAGTAAATCTCAGAATTCTCACCATACTGATTACTGGTTTTGTAAATGCTTTCACATATATTGGTGTTTTATTAGGGTTCCGTATTCAAAGGGTAAAACGGGAACTCTATAACTGAGACTTCGCTGTCGATCTGTCTGATTTGGGCTGTATCTCATTAACTGTGATAGTTAGACAGTGGAAATTTTCACAGATGACGTATTTTCATTTAACAACAACTAAAAAACAGAATAAAATAAATGTTTAAGGGGCTCCCATACAACAAACGTGTTTTTTTGTCCGACTCCGAGTCCGACTTACACTTGACCGGTTTTTCTATAAGTAATGAGCTTTTGATTCCGGTAATGTGTGCCCACAAGAATAGGGAAGATAGAACTATATATATACCACGCGAGCAAAGTCACAGAAATCAGCTCAGTCAGAAATAGAAATACACCAACGGAATACCATTTATAGAAATTCAATTTATATCAAAGTTATGGGTTAAATGTAACAGTGCCAAGTTTTCCGAACAAACATCTTGGCATTGTGTTTGTGTAGACCGAGGTGTCAGACTATTAGCATTAACGCCGATCTGTGGGTAGAATGTTTACGACGTCGACACGAGCCTAGTGATCTGAAGAAAAACCATGGCGTGTTTTGACGGTGCTCACAGGTGGTATAATGAGGTGTATGGGGCGCGGCGCGGAGTATCGAGCGTGCGGCGGCGGAGCTCCGGCGCGCGCAGTAGTGCAACGAGCGCCTGAAACCCGGCCGGCCGTGTACCCAGTACTATACCCTACCTCCTTAAGCCGCACAAATCAGCCGGCTTCGATCAACGGCTCGACCGCGTACTATCCATATCTCCTACATATTAATATCAACCTAAGGTGGTAAACAAAACCCATGTGCTGTGTCTGTGATGTGTATTTAATTATTTTATTTTTAAAACCACGTGAGGAGTTTATGAAATTAATGTGACGCGTTAAGCCGTCCGTGTAGTGTAATTAGTTAATCAATTATGTAACGACGGTAATGGGAAAGCCTTTGGTAACACTATAGGGTCGTACGTAAAAAGCTTTTTTCTAGATTAAAAATGTAACGTTTTCTAATCGCTAATTGCCCGCGTAAATATGAAAGAGAAAATATTGTGGTGTGTTTATACACTTTAAAAAATATTTAAGTTTTGAGTTATGCAAGAAAGGGTTTACTGAATAGTTTGTCTGATGCCAAATAAGCAATTTTGTAGCTAAACAGTAATTTCGAGCACGAAGCAGTATAAATCGCGTTTACAGAAGGCTTAGACTTTCATAGTCATTACGGTCTATTCTGCAAGTTAGCACATTATAAACTATCAAATATGTATATTTTATACGATATTTTTTAGTATAAAGTTTCATTCAACTATTAGCAGTGTAGACGATTCGTAGCACCTGCTACGATATGTGCTACGAGATTTACATCGTGGAATATTACTCGTAATATTAGTTGTGAATATTAGGTGTAACGTGGCGTGAATAATCGTGCAGTGTAATTAACATTCAGGCACGTTTAATTAATTTTGGCTGTTAAGTTAAAGTTTATTGTATTTTGGAATTAATTAAGTCTTAATCAGTTTATATAAGGAAGTTATTGAAGCATAATGAAGAATAAAATATAAATTAGTTTAATTAGAAATTGATTTTCATATTCGATAACACGTTTGGCTTTATATCGCAAAAATGGATCCTTCGATTTGAACCAGCATCTGTTCCCGTATAGACGGAATGCTTTTACCAACATCGAAAAAAGGTGGTAGATGTCTTTTAATTAAGTCCCTAAGACGTACAAATTTGGATTGCAATTTCGATGTCTATATATAGCTGCCGGATTTGGTAGGTCTGTTGGTCAGAACATTCCGCGTATAAGGAACTGACGCTGTTTCATCCATCCGACCTTTAAATATCCCAAGAGCATTTTTATGATTTATATTGGAAAGCATTTGAGTAAATTTCAGAACTGTAACAATTTTAATTTTAATTCTAAATTATTATGAAAACACAAGTTTGCTTAGCATGAAACTCATACTAAGTAAATTTTATAAAGGAATGGAATGGAAGTTAGATATAAATGGAATCAAAGTCTTTCTAAGAAGTTTACGAGTTATATTATATTAACTGTCTGACAGTCATTATCTACTAAGCTTTTTATCAACCCAGTTGGAGTCCAGTTTCCAGTCTAACTGCTCACGGCGGAACTTCGATATTTTCCGTGAAGCGACTTCCACAACCCATTGGCAACATCAAAGTTCTGTTGTAGGTCTAGTAGGATTTTAAAGTAGATGGTCACCCATCCTAAGAAGGACCTCTCTATCATGAGTAGGTCAAAGTTATTGATCAGCAGGTGCTCCATTTAAAGACTAGGATATTTTTGAATCAATCAATCTATCGTCGAAATTGTACGATCATTGTTTTATATTGTATGAGGACTTCGTGCCCTTGTCGTAATCAAAGGCTGATCAAATTATATGTGATGGATGCTTTTGTCCCTTCTTCTGACGTAACACATCTAATTTATAAAGTTCTGAGAATGTTTTATTGAAAAAACCGACTAAGTGCGTGTCGAACCACGCATAGATAGGGTTCCGTAGTTATCCATTAAAGCCCCTATAACTCCTGAACTAACAGAGTTATACCACCCGTTGTAGTTTTCCTTTGTAGTTAATTATATGGACTTTCATCATTAATTTTTTCAAGTTCTTCACGTCCGCCGCTTAGATTTTAGAGGAAAGGGTTTACGCCCTGTTTTTGCAAAAAAATGCTCTTCAAAGCTGAATATCTCGGAAACGGATACTTAAATCAAAAAAATATTTTAGCAAGCTCTCAATGTTTTTAAAAGACCTGTCTAATGATATCCCACACTACGACGAGCTATTTTCTTATTTGTCATATTAAAATCGGATTTTTAATAATAAATAAGTAAAGGATTAAAAATATTGAATAGGTAAAGAAAAAGTTAGTATACGTCACTGCTTATATATTTTATAAGCAGTGACGTATGCTAACTTTTTCTTATATAATTTTACAATATGAATCTCAATAACTATCTCTGCCTACTCGTTCGGGGATATGGGTGTGATATGCGTGTGTGTGTGTGTGTGTGTGTGTGTGTGTGAAACTTTTTGAGAAATTTCAAAATCTTTCTTTATATATCTATATTGAATTGGGGATTCAACTCTATTATACTTTAACACTAATATCCATTTGGCTGATATAATCTGTTATTCGTCTCCCACAACGCCCATGGGACAGAACGGAACGATTGAGTTGAGGAAAGTGGAACAGTTTTCTTCAGTATAACATGGAATCGCGTTAACCTATTTTCTATCGACTGCAATTGACGCGTGGCGATAAAAATCTGAACTTAAATAGTGACTTGAAATAATAAATTCTTTTTATAAAATAATATTAAAAAAATTGGACGTACTTTTAAACCGAAAATATAACTCAACATGAAGTTGATACGTTTTACTGCTTGACGTCTCGACATGATTGTTATGACCAGGAGTCATAACAGGTTAAGTCAGCCAGTCTGGGGATTTTCATTCCGACCAAACCCCCGAAGAGACCACACGTGTGGCCATAGTCCGCTGGGCGCCACTGGAAATGCCTTCAGTGTCACCAGAGACGCCCGCAGCAATGGACATGGGAGCGGCCGCGGTCTCGCGGAATTGAAAAAAAAAAGCCAGTCTGTGTATATCTGCGCCGTGTTACATTTTATAGGCAGCAAGGCTCAAGCTAACCGCAATAGGAAGCCGTGTACTTGCAATCAACAGACGAAGTTTTAGCAAATAATTCTTCCGGTTTGCCGTAGTTCGCTTGGTCCCTATTGTGTAGGATAAAAAAAGAACAGTTTTATCTAAAGAAATCTAGCAATCGCAAATACGATCTAACAGTATTCCAAAAATCCCTCTAGCTAATCTAAAAGTTAGTTAGAAGTGGGTTTACCTCAGTAATATGATCGGAGGTCAAACTCACGTCGTCGAAACGTAAGTCGAAATCCTTAGCCACTAGGTCATTAATAAATGTCTATAATACCCGGAAACTTAAGAAACAGGCGTGATTAAATATGAAAATAATATGACGTCATTAATGACCTTAAGGCCATCATTCTATCCATCATCTTACCCAAATTCAAAAGTTTGTGAAGCTTGAATGGCGTAGCACTCGCTAAACATGAGGAAGAAATGAAATTTATCTAAATAGCAATGTTTTCGTACTATTACTCAAACTAAACTCAACTCAAATTATTTATAGCACATAAGATTTTACATTTAAAGCCAGATACGCAAAGCAATGGGTGGAGCCGAGAAGAAAAGAACCTAGCAATAAAAATTTTCGGCCACTCTTTTCCAATCATCAGTAATAACATTCATAGTATAACACACAAGGATAACATTAGGGCAAGGGCTTTACGTGACCAGGCATGGACCAAGTCTATAAGGAAAAAATATAAAATAAAAATTACATAAGTAGCGCTATATTATAGCCACCAAGCCACTGTCTCAAAGTACCCGTATCTTACAATTGAACATAATCGAGTCTAACAACGTAAACTATGACACTAACCTATAAGTGTGTCTAACACTAACATATATCTTTACAATTTAGTTAACAAGGGGTTGTAATTGATTTATCACTATATTGAATCTTATGTCGATCTAATTACATCATCGATCGTCTCTAATCCTATTTACGTCATCGGATTAGCCTGTTGGTATACCACTTATGTTGTTCCTCTGTCCTTAATAGTTAGGTCTGCTATACTCAGAATGAAATAGTAGGTCATATTGTTTATAGAGTGTCTTGTTTGAAAATCTACCTACTATGTCCTCGAGGGAGTATGCAGAGTAACATTACACACCTACATTTTGCTAGCAGTTTCATTACAGAAAATCAACAACCATTCTATAATCCGCACCCTAATCTTAACAGCTAATGCTGATCTGATAAAACATACCTATAACCTAGTCCGGCCAAGATTATTAAAAAAAAAATCCTAAATAATAAAATGTTCACAATATGAAAACGACTGGGCTGGGTTTCCCTTGTTTGACCGAAAGGAATTTGACAAATGTTCACTTCTCAAAAAATTTTTCGCATAATTTCATTTGCCAAATTACTACTTAGCAAAAAATCTATTCACAAAAAATTGTATTGGAAATATAATGTTTGGCAAATGAACATTTAAACTATAACTTGTTTACCAACTAGTACTTTTAACATTTTCTATTTAGTCGAATATTTCCGTTGGAATAACAGTTTTTACGCAAAATCATCGTTTCTGGCAATCGCCGGCCGCTACCGCGGCACCGCTCGCTTCGCTCGCTCGGCTCGTGCGTAGGAGGTCACAGTTTTAACCTAACCTACCCATTTTGTTTAAAGAAGAAATTAACCTAATCTAAATAGTTCAGTTCCGGGTAACTCACTAAAAACAAATTACAATTAATATTTTTTATAGATTGTTTGCTGTAATAAATCATTTGATTAAAGACCAAATGCCATAATGACATACTTGGTAATATTTTGCCAAGTAAAAATTTGACTAAATAAAAATATGCTTACTAAAATCATTGCGGTATAAAAAAAGGTTGCTAAATATTTGGGTAATGAAATTTTGGCAAAATCTTTTCGGCAAAAGGGCAGGCACCCCGACTGGGCTATATTTATTTAATTTTACAATTTGAATCACAAAAATTATAGTCTTGGGCTGGACTCAAACCAGCGACTGATCCATTACCAGGAGGAACACTCTACCAACTGACCAAGACACCACTACTATGGTCTTGGGCTGGAGTGGTGTCTTTGTCAGTTAGTAGAACGTTTTTGTGATTATATTGTAAAATTATATAAGAAAAAGTTAGCATAATTCACTGCTCATAAAATATACATTATATTTAATTTTTATGGTACCAAAATAGCAACTTAATCGCATCCAAGTAAAGAAAAATCACGTAAATCGGATCATACTCGTAAATCTCAGCGTAATCGGTGTATATACATACAAAAAATCTACCAATCAAATTAACAACCTCCTGCAATTTTAAGTCAATTAAATATCTTACCTATAAAAAGAGGGTCCATATTGGCTCACCTAAAGTTCTTTACACGAAATTGTTCTTCCTAATGATTTGTAATCTGAATGACCACTCTTCCTAAATATTCAACCTAAAGTTTTCATTCATACTATTTGTAGTGCTACCGGCCATGTTCATAACACTCATGTTTCCGAAAATTGTAATTAATAATATCATTAATGTAAATATATTTAAACTCCTACTGTTTTTTATCATAACGCTTTTATCCCTAAACATAATTACCATAATATTTTCACTCATACTCAGAATTGTTGTTACATACTTATTACTATAACTATACCTGAGATAATTATGTCTAAAAAACCAACTGTTTAGAATGATTAAAGGTCGTTTCACTGATTTTTGTATTAAATGAATGAACTTCATAAAACACGACTCATTTACGGTTATGTTTATGGCCTGGGAGTTTATACCGCAGTTTTAACCGTACCTAAACCAATAACTATGGGACCGATTCGGTTCTAGCACTTCGCCGGCCGCTGCCGCGGCACGCTCGCTTCGCTCGCTCGGCTCGTGCGTTGTGGTCACAGTTCTAACCTAACCTAAACCAATGACTATAAATAGTACCGTGGTATATTTACTATTATCTATTATTCTTATTTGTTACTATTATTCTTACATGTTATGTGAAAATAACTAAATAACTAAAACTGTAAAAGTTACGCAAAATTAATGTACTCGTATATAATACTGATGATTATGAATAAAAAGAAATCTAAACAAAAAAGATATGACTTTGAATAATAGTGTAAAAGATGGTTATATTAAAAAAAATATAGGAAAGTATAATAGAAGTTTATTGCTACTCACATTATGAAGTTGAATGCTTCGAAATTTTGAACATTAGAGACAGAGTAGTTAGGAATTGTGATTGTTAGGATGAAAAATGTTAGGAAGAACATTTTCGGATTTCCAATTATCGGAGTTGAAAATTTAGGTGAACTTTGACGCACCCATAAATAGAAGACTAAGTTCTTCTATTCTTTAAAAAAATATAGAAATTATAGATCACATAAATGAATGTCATCGGCCTGCAACCTTCTTCTATTTTCAACCTGTGAATTGAGAACTTCCTCCTTGGAGGTTCTCTTTAGCAGAGAGGTTTTTTTATGTTTGTTACTGACTGGGTGATTTAATTTTTTTTTAATTGGAATTTACTACATCCCAAGTGGCCCCATTTCAATTTGGTCTCATTTCGACAACTATTTTATGTATTTTGAAACTATCTTGCCCCCACGTATATACACTATAAGTTTTGCGTAACTTGAAAAACAACATGTTAAAACCAAAATATTATGTTTATTGCTTTTCAAAATACTCTCCTTTCATGCGATCGAACCATTTTTTAAAACAGGAGGACCACAGTTCTGAAGGCATGTTTCTACGTGCTGATTGAACGCTATCACTGCCTCTTCAGAGTTGGTGAAAGTGAAACCTCTCATCAAATCTTTGATTTTGGGAAAAATACAGAAATCACAGGGTGCTAGGTCGGGGCTAGTTCTACTTCTTCGGAAGCTAAAAATGACTTTGTTTTGTTGGCCGTGTGTAAAGAAGCGTTGTCATGATGTAGGAGAACGTGGCTTTTGGGTCGTCTTTCGCGAACTTTTTCTAACACCCTGGGAAAACAAATGGTAGAATACCACTCGGCATTAACACTCTTTTGATCTTCAAGTGAAATTGTACAGATGGGACCCGTAGCTGAGAAAAAAAACGCGATCATTTTTTTACCAACGTTTCTCGCCTGCCTCACTTTTGTTGGCTTGTTCTTATTTTCAAACACCCATTCACAAGATTGCTGTTTTTTTTCGGGTTCAAAACAATAAATCCTCGTTTCGTCTCCTGTGACAATGTCATAAACAGCATTAGAATGTCCGTGGTCGTACTTCAGTAGCATCTGTGAGCACCATTCCACGCGAGCCCGCTTCTGCTCCGCTGTCAGTTCATGAGGGATCCAATGACAACAAAGTTTCCGAACTTTCAATTCATCGTGTAAAATTTTCTGGATTTGACTCATACCAATCCCCAATAGTCCTCGAATTGTCTCATTGGTAATCCGCGGGTTGTCTTCAATTAACCGCTTAACAGTAGTCACATTATTTTCATTGATGGCAGTTGAAGGCAGCTCTTCACGAAATTCGTCATGTAAAGAACCTCTCTCAAATTCTGCAAACCATCGCCTCACGGTGCTCAAACTAGGTGCTTCTCTTCCAAAAGCATTTTGAAGACGAGCGGCACAGTCTTACGGAGAGAGAGAACTTTTAAAATCATAAAAAATCATCGCTCTAAAATCTTTTCGACTTAATTCCATTTTCGTTGAATACTTTGATGTGTGAAAAACAACAATTGACAAATGATTTCCCGCCAATTGTTTTTTTTTATTACTAAGAAGGTTGCAACGTTTCAAAAAATATAACATTCGAAATTCAAATAGTTCCGATTAGCTAGAAGTACAAAACTTTTAGTGTGCCCCATGTATAAAACAAAGTCCTACTAATATTATAAATGCGAAAGTTTGTAAGGATGTATGGATGTTTGTTACTCTTTCACGTAAAAACTACTGAACGGATTTTGATGAAACTTTACAAAAGTATAGTTTATACATCAGAATAACACATAGGCTACAATTTATAAAGATACGGTGATGGGAACAATAATCACGCGGACGAAGTCGCGGGGGAACACTAGTGTATAATAGTATTTAAATTTTAAGAAATTTAAAAATTGTTTTTTTTTATAAAATGGAGCGTACAGTTGATTCCAATTTAAATAATAATGATTTGAAATACCTACCGCGTACCCGGGTTACTCTTCGCTCGTCCCACAGAGTCTAAAGACCAAACTGGTCGATGGCTTTTTTAAAGCAATTAGTAGGAGTACTAAGTAGATGAGTACTTACCTAGTTTTTAATACAAAAACGAAGGTCTTAGATGGGATTTGAACAGTAGTTAGCTGTGGATGACAATATCTACATTAAATATACAACATGTTATGAGTACATTTATTAAATGAATAGCACGATATGAGTCATGCTTAACGACTTGTGACTGTAACACTTGATTGATACTCAACTATACATACAAAGCTAGACAATACCATCAAAACATTATTCACTTGAAATTAATTGCAGTGTGCCTCAAACACATACATGTACTGATTGTACTGTGTAGGTCTCAAAATACTAAATACATACACACCGTTAGTGTAGGTAGAAACTAAGGATATGCTACGACTTAATTTTTTTTTTGAAGTGTGTCATCTTCAAGGTTGTAGAGTGACCGAGAGTTTTATTGCCAGGTTCTTTCTCTCAGCTCTACTTATTGCTTTGCGAATCTGGCAGTACATGTTAATATAGAATCAATGGTATTTTTTATTTTAAGTACTTACTGACGTTTGTAAGAACCATTTAGTGACCTATACAAATAAATAAATCATTTCATTTCATTTCACTCAAAATAACCTATAGGTACTGATAAACAGTTAAACTGCGTTAAAATAATACGCCTAGCTGTTTATTAAAATCTTAATTTTATCATCACAGTAAAACTAGCAGTCGCCCGCTGCTTCGCCCGCTTGACATTTTTTTATCTATTTAAACCTTCCTCGAGTCTAACTCTATACATAGGTAAAACCGCATCAAAATCCGTTGCCTCGTTTTAAAAACTATGTGACTATGTTATTATTATTATAAAAGAAGATCTCATCAAGAGCCAGCAACTACTCTTATTTTGTAATGGTACCTGTAATACCAATAAAATAAATAGATATAAATTCACATAAACGTTACACAATCTTATCTAGCTTAGTAGCTTAAAACTAAATCGCTTAGATAACTGGTTCAGATACTATAGTTTAAGTAATACAATAATAATAGCGTAGTATGAAACTATAATGTTATTAATGCGGATCGCACAAATTTTTGTTTAGAAACGTGAATCGGACCCGAAACTTCGTAATTAACTAGGGTCCTAATTGCCTAGTTTTCTACACACATGATCACAAAACTAGAATAGTTTTAGTTATCTCACAATGTTCCACACCAACATTACATTATCATGCATCTACAGCATGTGAAGGGTTAAAAACCATTTTCCTTTTGCGACGATAAGGGCTTATTTAGGGGCAACATAGAATAAATAATATTGCTAAAGGAATAGCCCAAATCGTAGTCAGAGACATTTCTCCACAAACTTTTTGTGGTGTATCCTTTTTGAACCCTATTATCCATCACGATGCCACGAATACAAAAGACTATATCTTGAATTTCACCGAGCACACATTCATTGTTCCGAATTTGGAAACGAATTTAATTAATATTAGTACATACATACAGTCCCCTCCCTTTATATATATTCCGTTAGAGTAGGCAGAAACGGCAGAAACTAAGGACATGCTACGACCTTATTTTTTTTTGCAAGCCCTCAGCCTAATACCGCGGCCGCTGCTACGTCCATTGCCGGGCGTCTCTGGTACGCACCAAGAGGTATTCTTCGGGGGTTTGGTCGGGTTTCATCTCGCGTCGTAGGGGTTGGGTTTTATCCCGCATTGGTGAGTTAATCTGGTTGCGTGCTGCGGGGCAGAAGTCTCGCCGCACGCGATCATTCTAGCCTGCTTCTTTAGGACGTCGTCCTCAGGCCCCGACCATGAAGGTCGATGTTCCTGACCTTGGTAAACTTCTTTTGATTCTTCAAAATTCAAATATAGGTCGTTTTATGGATGTTCTCTGCCTTTGACAAGAAATTTTTGATTACATCGAAGATCTAAAAATCAAAATCAAAATATCTTTATTCATGTAGGTCACAAAGTAACACTTATGAACGTCAAAAAAGAAAATGCTTCTACATTTACATTTACCGCCAGATTCGCAAGGCAATAGGTAGAGCCTGGCAACAGGTATCTGCCACCTAGGTTCTGCATTACCAGCCCGTCTATCCACAATCACTTATTGTTTATTTTTCATCACCTTCTAACTTCTTTAGTGTTTTAACAAATCTAATAAAACTCAAAGAGTTACACAAACGAATTCATTATTCTCTCAAATATAACTTACACAAGCAATAATCACAGAATTTTCAAACAAAGGCAAAAATAACCTTGAATTTTACAGGCTCAGCAAAAAAATCCCATAAAATTTTATATCACAAAAGTTGAGTTGTAAGCATAAAGAAACGAATCATTTGAATTCCACAATTACCAAATCTGAACGACAAAGACATTTCAAGATATCATTAGTATCTATAAAAACATTTCAATCCAAAAACTTTTTTGAGTAACCGACCGAAAATGTATTTTCCCACAGTTAATCTCAAATGGGTAAATCAAATACGTCCCAATAATTTTTTCCACAAGATTAAGCATTTCTATAAAGTTTTCTAAGTCACAAATTAAAGTCAATGGTATCCTGAAGCTTATAAGATTAAATTGACAATAATGAGTATTATTCCTAGCTCTAAAGAGGGGTGAATAGGAGGGCGTTAGAGTGATTGATGAGCAGTGCCTCGTATAATTAATGTGCCCTGACCGATCAGTCTGCAGACAATTAGTTGGATTATAGCGTACGTTTGGTTTCATGTATATAGGTACATGTATGTAGCTGAATAGACTGCCTTGGTACAAAGATGCTCGTCATTTTTATTTGTTTAGCTAGCGCGTAATTTGTGAAGGTTTTATTAGGTCATTCCACGGCTGCTGACGTTGGTCGCCCAATCTACGACTCGTACTTTAATTACTGTAGAAAATGTTATGTAAAATAGGGAGTTTTATTTCTAAAGTTTATTTTTTAAAGTTTGGACAATCACACACAACGCCATAATTTTTTTTATTTATTTCCTAAATACAACAAAAAATTAAGCAGAACAGCTTGTATTATGATTACTAAATAACTAATACAAATCTTCTTCTTCTTATAAATCAAAATTTATTGCCCTTCGTTTGTAGATAAAACTCGAGAACTGCTGGAGCAATTTGGCTCATTTTTATCTTGAAATATTTGTAAAAGTTCAGAAAACGTTTTAACGGGTGGTACGAAGTTCACCGGAACAGTTAGGTATTAAATACTTTTTTTTTGTAAATACACTTTACACATAAAAAAGGCGAGACTCTCATACAAACATTGGCGAATCTCACAAAGTTTGTCCGAACTGGAAAGCGAATCCGGTACTCTAGCGTCAGAAGCGGGTGCTACGCCACCAAAGCAGTCAATTTATTAAAAGCATGACTTAAATCATAAAGACAATACAGTAATTACAACATTCTTTTGTTGTCGTATCTGTTATTAAAAAAAAACAATTTTTGTTTCTCAAGATAACATTTCATTTCGCAAGAAATTTATCTGAACATGAAAAAAAAACAAACGAAGTACATTATATTTCGGAGCACATACCTAATCAAAAGGCTCTTTAATCTCGGAATACTTTCAGTCTCATTTTTTTTGAAAATGTACCTATACAGTTAATTTGTACGTAACATGAAAGGCGGCGTGCATTTTCAGTACTTTTTTATTTAATATTACTTTGATGGGGCGTTTTTTACGAACTTGGATGAGAATATTATCACATTCAAATTCATTTGTACAAAACGAGTTTTTTGAGATAAGCCCGTGTTGTACTTCTTTTCTTTATGTACTTACGATGAGGTAGGTTGAGGGATAGTCTACGATAACTTTACAGTGTTAATCGCAAACACGATAGCCTTGGGCTGGACTTGACCCAGCCACTGTTCCCCTTCCAAGAGGAACGTTCGGCCAACTGGCCAATCCTCCTATCAATACCAATATGTGACTTACGGCGTCGATACATCTACGGATACCTCTATTGTCTCATATATTCGTTTAAGTTAGGTGTTAAAGGACTCTATCAAATACGCGAAAGCACAGAATAAGGAAAAGTACTAGGGAGAGCTCAAATCATCTTCCACTGTACGCGGTGCGCCTTCTGATAGACGGGTTAGGGAAAATACTTAATACCCTGAAATAAAAATAGTTTGCCCCTTACTAAGAGTAACCAACAAAGACAGGCGAAATGAGCGCGTAACGAACGCTTCTATCTACCCATTCAGGAATAAATACGAGATTTTGTGAAGATTTACGTTTTAATAGTAATGATTTCAGGACTTAAACCCGTAAAATTACCTTATTTGGGGCCTGACGTTTTGACCGAGTTACATCAGGCCGTGGTCACAGGCTGACTGGAGCTGGCGATGTCGATAGCGATAGAATATTTCAGGTCAGGACTTTTCGGTGGTCCCGAAATCGTTACTATTAAAATGAATTCAGAACGCGAAAGTCTAAAACAACTATAGCATTTAGTTTGTTAGACAAAGCTGAAGTTCTAACTCTGTCTCTACCACCTGAATAACATTACCTCCCATTAGTAGCAGCGGATGTTTTATACGGTTTTTATACCACTTGCGCATCAAAATATGAGTGGAGTCTTAACGTAATGTTATAGATCTTGATGATCCCCTTACCAAGTACCAAAAATGGTGCAATAATGGTGGATTCCCACATCCTCTACGCATCTCCTCACCCGTGAAGTTACATCACTATTTCTATCAAATAAAAAACGCAAAAGTCATGACCAGTTTTTTCCCTATAATTGATTACAATTCACACAACATCGCAGCACTGAGTTGACATTGTCCTCATTATAATTCCAATATGGCAAGCTTTCTCTTTATCTGACGTTAAAGGTTACTAGCGTTTGATATTTTACGACAAAATTTATTCTTTTGAATTGATTCTTATATTTTTCTCTATTCACAAACTAGTTCACTATCTAAGTGAATCTTAACTTTATCTATCCAACTTAAACCATTATGGTATAGAACTAACATAATGTTGAAGTTTGTAAAATCTTTAAGATATTGTTCACTGGTGTGGGTTTCACTTTAGAAGTTTTAATTTTTTAACTTCAAAGGCTAGCCTTTCAACCTCAATTTAATCAATCTTTATAGACAAAAATGTAACGAATATTATAGCTAAAACTATAACTAAAGAAGTAGACAGTACCATTGTATACCTATAGGTACTTCGACATCCAAATCGCGACTCATTTGGTCCCACGCTATAAGGATCCTAGTAGCATAACTTGACAGAGCTTCTCTCGTCTATCAATATGTGCACCGCGTGCACGTAAGGATCATTTCAGCCTCAACCCTTTTCTTGAAAAATAAGCAACTCTCAATCACTCCATCCACTAGTGAAAATTGTATGAAAATTTCTTCCAACTGAACACTATATTTCACTACTAGTTTATCTCGAAGACGTGACTTAGTTTCGTTATACATAATGCTCATATTATCATTTAAACCAAGATCCGTGAATCCCTGTTATTCTTGACCTCTCGGAGCCTATTCTTGATTTATGCGTCAAACAAAAAAACCGTCATGCTTTTCCACTAGTTTTACTTTTGATTTAACTAGCAAGTTTCGTCTCACCTACTATAGAGAGGTATATTCGAAATGTTTAAAAGGTAGCTTTGTCTAGTTCAACTTCATGGTACTATATTTTGGTAGTACCTACTCACCAAAAGTCAAAACCTACAACACTACATGCAACAATTTTTTATATCTCCGCCTATTTTCATCGAGGTCAAATTTACTACGAGATCTATAACAATTGTGCTTCGTGACTATGTCTCGTTAGCGCCCAAGCCGGATCCCGCCAGTTCTCACACAATGCTTCACGGATACCGCTAGAAACCTTTCTTCAACTAACGAGAAATCTGACAAATGAATACCGTTGACATTGTCACTGTGCGAAATTAAAATTAGAATTGAAAACGTGACGTCATAGTTTAATAAATGACATAGTCTTGAGTGAAATAATTTATTTTGCATTTCTTTACCTCATTATTTCGTTCAGAACCAGCATGTGACCCGTTTTTATCTTTATGGACAATCATTTGTCATAACTGGCTCATTTGTATTCATTTGCGATTCTGAGTTCCGATATTATGAGTTATTATGTTCATATATTTTACAAAGTAATATCATTTTAAAATAGATTTTACTATACTTTAGATAAAAATGACAAATTGATTTTTCATTCCCGATTTTCACACATTAGGAACCTGTACCTTTTACAATTTTTGCACAAATTCTATAGTATTCGGAAATATCTATGGTAGTCCTAAATTGATTTTTTTTTTTAGTTTTTAGTGTTCTATTCATACATTTTTGTTTAAAACTATCTAGCTAAAAATACAGCCTATATAAAATTTCCCCTTAAATCTCGATGAGTCGTCTACCTACTTTGTTACCACTACGTGGTAGGCAGAGGTATCTCATACACTCACATATCAGAAGTAACTTTGTTGGTCCCACGTAATAGGTGTCGAGCCTATTGCCACTTATCGAGAACTTTTATATTTGTAAGAGCCTAGTCTGTTGTTCTGCGGGTGCACCACTTGGAGTTGAGATTAGTAAGACCCCTTTACACTTATCTGCTACCTACCCTGTTACTTTTGCTAGGTTACAATGAGTCCAGGCTGTCAGATTGTGGAACTCGCTGCAACATGACATTCGTGCGAGTCCGTCATTGGCAATTTTTAAGAAACGAGTGAAGGAGCATTTCCTCTCCCAATAGTTCCTTGATTGTATTTTGTAAGTACTAATGTATTAAACTTTTTAGATTTGTCTTATTCTTATTTATCTACGTATTTATTTATCTGATGTTGTATTGCTTGAAACTGTAATTGTATGTATTTATTTAGTTATCTATTACTTTATCAATAATATATTTATTTCTTACTTGTTGTTAAACACACTGCTTCTCTATAATAATCATCCTTATCCTCTAAACCTCTAAGGTCTGCTGGCAGAAAAGTCATCTTTTTGACTTAAGCACGCCTTTGTGCATATTGTTTTTAATAATTACCAACTTATGTATATATTTTAATGTACAATAAAGAATAAAGAAAGAGAAAAAATACCAGCCAAGATAGATTATAGAGGGAACATAAATGCATCATCTGTAAGAAAATTCAACTTTTTAAGTATCACGGTTCATAATATACTAGCCTGGTGATGGACGGACGGAAGTCTTAGTAATAGGGTTCCCGTTTTACCCTTTGGGTACGGAACCCTAAAAAGCGATTCCACAAGCATTGACATTGTTTTGTTTATATGGTTTCAAATGTAACGCTAACAACAGTGTGACCTAGTAAATGTGACCCAGTTGAATTGTTAATCGTCATTCCGATAATTACTTTAATACGTGAAGTGAAATCAAACTAGTAGCAGTTTTTAATTTACTATGTATTAATTATAACTCTATTTTGAGTATAAAACTACAAAATAACATACATACAATCACGCTTGATGCTTGTTCCCCAAAATCACGATATATTATTATTATAATTTTGTGACATGAAGTAGACAGGCATTTAAACATATTTCACTAGTTATTAACTCGAATGGTTGCGTTTATAGTCGTCTCTAAAAACTCTCTATTAAAACTTAAAACACACTGGTCTTTCACATACGACGTATGCCACGCGACGTGTGAGAAACAGCGAGAAACTGGTACGATGTCTTACGACGTCTTACAACGTTTGAGCGTTTGACGTATACGTTATCTTATGCGCTATGATACTCTAAACGTGTGTGACAGCGTCGTACGCGTAGGATAGCACGAGAACACGCGAATCTGGTGCGGTGACGCGTAAGACAGCGAGGTGAATGACCAGTGTGTTTGTTATCATACAAATTGTATAGGCCAGATCCTGTTCAGATGTCATAATGCGTGGTATACGTCGTATGTGAAAGACGAGTACGCTTGTGCCTTTATAAACCTAACTAAGTCTCAGTCGTCGACGGATTCAAACTCTACCAACCTATTTAGACAATCAAAAATGAATACTTTAAACAGAATCACGTCTTTATATCTAAAGGGGTAGACAGAAAGCTTTTATTTTCCACGGGGTGCACCTTTAGAAGCCTAGCTCCTTTGGCACTTCAACATTTAATACCATCAGAAAACATGGTTTGCTTCGGTGGCGTGGTCGGTAGTGTATCCGCTTTCGACGCCGGAGTCTCGGGTTCGATTCCCGGTCGGGGCAAACTTTGTGTTTGCACATACGTTTGTACCGAAGTTTGGATGTTTCCTATGTATATTATGTATGTATTTACAAAAAAAAATGTATATAAGTATTTATATCAGTTTATCTAGTACTCATATCACAAGCTCTGCTTAGTTTGAGACTAGATGGCGTTGTGTGGATTGTCCTAACATATTTATTTATTTATTTATGGGGTCCGAGCGCGCCGTCTTTATAGAGACATTGCTATCCAACGTGGCAACAAAACCAGCATTCTAGGAACCATCCCAGTCGGCAATGGCAAGGAGGATTTTTTAAACGACATTTTGTAGGGAAAATAATTTTTGTACTTAATTATGTAAATTATCAGAAAACTTTGATATCTTTCTCTTAAAACTATAATAACATAAAACTGACCTAAATCTTAGTCATAACATCCCTATTGTAAAGCAATCTTTTTCAACCATGCTTTTGAAAAAATAACAGAAATATATAGGAGACTTTAATTTAGAGCCCAAACTTTAATTTAAGGGTAAAACGGGTATTTAAATTTGACATTTACTTATACACAAATAGATTTGACCTAGTTTTACAACTAGACTTCTAACTGACGTCAACATTTATTCTTTTTCAATTTTCCTGACTGTTAACAACCCAAATACTTCAAAATAAAGACCTACAATTAGAATTTACATAGCAACTTTAAATATCCAATTACGCAACATTTAATTTTGCATGAAGATAAAGTTGTAGATTTAATATTTTCTTCCCATTTTTTTTATAAATCACTATCACTACATATTATAAAACAAAGTCTATATGTATTATTTTTTTTTTATTCCCTAACGTCCGTTGCCGGGCGTCTCTGGTTACAAGCAGAAGGTATTTCCAGTGGCGCCCGGCGGACCCCAGTGGCGCCCGGCGGAGTCTGAATAAGTTCTGTATGTATGCGTACATCTTTAAAACTACGTAAAGAATTATGATGCGGTTTTCACGAATGGATAGGGTGGTAATGTCTCGAGTACATAAGGTACATACATAATTTGATTATATTTTTTATAACCAATGAAGGATGGTAACTTATTCTCAAATTAATACTATCAGACGTTACTTTTCGGAAGTCCATATAGTTAAATTAAATAAATCTAACTACTTTGCAATATTCCGCCATATGCAAATTACCCAACTCTCGTATTTATTCATGCACAAGACCGCCCTCCAAGCCCACTTAAAATTAGGCCGAAAGAATAGAGAAATAATTTTGAAAATAGAATAAATATGAGAGTTATATTATCGTGCAAAAAATAATAAAAAACCTCGACACTATACATACATATTCTTTCGGCCTAATTTTAAATGGGTTTGGAGGGTGGTTATGTAGTTAGATTTATTAAATTTATTCTCAAATAACATGAATCATAAAACTTGGATGTCTTGTGCTAGTGGGGTCTTGGTCGGTTGGTAAAACGTTCCTTCTGGAAAGGGATCAGTCGCTGGTTCAATTCCAGACCAAAACTATAGTTTTTTGATTCATATCGTAAAATCATAAACAATTTGTCAAATGAGCAAAACCGCGGGCATCACTAGTGTTTAATATACACACAAGCTGGTTGAAAATAAAATAAAACTATTTTAAGTCGAATTAGATGTAGAATCGTCAATGTCGTCTTTTAATTGTAACTAAATACTACCAAGAGGAACAATATAAATTATAAAACAATGGAAAATTGATGTTGAAATTTAAAAAAATTGCAATGAGATCGCTAAATAGAAGACATGTTAAACGTCGACATAATTATGTTTCGCCTACTCACAAGGCATTATCAAGACTAAATTTCAACATCATTTTTCCATTGGTTTTATCATGGACATGGATCATTTCGCCAGGTGACGCCTGAATCCATTCAGAATATAAATTATATTAAACTGTGCGACTGTTAAAATCACTTCCATTGTAAAACTTAAGCTTACTTTGAGAGCTACTGTGCTAGAACTAATTATTATAACTTATATATTAATTCAGTTCTCTTAGCTTAAATGTTCTCAACGTTCCTTCATTGTGAAGATTAGTGATGTGAATAATAGTTGACTGAATGTGAGTAACTTGAGTGTGACCAAATACAAGATATTTTCTAGCGTAGTGAACAAAGCTTTACACCAGAATTCCATAAGTGCACTCAAACCTCTGGTAGCAGTAAAAAAATGTTGAGGACATCTTAAGGTGACAATACCTACATCTGCCACAAAAATACTCTATTGTATTTATTACAACCCCTCTTATTTGTTTATACCAACGGCATGTTTAAAAAAAAAATAGTTACATAGTTACAGTAGCGAACGGTCGTGATTTTGATCACGTGAAGTAGTATTATAGCCTAAAACCTTCTTCGAGAACCACCCTATCCATTAATGAAAACAGCATGAAAATCAGTGCATTGTTGTTTGATTTTATCGCGAAAACATAGACAGATATGGCGGAGGACTATGTTTCATATTTTTTAGTGATAATCATTGCCACGACCTCTCTGGCAAGAGTTTAATGACTAAGAAGAAGAAAAAGACATCAGACTATAGCTATAGAAATAGAAATACTATCAAATTTTCAAAAATAACGAACAAAGTAATGAACCAATAGAATTCATTTCATTATAACCAAATTCAGGTTACATAATTTGCAACAGAAATGCAATTATGGTAGGAATAGGTATATGGTAGAAAATATACTTAACGTTGACCCATATTTGCTTGGTACATTTAAAAAAAGCCTCCATTTTCCTTGCGTGCGTTACAGGAACTGTTCTCAATGATGCTTAACACAGCGTGAGCAATATATTTTCTTATAAAATTTATAACCTCTTAAGGTTTGCGTGATATAACGAACCGTGTACAAAATATAACTTAACCTCATTTTTGTGTCAAAAGTTTAGCCTTGATTGTTAAAAAATATTAACTTACTAAGCGTGCGCAACATATATTTTTGTATGTTAATGAATAAATTATATATGCGTAAAAGAATGGATGAAATAAAGAAGTTTTGAAATTGGCTGTAAATTTGACGATACCCGTAGGCAAAGTTTCAGTATTGAGGCCAACTTAGGCTGTTAAAGAATTTTTATTAAAGACGTTGTCCGTAATAATACGTACTATACATAACTTTGCTTTGAGTATCTAAAGGATAAGTTAGGTTTCTTCTTTATTGAACTAATTATAGTTTATATTTTCGATTATCGGAACTCGGTAGAACCTATACTACATATAATACATGATCAACAAACACGGTTTCGCTTTTCAGTATTATTAAGGGTGTTATATATCACATTACTGACACATTACACAACAACTTGATTACAATTTTTGAAGGTTCCCCTCGATTTCTCTTCTCAACAAAAAAAAGTTTTAAAATTGGTTCATAAACGACGAAGTTATCCGCGGAGAAACATACATAAAAAAACGGCTAAGCGCGTGTCAAGCCACGCATAGAATAGGGTTCTGTAGTCACCCATAACAACCTCTATAACTCCTAAACCCTGTTTTAGCAAAAACATGGTCTTCAAAATGTGTTTATACCTATCTAATGATACCCCACACTCCGGGGTGAAAAAGGGAAAGAAAACGGGAATGAAAAAGAAACGAAATCTGGTTACGTGTGTAGTCCCGGGAGGTACCCCAAAAAAAACTGTTTTTCATAATTTTCTTTTAGCACTTTGTCAAAGCAGTAAATTCTTCATGTTTATAGCGCTCGCCCTTTAGGAGGAAAGCCGAAACAGACGTACGAACGGACATTTTTCTTTTAATTCCACGGCCGTGGGGGCTGCCACGTCCGTTGCCGCCGTCTCTGGTACGCTACGCTGGAAGGTATTTCCAGTGGGTAGGACAGAAGGACATGACGAAACTATAAGGGACTATATGAACTACAGAACCTTAAAAATATACGACGAATTGAGAAACCTCTTTTTTTAAGTCCGTTAAAAACAAATCGTCAAAGTTATGGAGAGAATTACATTTGTTTTTTTCATTGACTGCATTGCATAAATATGAATTATAATATCAACACACCAAAATCGACTGGCTCGGAATATTACTGACGACATTTCCCAGCTCGATGCGGTTTAATTTATGAAATTGCCACCACAGAAAACAGAGCCTAGATAACACCGGTCACTGGGGACGCAAAGGGTGTGTGTTTGGGACCGAAAGAAAATTCTCGACTAAGCGCCAATCAAAAATAAGCCCTTTCTTATTATTCATTAGGTGCAAATTACTTTCTCAGACTCGTTACGGTGAGAAAATAACGTGAAATTTACTTCGAAGTAGTCGTAGGCTAGAGAATTAATGATTAGGTACAAGAAACTAATATTGTTCTGTAAACAATGCTTCACAATGCCAATGAACTAATACTGAATAAGCTAAGGTCGGAGAACGGCTTTCTGCCGTTCACACTTCTGTCTTCGAAGGGTAGTCCCGGTACACTTCCAATCACAAAAAGATGCCCTTGCACCTATTTTAATCAATGTGCCGTTTTCGACATACGGGTGTGCGGACTGACAGACAGCAAGAAATTATAGTCTCCCCTTCAGAGACAGTATGATTTAAAATTCACATAATGGTTATTCAAACAATGGTTTGAGTTGTTTTTTGGGAAACCTATTGAAATCTCGAATTTCTGTTACCCGAATCTTAAAACCCCGAAAACGGTTGGTAGAACTTTTAAAAGACAGATGTAATGAATGACAACTTTTTAAAATTCCCTTTTTATTTCCCAGATGAATCAATTTCCAGGTGCACTAAAACCAAATTTTCAAAAAGTATTTTTTTGTTTCCCATATTCTCATAATCCAAACATAGTTATACCAGATTCTCAGAACACTTTTTTTGTTTCCCATCGTACCATTTTCCAAATAAACTATTACCAAATTTTCATAATCTTTTTATTTGGTTCCCATACAATCTTGTTCCAGCTAAACTATTGCAATACATAATATTATTTTTTGTTTCCCATGCTAACAATTTCCAGAATGATTACTAAACTACCCTACACTATTAACAAAATTTAATAAGCCTCAATTATTTTGTAGACCTAAATGATATTATTTATCTAAACCTCTATATAGTTTTCGTCGAACCAGTTTGCTAATCTTTACTATCGCCTGAAAATAAAAATTGCCAGTCAGTAAATTTATTGTTTTATTTGCCTATTACAGATAGGTTTAAGTGTCAAATTCGGCTCAATAGGTTAGGTTAGGTTAGAGCTGCGACCAACTACGCACGAGCCTAGCGAGCGAAGCGAGCGGTGCCGCGGCAGCGCCCGGCGAGTGCCAGAAACGACTTGTATTAATAGAAAAAAGAGATTGTTTTTAGTAGGTTACCCGGAACTGAACTATTTAGATTAAGTTAATTTATTCTTGACGATACAAAATTTGTCCCCTTTGTCACATTTTTATATAAAAAATCTTGATTTTAAAAATCTGCATATTGTTTTTCTGGATATCAATTAACTGTATTTCAAAAATTTGTTTTTTAAAAATTGGGCTTTCGTGCATATGGATTACGGTCATTTGGATTTTGTGCATTTAGATTTCGTGTGTCTGAAACTCATTCGTCTGGATTCTAAAACGTCGTACAAATGAATAAATGGGCAAATGAAATTCGGAGTTGCGATTAAACAAAACTTCGGAATTTGCAAAAACGGGATTATGAAAAAAAGTCCAAACGTTTTCGGGATTATGATATTCGGAATATTAAAATTCAGGATTAAGATAGGTAACCTTTTTTTGTTATTGAGTTATTGAGTTGATTGATTTTCGAACTACCGTATTCGTATCTTCAAATATTATTAGCTAAAAACTAGTGGTCCTCGCTAACATCCCCCCAAGCACCACCCCCCCCGCACCAATTAAAATATTGTTTTAAGTAAAGGAATACTTGAGCCAAGTTCCATTAAGATCGGATAATAAATGGGGCCAATAGCCCGTAAAAACATTAAATCGTTATTTGACCTTATTTACCTCCCAATCCAAAAAAACTCACGATGTATAAATTGTATTAACGCAAGGACAGTTGTTGGCACCTTGCGTTAATACAATGTTTTCAGTTTCGTGAAGATCGGATACAAACTGTGGCTGCTAGCCCGGAACACACACACACACACACATACACATACACACACACACACACACACACACACACACACACACACACACATACATACACACACACACACACACACACACACACACACACACACACACACACACACACACACATACACACACATACACACACACACACACACACACACACACACACACACACAAATACAGACAGACAGACAGACAGACAGACAGACGGACGAAAGCAAAATGATCCAATCTCGAAATGTAGACGCCTCGCTCACTCAGTCAATTATCATTAAATGGAGCATATTTTTTTTTTAATTTACAATAAAAAAAAATGAGAATACCGAGAGTTCAAATATTAGAAGTTAAAGAAGAAAGAATTTTAATTCACGAACCTCAATATCATTGTACGGAAATCTTGCGCTTCAAGTAGTTCTTGACCTCATTTTAGTTGAAAAACCTCAAAAGTTGCCTACATTTGAAATCATTTCTTTTCTATTATTACAATATCTGTTGTATTTTATATAGCTCTAGTAGACGCCTGCGGCTTCGCTCGCTTAAAAAATTATACACAAAAATCTTTCACGAGAACCACTCTATCCATTGGTGAAATCCGTTGCGTAGTTTTACATGGAATATACAAGAAATTACAATTCCAGAATCCGTTTCTTGTACAACTTTCATGCCATTTATTTCTATTTGCATAAACATTTTTTCTGCGTTTGAGAGAAAAGGAAATCATTCTACTAAACACAACATATTCACCTGCGACCGATGCACTTAGTTAATGACAGACGGGCCTCTGAAAAGAATCTTTACTAAATATTATGAAGAGGAAAGATTTGATGTTTGCATTGAATAGGTTTCTTTCACTAATATATAAAGCTACACTGTTTGCGAATAACATAGGCTACATACAACATCACGCTAAGTATTGACCGTAGCGTGAATACGTTATACCTCTATAGTTTAGAGTGAAATAACAATGAAAAATGTTGCAAAACCCAACTTACTACGAGGACGAAGTCGCGAGCGCCTGCGTCTCGATCCGCAGGATTTAACGTAGACATGGAAGGTGCGACTTGAGCAACTAAAGTGGAGAACCACCGTCATCGCGGCGGTGACACCGATCATGGACGAGTGGCTGCATGGTGACTTTACGTACCGTGAGACGCAGATCGTTGCCGTCCATGGATGCTTCGGTAGCTATCTATTTCGCATCCGTCGTGAGGTCACACCCCGGTGTCAACACTGCAAGGTTTCCGACGACGACACCGCACTCCACACGTTGGTGGAGTGCTCAGCGTGGGCGAGTCAGCGCCGGGACTTCGTAGTGGGTATGGGTGTGGATACTCTCTTGCTGGAGACCAAGCTTCAAGCCATGGTCTCCAGCGGGAGTGGGTGGAACGCGGCCGTGTCCTTCTGCAAGCAGGTCATGCTCGCGAGAAGGCGGCTAGAGGGAGAGGAAGCGTCCCCTCCCCGGATATATGGCGGGATAGTCACCCTTACAGAAGCAGGCTAGAGAGGTCGCGTGGTGGTGGTGGTCAAAGTCCGCCGGGCGCCACTGGAAATACTTTCTGCGTGCGTACTAGAGACGCCCGGCAACGGATGTGGGAGCGGCCGCAGAATTAAAATAGAAAAAAAATCCTTCGTGAAATAGATGTGCGATAATGGTGTGCATTCCATATAAGAGTATCAAAAAGTATCTATAATTCGTACGTCATTCAATGAACCTCCAGTTAAATCAATATTACGTGTGTACCTTCAATTTGTCGTAACTGACGGGCTGTTGGTATACCCGGATGCTATGTTTGGTTGACTACTTATGTGGAACTCAGTGAAATGAGAAAGGTTTGAACTGACAAGGGATGGCTGTGACAGTTCGGGTTCTGAGTCCAAATATATTAGAGTTAGTTTCTATTTTGTTTTTTTTTCTTATATTTATAATTAGTTTCCTTTCGAAAGTTTATGACTAAACTTTTCTTTATTTAAAACGGAACGTGTGCATTGCGACGACGAACTAATAAAATATTATGCAACAGATTTTTAAAGTATCTAATATACGTTTGAGATTAGATAGTGTTGTGTTTATATATCCTAACATGTTTATTATTTGAAAGTAAACCTAAATTCCAACACAATAAAAACACATAAAATCGATAAAATATCAGATAGGTACCGGAATCCAATGATTGAACATTAAGAATATAAATCACTGATCCTAAATCTGAAACGGCGTTATTACAAACTATTCCAGTAACGTGAAACCATCACTCTGATAGTACATAATACTTT
The DNA here is from genome assembly GCA_963556515.1 of Nudaria mundana. Classification (NCBI taxonomy): domain Eukaryota; kingdom Metazoa; phylum Arthropoda; class Insecta; order Lepidoptera; family Erebidae; genus Nudaria; species Nudaria mundana. Next base: position 6,877,478 of record OY748300.1, on the reverse strand, counting down.
TTCTTTGACCTGCAAAAACTAGGTGTGGAAACGGTTGTTCTGAATGAAATGGGCATGAGTCGGCGTTACGTTGTGGGCCGTACAGTCCCGCTCGAAATTGTTTGTTGACAAACCCAGCTTATATCCGTACATGCTTACTGTACGCTGTTTTTCATTTGTGTCCACATTTGAAACTTTTCTGCTATTTGAACAGGAACAGCCTCAGTTTAAAATGTGTTGTTTTTTAGAGAAAACGTTAAAGTTTCAACATCTATTTACAACGGCTTACTCAAAGACAAAAAACATTTCCTACTTTAGATTCCGACTACAGTCATGGACGCTTCTACATTTATTAATTTTTAATTATGTTTTTCAACCGACTTCCAAAAAAGGAGGAAGTTCTCAATTCGACTGTATGCTTTTTTAAATGTTTGTAACCTTCATGTCTTTGGACTGGGTGAATCGATTTATTTATTTTTAAATGAAAGCTTTTATTTCCTAAGTGGTCCCATTTCAATTTGGTTCCATTTTTGACAACTATTTGGTCCCATTTCGGTAATTTTTTTATTTTAAGCAAATAAATGGCTTTCAAATTTGGGTGTGTAACAACCCGTATTACACACCCAAATTTGAAAGCAAATTTTCATAAGCAATGAAGTATTGTAATGAAGCCTTTTCCCAACACAGTTGGGGTCGGCATTCCAGTCTAACTGCAATTCGGCTGAACTTCGATATTTTCCGTGAAATGACTGCCATCTGACCTCCACAACCCATGGGCGATATCGAAGTTCTGTAGTTATTCCGGTCGGATTTTAGATTTAGGTCTCCAACTACCCCTAACGACTGCCATAGATGTTCGTATGACAACCGGGACCGACGGCTTAACGTGCTCTCCGAGGCATTGAGGGGTCTCAGTGTCTTAAAAATGGTCAATTTTATTTCTACATTATTGCAAAGCATGTCATGGTATAAATATATTTAGAGGAACTTCATATTTCAGCTCTATATCATGCATATCTGCCTATAAATAAATATATACCACGAATGCATCTAATAAATCAGAAGTACTCATCTTCGAAACATAAATACGAGAGAAAACTATGCAAAAAACCAAGTCTATCGTACTATTGAGACTGAATGTGCTCATCTGGCGTTGTTGAACGGATGCCAACATCTGCAATACTCCTGTCCGTAATAATCTCCGCCAAGAACTAACTGCAACTATTAACTTGTTTGAGGATTACGTGTTATGAATTTTATTTAAGATTTACTACTCCAATGCTGTATTATTTTGCCGCATACTTGAGCTACTTGGACTTTAACAATTAATTCAAGAAATTATATTAGGACTCGTTTAGTTTTTTTAAGTTTTAAGTGCGAGTGCAACTGATTTTAATAATCACTACCTAGTATTCATCATAGAGTCATCGAGTTCATACATTTTCTACTTCCAATCGTTATTGCAAAAAATGTATGAACTCGCTCTTCTTAACAATATGCAAACCATGTAATTTAACATGCGAACTGCTACAATCTTGTCGTTTGTGTAGACCCACTGATCCAAAAAGACTAAAGCATAGATCACCTTCAAGGACCAACTTCGAGGTATGCCCCTTCCTATAAACAAGACGTATCAATATAGGATTACTCTGTAAAAAGTTATACGTAGTCAAGTAATAAACAAAAGCGTCAACTTAAGCCAACTTCAAACCTTCGTAACTTCTCAATTTTTATTCTAATCAAATAGCTTTTCCAAGGTCATTTATACAAAATCATGTCTGTTTACCCAAAAGGTGAGTTAATACCCAGAGGCGTTTAATACGGTCATATTCCCAGCAGGTGCAATGCGTGTAGTTATATATACCTCTTATCACACCATAGTAGCACAAGCTATGATAAAATACAAATAAAGGAGCACATTATTATAAACAAAGATAAAGGACTGAATGGAATCAGGCGTTACCTGGCGAAAGTCTATGATAAAACAATGGAAAATTTGATGTTGAGGCATTATCAAGACTGTCTCAAAGAGACAGTCTTGATAATGCCTCGTGAGTAGGTGAAACATATGTCGACGTTTAACATGTCTTGATGTCATGTCATGATTTCTACCTGTGTGTCTGGTACGAGTTCCTTACGTCAATTTACTCGAAATACGTTTTCGTATTCCTCAATACATTTCACATAGTTCCCTGACGTTACCGCTAGGGGTGCTGGTGTGAAATGTATGGGCAATACAAAAACGTATTTCGAGCAAATTAACGTAAGGAACTGGTTCTAGACACTCTGGAAATATGATAAGTTTTGCTATTTAAATGACTTCTCGATGTCACAAAGTTGTACATCTATTAATCTATCAACAAATTCTACATAAACTTTCCCTTCAAATTCAGCAGAAATTTATTAACCCGTGAAGCGGCACAGACACTGCTGGTTGGTTGATATATTGCCAACATCTGCGGATACAACGATGCAGTCGCTGTCATTTGGAATTTCCATTTCATTCATAGACATTGCATTCATGGGATTAGTTTAGATGTTTGGTTTGAGAGTACTGTGTGAACATTTCAATATATTTGAAGAGATTTCAACCAAGACTTTCGACTTTCGACTTCCAAAAAAGAAGGAGGTTCTTAATTCAACTGTATGTTTTTTTTTAAATCTGGTCCCATTCTAACAACTATTTGGTCCCATTTCGGTAGTTTGAAGTCGGTTGCTGTGTCGATTTTTGTTTTGTTGCCCGTGTGTGAAGAAGCGTTGTCATGATGTAGGAGAACGCGGCTTTTGGGTCATCTTTCGCGAACTTTTCTAACACCCTGGGTAAACAAATGGTAGAATACCACTCGGCATTAACACTCTTTTGATCTTCAAGTGGAATTGTACAGATGGGACCCGTAGCTGAGAAAAAAAACGCGATCATTTTTTTACCAACGTTTCTCGCCTGCCTCACTTTTGTTAGCTTGTTCTCATTTTCAAACACCCATTCACAAGATTGCTGTTTTTTTTCGGGTTCAAAACAATAAATCCACGTTTCGTCTCCTGTGACAATATCATAAACAGCATTAGAATGTCCGTGGTCGTACTTCAGTAGCATCTGTGAACACCATCCCACGCGAGCCCGCTTGTGCTCCGCTGTCAGTTCATGAGGGATCCAACGACAACAAAGTTTCCGAACTTTCAATTCTTCGTGTAAAATTTTCTGGATTTGACTCATACCAATCCCCAATAGTCCTCGAATTGTCTCATAGGTAATCCGCGGGTTTTCTTCAATTAACCGCTTAACAGTAGCCACATTATTTTCGTTGACGGCAGTTGAAGGCCGCCCTTCACGAACTTCGTCATGTAATGAAACCCGACCTCTCTCAAATTTAGCAAACCATTGCCTCACGGTGCTCCATCAAGGTGCTTCTCTCCCAAAAGCATTTTGAAGACGAGCGGCACAGTCTTGCGGAGAGAGAGAACTTTTAAAATCATAAAAAATCATCGCTCTAAAATCTTTTCGACTTAATTCCATTTTTGTTGCATACGTAGAACTTTGATGTGTGATAAAAAACAATTGACAAATGATTTCCCGCCAATTGTTTTCTTTTTTATTACTAAGAAGATTGCAACGTTTAAAAAAATATAACATTCGAAATTCTCATAAAAATTCGATTAGCTAGACGTGCAAAACTTTTAGTGTGCCCCATATATAATGGAAAGACACTTTGTTCTTGTGTTCTTCAAGAGTAGCACTCACTGCACTCCGTAACACTATTGTCACTAAACTAACACAAAAGGTCGAGTCCTTTTCAGTCTCCTTACTATCTGCAAAAAATTATTTTCCGCAAAACAAGTATCTGTTTATAAAAATACATCGTATACAATATATCTCCTTCAAGTTAATAAGGCGAAGAACCTATAAATTGGATGCTAGGTTGACACTTTGAATTTATGTGAGACTAGGGCTGTCGAAGAAATTGGAACAGCACCTGTGTACAAAAAATGTCCGTGAGAGTCTATTAGATCCTTGAGTTATGCATATATATATATATATATATATATAAATGTTTGTCTGTCTGTCTGTCCGTCGCGTTTTTCTTTTTTTTTTGCATGAAATATTAAAATAATCTTTTTTTTTATAAATATTTGAGGCGATACAAAGTTCGCTGGGATAACTAGTATACATAATTATATTATTTTCAACCGACTTCCAAAAAAAGAGGATTTGTTACCTCTCTGTCTCTATCTCTGGTCTGGGTGAACCGATTTTGATTTTTTTTTTAATGAAAGCTACTTCTTCCCGATTTGTCCCATTTCAGTTTGGTCCCATTTCGGTAGTTTGAAGTCGGTTGCTGGGTCAATTTTTGATGTGTATTTTTATTTATTTTGTATAATATTTTAAATTTATACATAAACTAGTTAATGCCCACGACTTCACCCGCGTGGATTGGTTTTCTGGTTCTTAATTTTCCGATTAGATTAGACATAGATTATATCGGCAATTTTTAGAGTTCGGTACCCAAAGGGAACCCTATTACTAAGACTCCGCTGTACGTCCGTCTATCACCAAGCTCTCTGTATCTGTATCTCATGAAGCATTTTAGTTAGAAAGTTGAAATTTTCACAGATGATGCATTTCTCTTGCCGCTACAACAAAAGACACTAAAACAGAATGGCTGTCATACTACAAACGTGATTTTTTTGCCGTTTTGGTACGGAAACGTTTGTGCGCGAATCCGACTTGCACACTTGGCTGAATTTAATTGCTGCTCGGACTGCAGATATTCTTTCTAGTGGTAGCATCTGTCTTAACTGTTGGAGTTTTGGTTTGAATTACAAAATGGTTATAGATTTTCCATAGTACGTGGTAACGGCAATTAATAGGCTTGTGTCCTATTACTGTTACATTGGAAAAATGTGGGTGTGTAATGCACCTCTGCCTACCCTTCCGGGGATATAGACGTGATGATATATGTATGTTTTAACTTACTGAAAATAATAACTGCGAACAATTTTTGGTTATTAAAATTTATAAAAGAAACTACGTTTGAAAAATACTGAAAGAACTTACTTACTTATTGAATAGAAAATAAGTTTTATTTCGTTACAAGTATCAAGAGCTCTTCAACTTCATACTCGGACTGAAGGTTACTCTCAAATATTGGTTCAATTAGATATCGGAAAACTTTGATCGCACGCATCGAGGCTTATGAAGTTCTACCTTATTATGTTTGAAAGCTTTCACTATAATACAACTAAGGGTATCTCTAATGTATTCTATAAATAGAATACATTATAAGTAGATTAAAGTTCTTAATCAAAGCATCATTTTTTTACATTATAATAACTTATGATAGGTATATTGTTTTCTTTTGCCCATTTCCCAATAGAAACATATTTTTATAAATGACCCGAAAAACAGCTTTCGACGGTAATAAGATTAATGAAACTAATTTAATACAAACAAAAAAATCTTAACCTGTATAATATTCGTATCTCCTTTGTGTAGATAATAATACCCTTATCTTTGTTATAAATGTTATTATGTTAGATTTTATGACATAATTATTGACCTGGAAACATAAAACAGGGCAATTAAGTTCTACGTAATGCTTATAATGTACACATGCTTGTATATTATAAGATAGGTATAAACCCACAAACACAATCACATCCATAGGTGTAGACAGAGGTGTTTAATACGTCTACATTTCATTTCATCAGTTATCAGTTAATTTTGCCAGAGCCTTGTTCGTCTGACAGCAGCAGGAGCACCCTTACAATATAAAGTCATTTATATTATTATCAAAAATCTAAACAGATTAGATGATTAGCGCAAAATGAGTAGTACAATATAGACGTAAAAATCAAACCTTTCTGCATGTTTGAGAAGAAACACATTATTTTTCAAATAAAGCTTTTTACGCACGCTTGGTTTGGGAAGTAAGCTGATAAATACGTAACATAGATAGTTACGAAAAGTTTGAGAGAGTTACGTTTCATAATATTTGAAACGTGACTTGTAAGAATTTATAAAAATATATAAATGTCCAAAATAAAAGTTAAAAGATATCTGTTAGTGAATTCTCTATCTAACTTTTGATTGAAAAAAAAAATCAAACCACAAAGCATACGATTAAATTCTCAAACAATTACTGTACAACACGATGGAACAAATCGAATTAATGTCGAAGTCAAAGGCCTTTGGTAGGGATTGGATAGTATCCAAAAGTCACAACTGGAAACTGCAAATCTTAGATTATCATAACTAAGTTTGTTAAAATAGTTTAATGTATAATTTCTAATGTTACTAGGTGATGCCCTCGACTTCATGCCGTGTTTAGGGGAAGACATTTATTAAATATTTAGGCACATTGAAATTATCTATATTCACGCGTGGTGTATTAGTTGCAGCGTCTTGCTGAATACGTTGTGTGTATGAATGAAGTTACTGATGATTGGAAAAGAGTTGCCGGAAGTTTTTATTGCCAGGTTCGTTTCTTCTTGGCTTCACCCATTGCTTTGCGAATCTGACTTTAAATGTAAATTATTTTGTGTGTTATTTTATAAACCTATATTAATATTTTTTATTTTTTTATTTTGATTTGACTTCGATTATTTTTGGCAACGGATGAGTAAGCCTCAGTTTTGCTGTACTTTATCTTATAATGCCCTTAGACACTTCATTAAGAACACAGGGTACCAATTCATCTACATCTTAAATACTCGTACCTATAATAGGCGATACAGCTGACGGAATGTAGTGGTAATACTGTGTCAATCTTTTTTAAAAGAAGTGTCATTTATAGCTACCTACTTAATATAGCTAATAATAATAGTAATAATAGTATGTGCCCGACCCAGTTCTTGAAAATGGCCATGCTACATTGTATTGGGATCGGTCTATTATCACTGATAGGACTATTATAGCCAACAAACCAGATATAGTGATAATAGATCGATTAAAACGCCTTGCAATAATTGTCGATATCACTGTGCCGCATGACGAGAATCTCGTGAAAGCAGAAAAAGATAAACAAATTAAATATTTGGACTTAGCTCACGAGATTGTCGACATGTGGGATGTGGATTCGGCGATTATTGTTCCGATAGTCGTATCTGCTCATGGTTTAATAGCCAAGAGCCTCGACCACAACCTACAGAGGCTCGCGTTAGGCAGCTGGGTCAAGGGCTTGATGCAGAAGGCGGTTCTGTTGGATACGGCCCGTATTGTGCGGAAGTTCCTATCTCTGGAGCCCTAACCACCGGTAGCTTGGTCACTGTACTCGATACCGGTGGGTCACTATTTTTTATATTTTTAAATATATTTGTATTTTTATAAGTTTATTTAAAAATATAGTAAATTTGTAATAAAATGTAATAAAGGGAATAGTAATAATAATAATAACTTAATATACCTACTAATACATAGCTGGCGAGATGTGGGTGTGTTTGCACACCTCTGCCTACCCCTTCGGGGAAAAAGGCGTGATGCTATGTTATGTTATGTTTTACTTAATATAATTTAATAAACAAAAACCTCTTCACTATGCTCAATGTTGCTTCAAAATCGCGTCAATTTCTTCAGACTGCTTCGAAATCCAAACACGTAAACCTAAAAGATAATGCTTGCCTACTAAGTGAAAGTAATACTACTACATGAACTTTACTCATACCTAGGCGTACTGTGTGCGTTTTGTTTACCACCAATCAAGTTGTTTACCCTTAAACCATTTAAATCCCTTATTTAATTTAGTGAAGCGGTGGCGTTACTCAGTATTCCATTCCCGTTACATCACTCGTCCTTTCCTCGCTGAGTTATACGTCTTCCACCTCTGAGGTTCATTACTCACGTGGGATCGATTCCGAACCGCTTAGCTGCCTGTAGTAGAAACATGTGAGTTATAATGTATTATGAAACACTAGTTATGAGTAAGTACTCATAACTAGTGTTAACGTAAGTACGTTAACCTTAAAAATTATTAGTTTTATGTAAATAATGACAAATAATCGATTTGTCAGTTCACATTCATGTTTCTATCAGGTACTTCCTTTTTTCTCCATCCACTGTTATGCGCATAAACTTGTTTATGTTCAAATCAGTGGGTTTTAATAAGTGCTAACAAATATTTCTCTTACAGTAAAGTGATAAGTGAAACATAAAGAATATTTTTGATGAAAAATAATTTAATTCCTTCGCAGTACAAAATATACTATGAAAAAACTTAAGTGACTATTAAAAAAATGTGTTGAATTCGTGTGTGATAAAATGACTTTAGTGAAAAGTGTAAAAAGTGGCTTGATTTGCGTTTATAATGTAAACTACAAAACGATATGGGATGACTCATAGTGAAAAATGTTCCGTGCAACCAACTATCCGATCCGAAGATGATGCACGAAATTCACGACTATGCTGTGCCAGGCGCAGCCGGCGTGATGGAGGAAAGCGGGGTCGGCGGGAATGGGGATGCAGAGGTCGATACGGAAGACTGTGGTTCCCTCGCTCTGCCTCCCGACCTCCCACCATACTCCGGCGACTATATCATAAGCGACTATATGGAACGTCTTGGCACCAGGTTGAATATTCTTGAAACAGAGCTCAAATACGCCTGGCGTGCCCTTGATCTTTTAAGTCAAGAATATGTCAGGATGTGGGAACGACTTGAAAGGTTGGAGACCTTACTTTCTGATCAACAGGGTGTTATATCAACATTACTTGACTTTTACTCATGTCGAAATGTCACTTCTAGAGATCCTATAACTCGAATGGACGTTATAAGAGAAATATTAGGAAATGGGACTATTGAAGATGGCATAGAAGAAGGTCTAGATGTTGGAAGAAGTTCAGTATTGCTTGTTCCACAAGACGATGTGATGGAATCAAATGAAGATTTCTATAAGAGTTTAAATCAAGCTTACAGAGATGACCTAGTGTACGACGAAACTTCTAGGCCACCGTCACAGTTGGATATGATTTGGGAAGCTCCAGAAGAACCAGATATAGAAATTATGCCAACAAGCTCTAGACAAATATACAGTTCTGCAGAATATAAATCTTATCGTGGAACAAAAGCAGGATCTGAAATTAGGGAAAGAAATTTAGACTTATCCGCATTAAATGCAATAGATCAAATAACAGTAGATAAATTACACGAATTAGATAGATTAACCAACCAATTACATAAAGATTCTAGAGAATTGAAAAATCTCAAAACAAGAATTTTAAGCCCCGAAACTAAAATTATAAACCACGATAGGGAAATAGAAGCTAAAGCATTGGCGGAAGATGGTAACATTATAAATGAACAACTTAAAGGTGTATATTCTGGTAGTGAAAGTTGGGCTATTAATGAAATGATGAGGGGTTTTGATGACTTTATGTTATCAGCACCAAAAGATTCCGTCGTGCGAGACAAATCACCTTCTAGGTTATCACTTACTGATACTGTTACAGATAGAACTATAGAGTACCTACCACCTGCCCTTTCGCCCCGTCGAAAATTTGTACCAGAGAGGACAACGACAGAACCATATACTACTGTAACTGGTCGATTGGCATATAGTTCGGCGGTAGCCAATGCTGAGATAAATGCAGCAAAAGCGTCTAAATCACCTAGTGCACTGTCACGGGATCGATTTGAATATAATTCCACATACCAAGTTACGGACACATCCCGACAAATGTATTTTCCTGCCAAAAAATTAACTCAACCGTTAAATGACGCTTACAAATCTAATTCTGAACAACACTCTCCACTTTCGATTCACGAAATGTATAATGAGTCAGCAAACGAATTGATTTATGAGGACATGTTAAGGAAATCTCCGAGTCCCCCACCTCCAGCACCGCCAAATGGAACCAATATTTTTCCATCAGTAGAAAATAATAATGAACTAGTACCTCGTCAACCAATGTTATCAACTGGTAGCGTAGTGCCTCATGAGAGTATGCGCTTAAGTCCTAGATCTCCAAAATCACCTAAAACATCTCCTAAATATTTAAAAAGGGATTCTGCAAATATTGTGGCAGCTAAATCTGACTCTGGACTATCGTCAATGAGTGGATGGTCTAGTCTAGAAAAAAGCCCAGGTTCACCTAAAACGGGAAGAATAGTACATGGCGGCCATGATATACATAAGCTTCGAATTCCTTCTCCATCATCTATCCAGAGAATATCGTATGAGATGGACTCAAATCCATATTTAGAAACATTGGTAGATTCTTACCTTTATGAAAGTGAGAATTTAAAAAGTGATTATAATTTAAGAAAAACAAGTAATATAATGACAAAAGATATCAGTTCTAGAGATCTCAACAAATTGCAAGGAAAAGTTGATAGTGACATTATAAAAAATAACGTTTCATATTCACCCGCTGATCAAATTTCGCAAATAAGTAATATTGGAGAATACTATTATGGTAACGAAGCACCTTCAATATATTCAGTAGCAGGAAATAGGCAATCCATATTTACAACTGTATATAGTACACCTAGAGGAATATTATCAGAAGACAGAAGTTTTTCCGAATTATTAGATAGAAATGAAATTACCGAATCCCACGTGAGGCCAACAGTAGACTCATACCCACCCGAACCTAGTTACCATGCTCAAACTGTTGTAATATCTGCTGCTAATTCCAATAAAAGACCTCAAGCTAGGGTGAATACAATGGGCGTAAATGATCCAAATTTTTATCAAAATGGGATTAAAAGCCATCGAGCTGGATATCTGCCTGGAAATCTTACAGATGCATTGTCCTATTATCCAACATCGAGTAGGTATGAGTCACCTAAACGAGCCTCTTTAGAAGACCAGCTATCATGGCAAGGTGGTAACAGGTCCCCTTCTAGCTCAATGGAAACGTCTAGTGTAAAATCTCATTCTTTAAGTATATCTGAAAGAAAACAATTTCAAAATCAACTGCAACAGGAATATTTTAAGCAACAGCAGTATGATCAACGCAATGGTAACATAATGTTTGAAGCCCAGGGTTATGAGAAACAAGCGATGTCAGAACACTCTAAAATAAAAAAAGAACAGTATGTAGATTCAAGTGGTATATTAGTATCTGAGTCAGGTTATCTTTCAATATCCAATAATTTCAAAGGAAATAAAATACAAGATCAGCCCAAAAAGCCAAAACGTACTTCTTCTTTGAAGACCGCTATGTCATCTATGAGTCATTGGCTGCCTGATTTACATTTACCCAAAAAACATCGATCACATTCACTACCATCAGGTGTAGACAATGTAGAGCAACCCCAACAGGAAAAATCTTTAAAAGAAAGAATACTATCTGCACAGAGAAGGAAAAAGAAATACCATTTAGTGGCATCAGTATCAGGATTACTACAGAAAGCTAGACGAAAACATCAAGCAAGCCATCAGTCGTTATCAGATCCTGAAACCTCAGAGACTGAGTGGTCAGGAGGTCGATCAAGTGCTCAGTCGGAAGATAGTGACAGTGTGTTTTCAGATAGCGCTCATGATGGTAGTATGTTCCCAAAAGTATCCAATAAATCTAAACGGAAATTGAATAGTCAAGATATTGTAGAACAACAGCAGGCGATACAGGAAAAAATACAAGAACAAAAGTTAGATTATCGCGATGATGATATTGAATGTGTAAAAGAAGAAAATGACAAATTAACCACAAACACAGTTCTACCACGTGATAAAAGTGATGATATAGACTTTCATTTTGCTCGAGTCAGTCAAATGAAAAAAGAATCTAATAATATACAAAAATTAGAAAAACTTGACATAGATACAGACATTTCAAATATTGATTTGTTTGAAGAAGGTGAAATCCCTGAGAACCAATCTCCAAGTTCTCTTTTTGCTACCGTTGGCGACGTCAAAAAAGCAAGTAATGTATCTGACGATGTTTCAAATGAAAGTAATAAATCATACAGCCGGAGTTCACAGGAGTTTGCAGTTTCACGTGCCTTAGGAAAATATCGACTAAGAAAATCAACATCAGTATCTGATGAGCATATAGCAGATACATCGTCACCAAAAGAAGAAATCGAACCAGTAGAAATTATTGATGACTATCCTAGTCAAAAAGATAAAAAAATTCGTAAGCCAAGTCCTCCGGAAGTTATAAATACTATTACTTTGACAGAAGAAATTACAACTTTACCTGAAAGGAGTCCATCAATTCAAAGTTCACGAGGAGTACAAAATAAATTCCAGCCACGGCATCAACAAAGTTTAGAAATACCTAACAAACATGATGACGACGACAGTAGGAGCACACATTCCTGGAGAAGTGGATCCCGAGTTTCATCACGAAGACAAAGTACGGAAGACAGTATTGATTCTGAAGACGAGTGGTATTGTTATGAATTGCGGAAACTAGAAGAAATGGAACACCAGTCACAACTAGAAGCTGAGCGGCATTTAACTTTACCTGAAGAACCAGAATTTGAAGATATAGAAGAAGAAACAAATGAAAGTTTGAAAGATAAAATGTCATTTGTATTAAGAGAACTCAAATTAAAAACAGCTAACGTCAAGCAGAAGTATGACGAGTCATCTATGAAAGATACGTGGAAAGATATCACTACTTTCCCTTCCATTGAGGAACCTGTAGATGAAATTGAACCTGAGTGTGAGGAAGATAAATCCTTTGATGATTCTGGATCAGGAGAAACGTCAGGACCTGATAGTCCAATACAAAGTGGAGATGAACTGGATGATGATTATGACTTACCAGAAATTCATCGTGAACCTGTTGCAGTCGACGAGCCTACGCCTTCTCAAGACGGTCCAGTTGGAAGCAAGTGGAAACTTTTAAAGGCTCTAAAGGATAGGAAAGCAGAAGATAAGGCATCAGAAACACCCGCTGCTACTACCCCATCAACTGAAAAGGATAAAGTCAGTGCAGGTGTAAGTTACCTTATGCAAAAATTTCATGAAATTAGAGTTAAGACTTAAATATTAAGGTTTGTAGGAATTTTCTAGTACTACTATCAAATTTCTTGGAATACTTAAAACGAATACTTAAACTGAAATTCAAGTCTCTGCAATATTATACGAGTATAACCTGCTTTAATTCTTAATCAAATATAACTCTTTCTGTTCATTAACATTTAGTAAATGTCAAATAGTTTTTAGTTATAATCATTGGTTTACGAAATTAAAAAGAAAAATATTTAATACCTCATTTTCAATCCCGACATTCTACTAAGTGAATGCTATTAACTACGGTTGTGAGCAATATAACCAGTTTTACCTTTAATTGTTTTGAATTGTGTGAATAATATAAATAATCAGGTGCTTCATACTCTTTATATGAATGAGGCATCAAATATGTGTAACTAAAGCAATAGTGTCATTAGAAACTTTATTGATAAAATAAAACACATAAAATCAAAAGGTTTCTATATATTAATATAAAGCTACAAAATAATATTTAAAGCGAGTAGCTTTTAAAATGTATCTTGCTTTGTATAATTATAAGGAAGATTATCTTCACAAAAATTAATATATACAGTATTATTATACATGTATTTGTTACGTAGTAGGTATTTCTGGTAGTAAGTGTAGTGATATTTGTGACAGATAAATATACTGTCCTATTTAAAATTACTCACAAATTTATAAATCTAAATAAAAACGCTTGGGGAGCATTTTATCGTACAAAATCCATTAATCGTCATATCATCTCATATCAGAAAAGTTCCTTTTCATCTACATAAATATCTAAATTTATTCTTATTTAATAAACTAAGACAAGATTTATATAAAGACAAGACAACAGCAATATTATACTATAGTAAGTCATGCGTTCCTGATTAGTGGGAAGATATTTTAAGATTTGAGTAAACCCTTGCTATAAAAATAAAACAATATCATAAGAACTATTGTTTTTTAAACTTTCGCGTTCTGAATTCATTATAGTATAAAGAACTATTATTATTGAAATCAAATCCATCTTTACGATGTCATGCTATTGTCATTGTTGTTGTTCAAAGAGAGATATAAATATTACAGCAATTTTTAGATGTCACGTGGGGTAGATAATTATGCGTATAGCTATTTACACTTTACATAAAACATAGCTGGCACTTATATGACATATTTAGTGGGAAATCATAGATGTTGAAATTTGAATGTTTTGTGTAGTTGATTGTTAGTTGATAAATTATTGCTTATCCGGGACAAGAAGTGTATTATAAAAATTATTTTCGTACTGATTGACTCGAATCTGTTACAACTACTGTTCATTGTGAGATCCAAAGCCTACTTATTTGGTACGATTGGTTTTATAGACACTGAAGCTATTAATTCTCCATGGATGTAATAAATTGTGGTAATTATTGTTATTAAAAGGCTTAATTATTTTTTCGTGACGAACCTTGATTGTCCCTGTTTGAACATCAGTATCAAATAAAAATTTGAATCATCATTGTGTCACAAAAAGATAATTAGTCTATATTTATTATTAACTTATATGTTTATTATAATTGTTTGGCAAATTATTATGAATAAAATGTAGCGTTATATTTTATTTTTTAATTTATTTTACTAATTGTTTTTTTATTTTTTTTATTTTTAGAATGGCTCCGGAGGTTTCAACGAACAAGGAGGAAGAGGAAATGGGTATGTCAATAATTAAATTCATCAATAATCATCATCAATTCATTAGATATAAACCGTTTCATTCTTTTGGACTGTTAATTAATATACTAACTATACTATTGTAGGCATCCTGGTGATAATCCGTTCTACAGTAACATTGACAGCATGCCAGACATCAGACCCAGAAGGAAATCAATCCCACTCGTCTCAGAACTTGTGAGTAATATTTATAAAAATTATAAATCTATCTATTATTATGATCGGAAGTAAGCTATCTTTCTCTTGGGCTGGTTTCAATTCGCTATCTTAATATTGTCTTGATGTTTTATCAGAAGGGATTTTCAGGTATCATGACCCTTTATCAGTATTCAGGGTTATCAAAGGTAGATATTTGAAACTGGTCGTAAATGTTTACAGCTCGCATCGACGTACGCTTCCTGAAGCTTAGTAATATTAGGCGCGTAATAAATGTTTTCTTCTACAAGGATAAATTCTGTTTGTATGTTTTTGAACAATCCATGGGGTTTATTTTTCAAATTCATGTATTCAACTGCTAACTTTAACTCGTCTTAAATATTTAATTTAACTCAACTCGAAATAAATTTCAGAAAAAATTATTAAATCTCTAAAATTTCCCCATGTGTCGTTCAATTAGAGAAATAATGAAAACAAAAGGCCTATTTGATCCCTTCTCTATTATTTGATGTTAAATGTTATCTGTATTGTGTTTCCTTCTGATCTTTACTAATTAGATGGCCCATAAACCTGTTCTTAGACATCAATCCAATCCTCTTTGTACCGTGTAAAAGATAAACTAGGGGTCACCAAAGTAAATCTACAGTAGTTTAACCATAGTCACCAACTGTACAGCTCTTTGTTCCTGATGAAAATTAATATTGTCATTGCATTTCACCCCTTACCATGGACCCGCAGGTTCTCAAGGTATTTCTATCCCAATAACACTTCTTTTCTATGCATGCAATGATTGGTTGTGAAAAGAAAATAATCACGATCTAAAACCTTCAAAGACTAGCGTTATTTTTCTCTTTTCACATACTTTTCATAGTTCGCTTGCACAAAAATTTGTCTTTGCATGTTTTTGCTTTAGGTTATACGAAGCATAACAAAGGTAACAATATAAACTGATTACATTAATATTGCAAATGTCAATCTGTACTGATTGTACTGGATCCACATTTTAATATGCACGTGCTTGCAAGTATTTCGTTTTCATTTTGAAGCCACAAACCATAAAAATATTTTGATTAAGAATATTCATCACAATATCAATCTATGTATATTATTTCTCAAACATAATATGTTTTGAATGTTTACTGAGGAAATACTATTACTTACTTCCAAATTTCATGCACTTTACACATTTTAAAATATAACTTTTTATGCCATATTATAGTTAATTATAAATGAACGTACAATAAAAATAGCAACTGTAGTAAAAATCTTATAACGTAATATTTCAGAACAGGCTTTAAAAGCAGCTTTAAAAAGCATGTGTAGTTAAAAATCAGAAATTGGCAAAACATAATTTAGTTTCTGATAGAAACATATTATTATAGTCAAATCAAAATAAAGTAGGTACGCAATTTTTAAATAACAGCTTCTTTAGAAAATAGCAAATTGAAGACTCAGTGTCAATTACATACTGAGGGTAGAATATAAAGTCACAGCCTCCGTTAATTAATATTTTACTGTTTAGACCATGGCTGCTGGAATGGCGAAGAGGAATGCAGGTTTGGCATCAGCTGTGCATCGCGCTACTTTGAATGATGAAGAACTGGTAAGTTCTTTGATTCTTACTGACTAAAAATAGACTGATTTAAGTACAAAGTAATATTAACGATAAATGGATAACTATTTATGTTAATCCCACAACCGTGCTACATAAACAGTGACTCTACTCTTCTACAAGTTATATTTGTTCCAGAAAATGCATGTTTACAAGAAAACATTACAGGCACTAATTTACCCTATTTCTTCAACGACGCCTCATAATTTTGTACTTTGGACTGCGACTTCTCCGACTTATTGCTACGAATGTGAAGGACTATTATGGGGTATTGCAAGACAAGGTGTAAGGTGTACAGAGTGTGGAGTGAAATGCCACGAAAAATGCAAAGACTTGCTAAACGCTGATTGCCTTCAGAGTAAGTGGAGCACTGTGGTAGTACCTATGTTTATACCTAAGACATCCTCAAGGAACTTATAGTTTTAAATTTATGATATCACTACATTTGCAAGTTCATTTAGAATATTAAACTTGTTAACAAATAAAGAACGATAAATTATAGAAATTAAATCCAATCAAATGGAAATCGATTTTGCTTTGAAAGTATGTTTGAAGATCATAAAATGTTTAGATTTTCATTCATAAGCGCAGTTCCCTTCTTATTAAACTCAAGTGAGTCAAGAAGTTCTCGACGGGTCACTCGTTGTAGACAAGATCTTTGGTTACAAGAGCTGCTGTGGAAAATCAATATTTAACGCACGGGCTCCTGAGAATCTCGTATTTAAATCTCAAATACTCTTTACGTATCTATATCTTTTATATTATATTGATGGCAAGAAGGTCGGGTTTTGTCGAATAAAAAAGTCGTTATGTTGTACGATTCGATAAGACGTTTACAAATAACTTCAATGTTCAAAGCGACGTATTAAAGTGGCTAAAAATGGATAATAGTTCTGTAAATCAATTACAAGAGGCACTACACGAAATAAGATCAAATTCTCTGATGTTAATTTGATAAACACTTGGTTTTACGTCTTCAAAGCACAAATTAGTAAGTTCTCATTCGTTTGGTGAACGAAAACATTATTTAAGTCTAAATTACATTATGTATACGTCATACCTAATCTGAAATATTTTGCCAAGTGATGTCTGTGTTAAAAGGTAACAAAAATGTTATAAAATCTGAAATATCATCGTAGTCTACTTTCCATATTTAGTATAATGTGCATGTGTTAACTTATGCATGAATCGGTTATATTACAAGAAACTATGTTCTTCCCATTAAACAACACTATTAAAGCAACATTGGCTCAATGAACACTGGTGATAGACATCACCGGGCTCACAATTTTTAGGATTATGCATTTATTCTAATATAGTTGTTGTGATTTTGTGTTCTGTTATTCATTATTTAATTTTTTACTTCATGTTTACTCTGACCTCATATAATAATAATAACAAGCATGGCATTATCCCTTACCCCAAATGAATGGACGATTGCTTTTTATCGATGTGCATGGCTATCGATACAGTACACAATTATTACTATTGAATTCAAAATTTTACTGCTCTTATTATATTCGGTTTTAGATGGACATTTGCACGATCATTTAGGCGAGCAGTCGTTAGGTTAATATCCGCGTTTTGCTACTAAGAATTATTTTATTTAATAAAAAAAATATCGACTGCACGACCTTGCCATTTTAGTCTACACTTTGAAATATATAGTAATCTAAAAAAATCTGTTTATTTTATTTAATATAGATATTGTTAATCTTTCCTGTCACTCTTCTTGTCGTCACCATGTAAGTACTATCATTATTTTATTTTTATTTCTGTGAAATATACCACCTTTTTTTTTCTTTATTATATAACTTTATCTGTGTTAATAAATATTCTAGATATTTTCGAAGTGTGGACGTCTTGCTCATTATAATTAGGGTTTCACAGTCCTATCATTCATAAGTTCCTTTCGGGTTGCCCCGCCCAACGCCGAAATTTGTATAAACCCTATTTAAATGGATTGTCTATGTTTTATTATAAACTTCTCTGTACTCTACAATCTACACTATCTTACACTAGCCTTTCAATTACAAACTAATTTCAATAATAACAGTCACGGTTATCAAATCTAACTAACTTATCTTTGTAAAGATGTGCCTGTTAGCAATGTGTGCACGCAATCCAGTGTCTGTCCATTTCTGTATTATATGTGGTCCTCTGCGTTTATTCTTGTTTTTCACATTTTAAGTTTGACTGTTCTTTATTTATTTTATGTGTTTCAACATTTCGACCTATTTTTTAAAAACTATTGAAATGGTACAGATGATGTTGAATGTAAACATTATAACATGATAATTTATGTTCAGGCTGAACTTCAATTGTAACTGGATGAACAACCTATACTGATACATACGAATACATAGGGTCTTTAATTAATAATACTGCTCCAACGTTACTTAATGGAAAAATTAACAGATTGTTAGTATGTTCACCGATATTAATAAACTGGTAATTGTAAACGTTGGGTTGTATTAAAGTTATCTAACAGGCGTCGTGCTCAGATCCGCTCCGGCTTGCGCCGCTCGAAGTTAATGACCTGATAAGATCTGACCGTAGACCTTGCTCTGTTGTGTACACCAATGTTAGCATCTCGTCAGGTCTAGACTAAGAGTGGTCGTTGCGGGTGTGGGCGCGGGGCGGGGGGCCGTCCCGGCGCAACCCGCGATAGCCAAGAACTATTTGGCACTGCCTGATCAGTGTGTTTCGCAGGGGCGGCTGAAAAGTCTTCCAAACATGGGGCCGAAGATAAAGCTAATTCAATCATCACGGCTATGAAAGAGAGAATGAAACAACGGGAACGGGATAAACCAGAAATTTTTGAACTTATTAGGTAATGATATTTCCCAATTTTATCGATGAAATTTATGTGTGTTTTACGTACTTACATGTGGTGTATGGTTAAGTAATTATTTTTTGGTGCATCGGATCAACAGGTATTATGTTTGAATTTCCGTATGTAGCTCCATCAAGTATTATTTAATAGTCAATAAAATCATCGGAAATAACAATCTTCAGAGTTGTCGTTATCAGAATACTTAAAAAAACAATAGCATCAAAAACAGTCGTCCAAAATTAAACTACTACTACATCGTAGATTATGTAAAAGCTATATATCGCTGACACGAATGTGTATGTAACAGACACGTGTTCAGCATCGATGGAGACCCACACTCAGCACACATGGGCACAGTGAAGCAATCAGTCCTCGATGGAACGTCAAAATGGAGCGCCAAGATCGCAATTACAGGTTCGATGAAGTAAACTGCCACTAACTATATTTTATTTTAGGAACCAGGAACCAGTGGACCAGAGACTACACCAAAAAGGCACGAAACAATACCATATAGAGATACCACTAAATTAGTTTCCCCTCTTTCGTTTCATGTGGCGACCAGGCGGACTTTTAACGTCGACCCTGATACTCACATTGACAGTGTAGAACAGGCCAAACAAGTCACTATAGAAGGAACATCAAAGTGGTCTTGCAAGATCGCCATTACAGGTTTGCGGTGGTCTTTTGCGGCTACGAACCGCACGCTCGCAGTTTTGATACTATTAGACCGACTCTCTTCGCCTGAATTATTTCCCGTATTTTTGATATCTGCTTAGAAATATCGTAATACTACTTAGAAGTATTGCAAAATTGCGTAGAGTACTTATTATGCGCCAAGTTGATAAGTAATTAACCGCTTGTAAACAGCTTTAGCAGATATCAAAAAAATGTTATGCATATCTAATTCAAATACCCGAAATCACGGTCGTTAATGCACCGCCTCTAATCACTTCGTCAAAATGTAGTTTAACTGAACCATTAACACAGAGGAAATTCCACGAATCTTACATACCTATGCTCACTATTATTCTATTCCAACAAAAATATGAATTCACCAATTTATACACAAATTTTACACTCTATGAACACTGAAACGTCACAATTCAATCCACGTTAATTTATAATAATTGCAAAGTCCGAGACGACAGCACATCTGGTAAAGTAATCGTAACATTACCTGCATGAAAATCACAATTTAATGTTACAACTATTGTGAGTGAATTTTCAGAACTGTTCACTAAGATACATTTTACTTCACTTACAAACATTAATCCTTTAAATTTTCAGTGCAAGGATAGAAGACAATATTTCTAATTTTTCAGTAGCCATGAATGAAAACCTTAGAAAGCATTTAAGCATGCTGAATGAAGGACCCCAAAATCATCCTAAAATATCTGTCTCTTCTGTCACTCCCAATAACTTTTCGATTCGTGAAAATTCCAATACCATTAGCATTGATTCCCGCGCATATACTTCTTTGAAACTTTCTTCTTGGTCGAAGTTTGCATTAGCAGTTGCGATAATGTAGGCGCTATGTTCAAGTTGTTTTAGAAATCGAATTTGGGCATAGATAAAATATTTGGTAGTTTGAAGCTAGTGTCTTCTTCTTCGACCCCGATCCATTCTAATCACACAGAAACCTGTTAATAGATTTTCAAAAGGTCCTTAGCACTGAATGCCTTTTTGGTAAGTAAGGTAGAAAATAATGCGGTAAGCCTATAGTATAAGTTTATTTAAGTAAGTAGAGGTAACAAAAACTTTTATAAAATTGGGGAATTTTATATATATTTCAGTTTAAAAACACTCCTGGTATCATGAGGCAAACGTAACGGAAAGGGCTCGCATATTTTTTTTATGTGAATCTGAATTGAATCCAATTCAACCAACCAAGAGGGTTTTGGGTCTGCCCGTTTGTTTTGAATGCCTAAATTATATAAAGTCCCAATGTAACATTATGAACAAACCATTATAATACTGGCTGATGTTTACTACTGGCCATTGTGGCTTTAGACTACCGGTGAGATTTATTTTAAACTACACGGCAGCGTGTCTTAACTACCAGGATAGCCAAGTGAAGATGCCAAGACCGCTAAAAATATGGCCGTCAACAGCCAGTAGGAGCTTATTTTTTACCATACAAAGGGAAGTGTGTGCATTGATTCTACTTCCCCATCGAATGCTTGTTTCTGTAAAAGGGGTGAAGTAAGAACGGCGGGCTAGCCACACACCGTTTTGACAGAAGCATGGCAGAACGGGTATACCGTCCGACCCAACCGATTGACAGAGGCCACATAGTGCGCCAGAGCCACAGGGGATTCTTCCGAGGGCGTACCTGGGGCGCCTGAGACTTCTTAATTTATGGCCCGGAATTAGTCTGTAGATATTTAAAAAAAATGTTTATTACTATTGTTATTTAGCGATGTAGGTAGTGTTTGTATTAAGGAATACTAGAAGCTATATTTGAAAAAATTTTTGGTACTGCTATTAATTCAATTTGAGTTGTGTATAAAATAATGTTCTAAATTGGCCCTCTGCGGGCAGTTATCTGTGCTCAAGGGCTCATCGCAAAGGATAAGAGTGGAACATCCGATCCCTACGTTACTGTCCAGGTTAGCAAAGTCAAAAAACGTACGAGAACAATGCCACAGGAATTGAATCCAGTGTGGAACGAAAAATTTTATTTGTAAGTATTTTCCTTTCAAACAAATTCCAAATATTTTCTGATTATGAGTATGACTAACTGTTATAATGAAACTTTTACAGCGAGTGTCACAATTCTTCCGATCGAATCAAAGTAAGAGTATGGGATGAGGATAATGATTTAAAATCTAAACTGAGACAAAAATTGACAAGAGAATCCGACGATTTTTTGGGACAAACCATCATTGAGGTTAGATAGTGTTTTCAGACAATCTCGCCGCTTTTAACCTAACCTTCTATCTACCAATTCCAATATTCAATCTCGATCCATATATTGCTATCCTGAATTAATAATTAATACAATTACTTGACAATGTCAAATTGGGAATTGTATGAATTATCAATCCCGGAAAGCAAACTGTGGATCGAGATTGCATATTGGAATTTGTAGATAGTCGATCCTTAACAACCTGTCGATTCACACTCGCATTCGCAATCTGTTTTGACAATCTCCTTCTATTCTATTTCTCCTTTTCCAATATACGTAATGAAATACATGTTGTATTTACTTAGGTGCGGACTTTATCGGGTGAGATGGATGTGTGGTATAACCTGGAAAAACGGACGGATAAGTCAGCTGTGTCTGGAGCTATACGACTGCACATCAACGTGGAGATCAAGGGCGAGGAGAAGGTGGCGCCATATCATGTCCAGGTCAGTCATAAATTTTTTTTGTCAGGTTATTTTATCAGACTACGGGTGAAGATTAGAGTTTTTGGTTATCAGATTATCAGCAAAGTCAAATAAGCAATGGAAGTTGATACAGCGAGTTACTTAAATTAGACAAGCAACAAATTTTAAGGATAATAAGATAATAACTAATGATTATCAACAATACAGTTACCTATAGCCTTAAGAGCCATTTCACAAAATGCGCCGTCGTAGTACGGTGCCCACTTGTGTATCGTTATTTATTGTAATTTCGATTGAAGTTATATCAATATTTTGACAAAGTATATGCAAGAATTTCCTATATTACTGCAGAAATCGGTTCTCTAATGAACGTAGTTTATTTTGAAATAATTATATTTTTGTAATTACTGTGTATTTAAACCAAAAATCACGATCAAATTGTTATGTTAAATTCAATAATTGGCCGAATGGTTTATTTTTTGACTAAATAATTGTAAAACAATTCAATCATCTGTTACATTAAATGACGATTAAAATATATATCCAATGCTTTATTTATTTTTTTAAACTCAATTTATATGTATTTTTGATTGAAATACGACTCTGAAATCAACTCTGCGCCCGTTTTTCAATAAAATACTTGTGGGAAATTGATTACTATAGATCAAATAAGTTATTTTTAGTGAATGTGTTACATTAAACGCTAACACGAAAGCTTGGCCCATTTTTTGCGCATATTCAATAACTTCTAGTTATTACAGACTATGGTAATTTAGGAGCTCAAAATATTAGAAACTCGTGCGAAAACGTGAAATGGCTGTTAATAATAGAGCAGTTTTTAATATAGTCCATAAACGAAGTTACATAAAAAACTGGCCAAATGCGAATCTAACTCGCGCACAAAAGGTTCCGTACTAAAACGGCAAAAATAACGTTCTTTGTATGGCAGCCCCCCCTTAAATATTTATTATATTCAATTTTTTAGTATTTGTTGTTATAGCGGCAAAATATTTATTTATATTTATTATAAATAATTTTCACAGATGTTATTACATCATCTGTGAAAATTTCAAATTTCTAACTATCACGGTTCACAAGATGACAGCCTGGGACAGATGACGGGCGGACGGACGGACGGATAGCATTTTAACCTATGGATACGGAACCCTAAAAACGAATTACGAGCTATAAGTGCATTTGTAAGCGAATTGTTGATTAGCTAGGAAAATGTAAAAGACTAAAACATAAAATAAATTTAGTTTTATTTAAAAATTGTGGTGGCAAGAGTTATAAAATGGTATTTCCCATGAAGGCAGTCAACAGGTTGACCGAAGCATTGGCATCATGCCTTTTGGACATCAGCCAGCCAACCTTTAATTATTTGTCATTTTAGAATTCACTCGACAAATCTGATTGGATAATAGCTTAATGGTCATTTGTAGGTTTTGTTACTTTGTGTGTCGGGTCTTTATCAACATTTCGGAGATTAAAACTATCCTACCTGCACGCGGTGCACCTGTTGACAAAGGGATAAGGTTCTGGCAAATGTACCCAAACTACCCAGTAATGTTAACAGTCTCCATGCCTTTTACTTCGTCTATACATTCGGGAATAAAAACCTAAATGAAGTGTGTTTGTTTAAAAATTTTGAAGAAACAGTTATTTAAGTCTTGTATAAAGATCTAAGTCATTGTGAACCTGTTTCAATATTTCAGAGTCCAATATCTCGACATCATAGGTACCTAATCATTAATATAAAAACCAGCCAAGTGCGACTCGCACTTTCGTACAAAGGGTTCCGTAAAAATACACGTCAAAAATTGACATAGCAACCGACTTGGAAATACCGAAATGGGATCAAATAGTTGTTGGAATGAGATCAAATTGAAATGGGATCACTTGGAAAGTAGTTGCTTCTAATTAAAAAAATAAATTAAAAACGGTTCACCCAGTCTGAAAATAAAAGGTAACAAACATAAAAAACATACAATCGAATTGAAAACCTCCTCCATTTTTGAAAGTCAGTTGACAAAACGGCAAAAAACGACACCTTTGATGTATAGAAGCCTCTTATATTTATTGTTGTTGTAGTAGCGACAACAGAAATACATCATCTACGAAAATTTCAACTTTCTAACTATCACGGTTCATTAGATACAGCCTGGAGACAGACAGACGGACGGACGGACGGCGAAGTCTTATTAATAGGGTTCCCGTTTTAACATTTGGGTACTAACCCTTAATTAGCAAGTTCTCGTAAATTTTATTTACTCGACTCAATGCAGAAGCACTGCGGTGCTTCTAGAATAAAAGAATAAGGATAATTTTACGTTACTGTTTTGTACGAAATGTTTCGTTTTATTTTTGTTTTAATTAAATTGAAAGTCGAACACTCTCATTTCCAATAAAATATAATGCAATTAAAATGGTTTTACTGTAGATAAAATAGGATATGGCTGGCTAATATAATAATAAAACTCTCAATAAAGTAAAATACTAAAAGTATGATACCCTTCCAAGCTTTTTAGCGCTACTATTTTATTACTGATTCTCTTGAGGTTTAAATAATATATTCTTTTTATTGTGAAATATATGGAGTGTATATAAAATAGGCTATTACTGTTGTTTCCTTTATATAAAGAAACTGTCAGGAGATCCCTTGAGGTATAGGTACGTTACTGCCGTTAGTAGCGAGGTCTATGCACTAAAAATCGGTTACCAACAGTCTGGGTAACCTACCAAGTCATCTGGTATTCTTAAATTCTATTTCACAAATTAAATGTATATCAAAGAAGGGAATAGATGATGGATGAATACTGTGTAAGACACAATTAAAAATCAACCCAGTTTGCGTCGGCTATCCAGTCTAACTTCTAAGCAGGCGAACTTCGATATTTTCCGTGACGCGACTGCGATCTGACCCCCACAACTTTATAAGTTCTCTAGGATATTTTTAGGACTCCAACTAACCGTAACGAATGCTACAGATGTCGTATGGCAACCAAGTCCGACGGTTTACCGTGCTCTCCAAGGCGATAATAAGTCACCGATCCTAAGACTGATCTGATTAGTGTGGCTTAACGTTTTTCATGCATTAAACTAATCGGTTACCACTTAGCCACAAGCCTTTCCATTAACAATAACACATATAATACGCTCACACTTAGCCAGTTATGTCGTTGTTCCCACTTAATTTGGAGAGAGCTTTTTGCTGCTATACCTATGTTTACTTAAACCAGCTTTGGTAATCGGCAACTTACAGGTAAGGTTGGCTTGGGCTTTTAAGCTGAGAACTCCTTTTTTTCTTGTCCGTCTTACCGTCCATTGCCGGACGTCTCCGGTATACACTCGGAAGTATAGGGAGCCGCTGAGATCCACTATGTAAAGCCATTTGTCTTTATATTGATACAAAAATATACTTAATATAGTATTTAAATATTTTGTGTATATGAACTACTTACCATTCTGTATAATTAATTGAACTGAGCCGAGCGTTAGACGAAAAAAACTTTTCATAAAATATACTACTTTGAAAAATTTAAATTTTTATTTTTTAAGTTAAATTTCTGGTTAGGTTGGAATGATAATATTAACTTCTTTGTAGAGCTTCAAAGTAGGAGAAACTTATTACGAGTTACCATTTTGTGCAAGTTCTTTTAAATTTTATATAATAGATCAACTGGGTCAAGTATTATTGACATAACCTTATAATCAAATTATGATTTTCTATTATAGGCATTGACGGAAGCTTATCAATTATTTACAATAATTAGTCTCAAAATATCGACTTCTAATTAAAATCAGATGATATTTGACATATTTACGAGTAG
Organism: Nudaria mundana; assembly: GCA_963556515.1. Lineage (NCBI taxonomy): Eukaryota > Metazoa > Arthropoda > Insecta > Lepidoptera > Erebidae > Nudaria > Nudaria mundana. The sequence continues at coordinate 6,851,119 of OY748300.1, read as the reverse complement.
TTACACGTCATGTTTTAAATAGGGTTATATTTTTTACTTTTATATGGGAATTAACTCCATATACGGCGTAGATATGCATATGCACAAAAATTATATTGCTGCCGTTTTAAAAATGAAATTGTAATATTAAATAGGCTTGGTTAAACACAAACACTCACACAATCGCAAAGACAGATCCTTTCATTAGGCACATAGAGAGAGGAGATCTAATACTAAGTACTCCATGGATTAATTATGCGGGCGCCCCCAGCTACATAGTCTGATAAAGTGCAGAACACATCGCAGGCAACTAAGACTATCAACTTAGTTGTAGGTTTAGGGCCACCTTGCAACTAGTCAGCGCTCACCTTCACCATGCGACATGTTGCAAATATAGTAATATCCTTACAGTGCCACTTTGGCTATTCGTCCTAGTAAAGAGCTTACTGAAACTCTTGTCAATTTGAGGTCTTTAAGCAAGTTGTAAAGAAATTTGGCTGAAATTTCTTATGCGCCTACTTCTACGCCATAAAGTCCCACGTAAAGGCGATTCCAGGAACTAAAACATTATTAAAATATGCTGCTATTTTACATAAAGGGATTTAAATAATAGTTACAAAACCTGCATACGATTTTGAGAAATTTATTCAAATCTTTAAACTTTCCTTAAAGGCAGACTTTACGGCTGGGCTATTCAAATTCTTCTGAAGAATGACATCAAAACTCAAGGAAGCTTGCATAATTTTGAAATTGAGCAGAAATAGTATTCTTTAAAGTTCTACCTCCACATCAAAGTAATATTCAATGTTATTAAAACTTGCGTCGTTCGCTCGCCAAACAGGTGTTCTTACTTTTCGCATTTCACGAATTTTTTTCACCATGTTTTAATAGAACCTAAAGTTCCTTGAATATATTTTTTCAATGTTTTATTTGATTTTGAATGAAATATTAGAGGTTTCAAATATATTTGATGTGCTAATTAGGTAAGTAACCTTTTAATCGTTTTACCAATTTCAATACCAATTTATAGAATAACAAGTATCTCACCATATCATAGTTCATACTCACCACAAAGAACTTCTGTAGACAGACTGTAGAAAGGTTTGTTCTATCTAAAATGTACTAGTAAAATTTCAAAGAAAGACGATGACGTGCGAGTAAAATTGCTCAAAAACCAGATAAATGTTTTATTTTCATCCTATTCACAAAACTGTTAGTTATTCACTATTGCTACATATTATAAAACAAAGTCACTTCCGTCTGTATGTATGCTTAGTTCTTAGATTAAAACTAAGCAACGAATTTTGATGCGGTTTTCACCAATGAATAGAGTGGTTCTCGTTGAATTTATTTGTATAAGATTTGTCAAGCGTGCGAAGCCGCGAACATCCGCTAGTTTAAACTTCAATACAAGACTTATTGGTATCAGTTATAATTAATGCAAAAATAAGATACGATGATCGCTGTAAGAAAATTATTAGATAAAGTTTAAGATAAACTTAATGATAAATTTTCCTTTAATATTATACTGAGAAGCATACTTATTAAAAATAATGTCTAAAAACAATTATGTTGTTAAAAAAAATACACTTTGGTTCAAAAACTTTCTAAACTGTAAATATCTTGAAAAAATCAACTTTTACGTTTCATGAGGTACAGCCCAGGTGACAGACGGACACGGACGGATGGACAGCGGAACCTTAACAGGGTTTCGTTTTAACCTTTGGAAGCGAAGAAAGTATAAAAACCACTATTACTACAGCATTAAAGTGTCATCAGTAAAGTGTCTAATTGGTGTTCTTGCCCTGTCAGATCGGGTATGTGCCATTATATGGATAGCTTGTTACATACTTAGCTAAACCACAGAATTGTCAATAGTAGGTAGGTACCTATAGGTTAAAAGGCGTAAGCGGAGCTGCATTTGTGTATACGTGAACGTATGTGTGTCCTCATTTACACACAAATGTGGTGTACACACAGCTAAAAAAGAGTTTTTACTCTACTTTTCGTGGTCACTCACACAAATGCAAAGCTCCACTTATCTCTCGCGAAATATACCTACTAGTAGTAGCCTACACCGTATGAAATATGCAAATTCATTTTTATTAGAACAGTTTTAAAATGCTACAATTGAAACGAGTAAACTAACTAACATCGTTCTAACATTATAATACTTATTAAATATTACTCGTTGGCATACCGCACGAAACATTGTTGTCATTTATTTAGTTCGTATGTTCTAAGCATACTTAATTTGTTTTATTCAGTTTCCGTGATATTTTATTCCAAACTATACTAAAATCTTCGCAGTACAAATATTTTTTAAAGTAAATAATAAGAAGGCTTTTTGTGTTGCTCACATTTATCACTTTTGTAACAGTGGAAATCAGAACTCTCCTAAAATTATAATTTCCCGAGCATTTTTCGCAGTGAATTCTCGAATACGTTAAAAAATATCTCAATAAAATCAATAGCTTTATTACCTTACCCCTGGTTTATCCATATTCCCGTGGGCTCAGTAGGAGCATGAAGTGCCACTTTATGAGAACCTTATATAGATCCTTTGTAACTCTCACATCCCCCATTGACCTTTTCATAGACAAGTGTTAGTTCATTTACAGTGTACCCCACTTATCCCATAAAATGGTTCATGCTGACTTGTAAGCCAACGTGTTTTTTAAGCACTTTTTACAAGCTTTTATTTACTTTCACCTGTCCCGATGTCCGTGTGTAATCAAATCTTGCAAGTTAAATTTAAGACACTTCCCGGTTTTCGATTGAGCTGAAACCTTGCCCGCGTATGTAAGTCGCGCGACAACGCAATATTATGATGACAAAAGCTTATGTAATTAAAAAAATATTTTAGATTGAATCACGAGTTCTTTAATATTTTTTTAAGGGGAATTTTAAAACGATCGAATAATATTCTATCCGTGCGACCACATTACTAAGTGAGCTACTAGAAATACAGAGTGAGCGACTAGAAATACAGAGAGGGTTAATTTCTTCTTTAAACAAAATGGGTAGGTTAGGTTAGGTTAAAACTGTGACCTCCTACGACCAGAAACGACTTGCATCGCTCAAATGTTATGAAGTTTCGCATTTTGTATTGTAAGTGACTAAAATTAATGTGTTTATAAGTTGCTATTCTGTTGATTTCTCGTCACTCGCAGTCAGTCGCTCACTTAGTAATTTCAGTCGCTCACTTAGTAATTTCTCGTCACTCGCAGTCAGTCGCCACTTAAAACTTTATTTTACAGTCACTCGTTTTAATACTACCCTTTTTTAACTTTATCGTTTTGAAGCCTTTACGGGATTCGTGGTCGCCAGCAGACTATGATTTTTCTTTAGCTTTTAATATTGTATTTATGTAGTGAACATTAAAATTATTTTCTATACTAATAGGTATTACAAAAAGGAAAGATCTGATTGTTTGGTTGTACGTTTTATTTATTATTTTTATTAAATAGGCGCCGAATCTACACGGCTCATTTGAAAAATTCTTTTACCGATATAAAACTGCTAGTGAGTAACATAAGCTATATAATATAACTGCTTCTGTGGCGTGGTCGGTAGTGCATCGGTTTTTGACTCTGGAGTCCCGGGTTCGATTCCCGGGTCGAATCAAATATTTGTGTGATCCACAAATGTTTGTTTCGGGGTTTGGGTGTTTTCTATTAATATTATGTATGTATTTAGAAATATATGTGTATGTATATCAGTTGTCTAGATCCCATAGCACAAGCTTATAGCTTAGTTTGGGCTATATGACGTTGTGTGAGAATGTCCATAAATACTAAATAAGATCAATAGGAGATGAGTAGCAATAAAAAATGTTGCAATAAAACTGTTACACTAGATCTCGTATTAAGCTTAAATGCTACAAAAAAAATATTACCTAAATGGTATTGCGCTCGTACATATTGAAACATACTGGGAATCCTATGATAAGTATATACAAATGGAAATCATTAACAAAGCTCATTGTTAGGTTGGTTGTAAATAATCCAAAAGAAAATCAATCTATACTACTATTATAAAGGGGAAAGATTTGTATGTTTGTAATGAATAAACTCAAAAACTAGTGTGCTGATTTCAAAAATTCTTTCATCATTTTAAAGCTACATTCACCCTGAGTAACATAGGCTACTTTTTATCCCGGTAATGTGTTCCCACGAACCGGGAACGAGTAAACTAAATCACGCGGGTGGAGCTGCGGCGATCAGCTATAGTAATGAATAAAATACAGTAAATTTGATTTTTTCGAGCATTTAATTTATGGCTATGACTGCTTCGGTGGCGTGGTCGGTCATCGGCTTTCGAGTCCAGAGTCTCGGGTTTGATTCCCGGGTCGAATCAAATATTTGTGTGATCCAGAAATGTTTGTTTTGGGGTTTGGGTGTAATCTATGTATTTTAAAGAAATATATAAGTATGTTTATCAGTTGTCTATATAGCACAAGCTTAAAGCTTAGTTTGGGCCAGATGACGTTATGTGAGAAGCTTAAATTTTTTTAAATAAATAATAAATATGTTAGGACAATTCACACAACGCCATCTAGTCTCAAACTAAGCAGAGCTTGTGATATGAGTACTAGATAAACTGATATAAATACTTATATACATTTTTTTTGTAAATACATACATATTATACATAGGAAACACCCAGACTTCGGTACAAATGTATGTGTCATCAGACAAAGTTTGGCTCGATCGGGAATCGAACCCGAGACTCCGGCGTCGAAAGCGAATGCCGTACCGACCACGCCACCGAGTCAGTCATTTTTATATAGTTTGTTGAAACTTATCTTGATAGTATTTGATAAGAAGTTACATTATACTGATAATAAGTTCGTGTAGGCATTGAGAACGAGAAAACTCAACGCAGGCGTAGCACCAGGTTTCTAGTAAGTTTGTAATACCTACATATAATACTGGAAATATATATATATGGGCTGAATACCTACACCAGTTCACAGTACAAAATGTGGTGCATTATGGTGAAACGAACTACGTCTAACGAGTTGGTACGAACCAACTCATTAATGTGGCCACAGAGACACGAGAACACACCGCAACTAAATTACCGCTTGATTTTATGTACTGCGCTTTTCGTAGTACCAATTCACAATGATAGTTAAAGGTTTATTTGTTTGCTTTGTAACAAACTGTCTGATTACCGCGACTCCGCCCACGTGTAGTTTTCTCATTTCCAATTCCGACGAGAACACATTGTCGTTATCGGGATAAAAAGTAGCTTATACACTCATGGATAATGTAGTTACAAATTAATGAAAGAATTTTCAAAATCTGTTCAGTATGAAGCCTATTTAATGCAAAAAACTCAAACTTTATACAATAAATATGTCGATGATAACTTTGTTTCCTGCCATCCGATTTTGATAAAGCAAAGCTAATAATGTCTATTCTCAGTCTATTTTTATTTATTTATTTTATTTATTTATTTCAAGCAACAAATAGAAAACTTACAGGTGGTATAAACTTATTTTACGGCCCATAAATAAATACCTAAACTAAGAATACATTATAGATATTGTAAAGTTGTGTTAGTGATAGAATCTTAAGACTAGTGGTAGTAAACACTTCACTATCCCACTTAGGCACTTAGGTAATAATATCTACGTTGCACTGACTTCAGTTTAGTTTGTGGTGGTGGTGTGAGGGGCTCGTGGTCTAGTGATAACCGACAATGTTAACACATTACAAAGGTTAAGCAACATCGAGTCAGGCCGGTCTTAGGCGGGGTGACCATTTCTTAAGACATTGAGACTCCTCCGTGCCTCGCAGAGCACGTTAAGCCGGTCATATAAACATCTATGGCAGTCGTAAGGGGTGGTTGGAGCCCTAAATCAAAAATCCGACCGGTGTATGTGTAAATATAAAACTATTAAAAACTTGAAAAACCTACTCATTAAAACAGTTAAATTCCAAATTATGTCAAATTGTTATATCAGTCAGACACGTGGATGACAATTTACATTTTAAAAGCGGTGAATTATTGAGATCCAGTTGTTGGTTCAGTAACGCATCGCGGTTGCCCAACAACAACTTATTAATTTCTAGAGCTTCCAAGGTGGTCAACTTCTTACCTTTGTCGCATATATGTAACGCTCTGAAATTAGATTCTGGGTCGAAGATATGATTTTCCATAACAAGATGTTCTGCGAAATTCGACTCAGTCTTTTTTAACTTCCAAGCACTAGTGTGTTCGGAAACTCTGGTATGGAATGACCTACCAGTTTGTCCGATGTATTTTATGTCACACTGTGCACAACTAAGTTCATACACCCCGCTCTTTTGTCGTATGGGAGTTTTGTCTGAGCTATTGCCTATCAAGCGCCTCAAACAATGGCTAGTATAGAATGCTGGTTTTACCGTGCCTAGACTAATACTATAATTAAAAAATTGTGGAATATCTGTACAAGTGAGTCATTTCATAATGTATTACTATATGTTCCACCAAGTACTTCAATTTTGCGGAACAGTTAGATAAAGAGAATTACAATGTATCAACGGGCCCGAGAGGGCTGCATGAATTTATAGCCGACCCGACTGCAGGGCCAACGAACTCCGTCTAGAATAATCTTTATTGGATGAAGACAATCCAATTTCATCGTAGGTTATATCGTCAAGTCAGTACGTTTATATTCAAATGAGATAATGTCAATTGGTAGGGTACCTACCTAGCTGTGTACTTCAGAACATAATCATCATCTCAGGCCATTTGACGTCCACTGCTGGGCGTCGCTAAGAGGTAGGAATTCAGCCTACTTATACCACGCTGGCCAGATGGGTTGGTAGGGTAAGAGTACTCTGAGACAGTGGCTTGGTGGCCTGTATCTATAGCGCTACTTATATTATTTTTTCCTTCTAGGCTTGGTCCATGCCTAGTCACGTATAGTGCCCTTGCTATCGTGTTATCCTTTTTGGGTTGATGCTCCTAACTACATCACTACTGCTAATACAATGCCACGGGGAGCCGTGGATACTGGCAACTGGCCAAAGCCGTACAGTCGAATTTTTGCCAACCCTCGCTGCCACCACTGCGTTTCCTGATGGATCACTGGCTCACAAAGCCCAAGAGAAGGCGGACATGCTCGCAGACCTCTTTGCGGGTAATTCCCGAGTCGATGACCGTGGCCTGCAGTCCCCCGCCATCGCCAACTGTGGCCACACTATGCCTGATATTGTTATCAGGCAATGTGATGTACGGGCAGTGCTGCGGTCACTCGACACGCGGAAAGCCAGTGGCCCTGACGGCATTCCGGCGGTGGTGCTACGAAAATGAGCTGCTGAGTTGTCTCCAGTATTAACGCGTCTGTACCGCCTGTCATACTCTACAGGCCTCATGCCGGAGGTCTGGAAGGAGGCGAACGTACAACCGATCCCAAAGAAAGGGGATCGATCCGATCCAGGCAACTATCGACCCATAGCTCTCACCTCAGTCATTTGCAAGGTGCTCGAGCTTCTTATCAATAAGCAGCTCATGCGATACCTGGAGGATCACTCGCTAATCAATGATCGGCAAAATGGCTTCAGGCCAAAACGATCAACGGGTGACCTCCTGGCATTCGTCACGCATGTATGGGGTGAGGCTATGGAAAAGTTCGGCGAGTCCTTGGCTATTAGCCTGGACATCGCCAAAGCTTTCGATAGGGTCTGGCATGCTTAGCTCCTTTCCAAGCTTCCGGCATATGGTCTACCTCCTCAACTGTGCAGCTGGATTGCCAGTTTTTTAAACGAGCGCCGAGTGCGGATCCTCTGCGATGGCCAGGCTTCTCGCTTCTTGCAAGTGAATGCCGGGGTACCGCATGGTTTCGTACTGTCACCAACTCTCTTTCTACTGCATATCAATGATATGCTTTCCCTCGGGAACATTCATTGCTATGCAGATGACAGTACATTGCACGGGAGTTACTCGGTTCGTCCAACGGCGGGGCGATCTGTGATAGAGGAGGAGAGACGACATCTCGTGGGTGATCTCGACCGAAACCTCGACAGTATCTCCCAATGTGGTGCCGAGAACTTGGTCGAGTTCAATGCCCACAAAACACAGGCGTGTGCATTTACAGCGAAAAAAACCCCTTTCCTTCCCCTACCCACTCTTATGTACCGAAGTCAATAAGTGTTATTTTATAACCTATATTAATAAATATATTTGAGTTTGAGTTTGGGTATAGGGTTTTTTATCGAGTTTTGCTTGAGAATATGGTTGACGCTAAATTGTGTATACTGCAGTCGAAATTAATTAATAAAATGTATGCCGGTACAGTAGGAACAGTAGGAACCTACCTATTAACAAATACCTACGGATTCTTCAGTATTATGTTTTGCCATAGTGTGCCCCCCCACCCTTATCACTTTGGGGTTTAAAAATAGTTTACGACCAGATCTCAGAGTCAGATAAAAATTAGGTTTAGTATTTGTCTTTTTTTTAATAATTAGTACTACTAACTACGTGCGTATATTGGATAGGAAATGTGAATATCAAATAGCAAAGCTTCCAACGTACTTCTTCAACACTCCAATTACGTCAAATTGTCAATAATGGACTTTATAAAAACCTTATATGTTTTTATAGTCGAATATAATAATGACGTCTTTTCTAGAAGTAGGTTAAGCGTTGGAGAGGAAGGGATAAAGAAAACAAAGATATAATAAAGAGCTTCGGTGAATTATACATTAATATTAATTATATATTACTAGACATATTAATTTACCGACTGCTTCGGTGGCGTGGTCGGTAGTGCATCGGCTTTCGACTCCGAAGTCCCGGGTTCGATTCCCGGGTCGAATCAAATATTTTGGTGTGATCAACAATGGTTTGTTTCGGAGTTTGGGTGTTTTCTAAGTATATTATGTATGTATTTAGAAATATATATTTAAGTATCAGTTGTCTAGATCCCATAGAACAAGCTTATAACTTAGTTTGGGCTAGATGACGTTGTGAGAATGTCCAAAAATATTTATTTATTTATTATCATTATTTTGGCCAATTAACACGATGTTTTTAAAAATTATGACCAATGTTTTTATTCTGATAAATAAACTATATTATTGTCGAGTTTTATTAAAATACGTAATGTAATTCTCGTTCAAAGGAGGAACAAAGATCCAAACATCCGAACATCCTTACAAGCATTTCTGTTTATAATATTAGTAGGATGGTGACAATAATAATAATAATACTAACTAACCACTTATGTAACTAGTCGATTATAGCACAAACGCCAGTGTCACGCGCTGCTAACTTTTAATTGCATTACTTTAACGCTACCGGCTGGTACCATTGAGAGCTCCACTGGGTTATATTAAAACCACATACCCTACATACTTATATAGTTTATCTAGGTTAAATCTATATTGTAACAGAACGGTAAAAATCAAGACTAGACACACTAATTTAGAAAAATATATCAAAAATAGAGTGTAGGGGATATTAAAAAGGAAAAGATAACTCTTTGATCATTATAATCAAAGAAAAAAGTTCATAAAACACTTAAGGTATTTGTGTGTATGTACGCTGCCTTCTGAAGCTTCAAAAGCTTTGATCCTCGTGCAAGTCAGGAAGACTTGGCACTTAGAAAACTTTATAAGTCCCTTAGCACCTTGTCAAAGCATCACAAGAATTATTATAATTTATTCATGTTTCATTATTGCGTTTTCTGCCACCCCACAAAACATAAATACAATAAAATTACTCAATTCTAATTCACAAAAAGTTTTCGAGTTATTCACTCTTAAACAAAAAACTCAATGGAAACGCTCAGACAGGTATATTTACGCAAAAAATGGAACCAGTTATTGTTCAATGAATGACATAAGAATTTGGAACTTCGATGACTTCGGGTTCGTGATTCGACTGTTAAATTGTAACTGCGTGGTATTATTTATGAAATAACGAAGCTGTTTAGAGAAAAAAGTAGGTATATTATTCTACACAGATCCTAAAATTTTATTAAGGTACCAATGCATGTCTGCATGATGGGAAGACGGGTTAACGAGAAGACTAGTACAGTTCGCAATGGATAAGCGGAGCTTTGCATTCGGCTAAGTGCAGTATACGTGAACGTATATGCGACCTCATTTTGACCACGACCACTCTTTTTGTAGCTGTGTGTACAACACATGTGTGTGTAACACATGTGTTGTACACACAGCTACAAAAAGAGTTTTTACTCTATTACTACTAAATGTATATTATTGTCTAATATGCTTATAATCGCCATGTCTGTGTTTGTGAATTGAACGTAACAAAAAGTCCAAATACTTAGTCCATAAAAATATCACATAGGATGGTATATTTTTTGTCCTACCACGCTATTATGTCGGTCTTCAGGATTAATGGTTACTCCTACTTTTTCCTTGTATATGGGTGTTTTTACATGCTGAAGTACGCCATTGAAATGACGACGCCTTCTTAGGCTTGTTCTGACGTATAAACATGGAGGGTTGATGTGCTAACTCACATTATTACTTGCTTTGAGAATAGCACGTTGTTTTTAGGATTCCGTACCCAAAGGGTAAATCGAGAATTTTTTTTTATTCCGCGGCCTAAGGCTCCTCTGTCCGTCCGTCCTTTGGTCATCAGGCTGTATCTCATGAATCGGATCACACAGTTGAAATTTTCACAATTATGATGTATTTCTCTTGTTTTATACAGAGATAGATATCCACTGTTATATTTTAACCTATATTATTTAGTTATTTTTCTTGTTATTTCTGTTGTAAATTTTGACGATAATATAAAACTACGAGATTTGTAGTTCATTTTGTTAGTTTCTATTTGTTTGCGCAACGTTCTTAGTTATTTAGTTTTAGTTTTTAGACTATGTATCTAGTTTTTAAATCAAATACCGTGCATTCACTAAGTCTATGCATGGGTTACGATGTGAGTGCCTATAAAGTTACGTATTAATATCTGAATTAAGTTGATTTGTGCCGAAGCTGAGGCAATGTCAATGTTACACATTTGCCTTTAGCAACCAGTTTTCTGTCAACGTAGAATAGATTACTCGTTTTCCATTCCCACTAGAGCCTATTATATAAATAACTATAACCTAAATCTACATAGTGTTATAATCTATCATTGTAATAAGTTTCATCAAAATCTATGCATAATACGTGATACCATCAACGTTACAATCTCAAAGAGCTAAAAGAACTATACTTAATACGAGTATGTATAGATTGAGATTAGAGATAAATTACCTAGAAAACAAATTACAAATTTCTTTTTGTAAAACGGCAGAAGATAAAAGTTTACCTGTGGTTACCTTGATTCAGTTTGTAATAATTTATAGCCACTACGGGACCATAGGGTTAAAATGTCCTTAACAATAAATCGTTGGAGAAAACCTCAGTAACTTTCGAATATATAGTATACTAGTGGACGCCCACGGCTTCGCCCATAACAAAATATACACTAAAACCTTCTTCGAGAACCATTCTATCCATTAGTGAAAGCAGCATAAAAATCGGTGCTGTAGTTTTTAAGTTTATCACGAAGAGACCAAGAGACAGACGCGGCGGAGGACTTTGTTTTCTAATATGTACACAAACACACACACACACACATATCACGCCTATATCCCCGACGGGGTAGACAGACGTGCATTACACACCCACAATTTGCCAGTATTTTTAGTCCCACGTAGTAGGGGTAAGCCTATTGCCGTCACCGGGCACATTTATAATGGGTTATGTCCAAAATGGCCGAATGAATTTAATAAAAAGTAGCAGCTATATCGTAATTTTGAAAAAAATTTAAACCCATTGCCTTGTGATGAAATGTATGTAACAAAATCTTATGTGCCAGCCTTAGTTCTGGCACAGCCAATTACAGTCCTGGGCGTCTCGGACTAATATGTAGTAATAACATTAAACGTCATTAGTCCATGAGAGCATCAAATATAACCCAAATGATCAGTTACATTCATAGGGGTAAGAGAGGTGCTTATAACGTCCATTTTTCGCCGGTAACTTTGTTGGTCCCACGTAATATTAGTGAAAGAATTTTCAAAAACAGTTCAGTAGTAACATAGCTTATTAAATGCAAGCAAACAATCAAAATATTTCTTCCTTATAATATTTGAATAGAAAAACAAGCTTATGTATCAAGATTTATGAATAGCATATTTCGCGAGGATTTTCAAATTGTCAGTAAATTATGTATTCGTAGCGTGTTTATAAGAATAATTCTTGTAGTCGGTTTGCCAAAATGTAATGAAAGTTTGCGAGAAGAATATGTAGGGAGAAGGATTGCGAATTTATTATTTGCGATCTTAAACATTTAACCTTCCAAATAATAAATCCATGGCATCTTTGAGACATAGAGTTCAACTACCCGTACATTGGTACGGGTTGTTGATAACACTAAATAAATTAAGAAATAAGAAAACCCGACTGCACACATCCAGATTTACTTATAAGCAGGCGGGGTTGAGACACTGGGGTCATGGGGTCCGAATGCTCGCCGCCTTTATACAGACATTGCTAAACGCCTAATCGATGCTTCTAAGGACCAGAAGGCTGGCTATTTTCTGGCCCAAAGAAAAAGTATCGCCATCCAACTTGGCAGCACAGCCAGCATTCTGGGAACCTTCCCAGTCGGCAATGACGCGAATTTTTTAAGTGATGTTTTGTAATGTAAATATTTTTAGTCTATAATTATGTTTATTTTGTATATTGTAATTCTTATTGTAAATAAAGTCCCCATTCCTATCTTTGTATATAGGTTTGAACTGATATTATTGGAGTCCCGCCTTCTTATAGGGAAATATCTGGATATGTGCAGTCGGGTTTTTTTATTGCTTAATTATTATTTTTTATTTACAGCTTTTTAGTTTCAGAGACTTACATACTTTTATTATACGATTTCTCATACCAAATTACATTGAAACATACAAGTTGAATATATTTCTGAAATCCTCTTTAAAAACGCTTCATTTTGATACCCCATTCGATAAGTTAGACCAAAATTTTTTTTTGACAACGTACATTTTTGTGCCAAAAAGCCAGGATATACTTTTTTTCACATTGTATGTGCCCAGTGATACTCAAGAGATAAATATCTTTCATTTGAGCCCCATTCGTCGAAATCCATCCAACCGTTAGGCCTGTAGAGGGGAACAAAGAAACATACATACAAACATACATACTTACGCGCGAAACACATAACCCTCGCTGACGCAGTCGGGTAAAAATTATCTGTATATACGAAAAGTATAATTTCATTAATTTTATGTTTTCAATATAACAGTTAAAAGCGTACAATTTCAGCTAACAGCTGTTATAAAAACTTTCACATTCAAAATATTCGTGGCATACATAATATGCTATTTGGGTGGCGTGGTCGGTGCACCGGCTATCGACTCCGAAGTCTCGGGTTCGATTCCCAGGTCGAATAAATAATAAATATTGTTGGACATGATCACACAACGTCATCTAGCCCAAACTAAGCTATAAGCTTGTGCTATGGGATCTAGACAGCTGATAAACATACTTATATATTTCTAAATACATACATAATATACATAGAAAACACCCAAACTCCGAAACAAACATTTGTTGATCACACAAATATCTGATTCGACCTGGGTATCGAACCCGAGACTCCGGAGTCGAAAGCCGATGCACTACCGACCACGCCACCGAAGCAGTCAGAATGTTTCAGAATCAAATGTTTGTGTGATCCACAAATGTTTGTTTCGAAGTTTGGGTATTTTCTATATATTATTTAGTATGTATTTAGTATATACGTAGGTCACACTATAAGTTTTGCGTAACTTATAGAAACAACATATTAAAACCAAAATTTTATGTTTATTGCTTTTCAAAATACTCTCCTTTACATTTTAAACATTATTTCATGCGATTTTTTTTAAAAAACAATTTTTAAAAAAAAGAGGATCTGGAGGCATGTTTTCTACGTGCTGATTGAACGCTATCACTGCCTCTTTGGAGTTGGTAAAAGTGAAACCTCTCATTAAATCTTTGATTATGGGGAAAATACAGAAATCATAGGGTGCTAGGTCGGGGCTATGCGCAGGATGGGTGACGAGTTGTACTTTTTCGGAAGCTAAAATGACTTTGTTTTGTTGGCCGTGTGTGAAGAAGCGTTGTCATGATGTAGGAGAAAGCGGCTTTTCGGCTTTCGCGAACTTTTTCTAACACCCTGGGTAAACAAATGGTAGAATACCACTCGGCATTAACACTCTTTTGATCTTCAAGTGGAATTGTACAGATGGGACCCGTAGCTGAGAAAAATACGATCATTTTTACAAACGTTTCTCGCCTGCCTCACTTTTGTTGGCCTGTTCTCATTTTCAAACACCCATTCACAAGATTGCTGTTTTTTTTCGGGTTCAAAACAATAAATCCACGTTTCGTCTCCTGTGACAATGTCATAAACAGCACTAGAATGTCCGTGGTCGTACTTCAGTAGCAGTAAAGAAACTCGACCTCTCTCAAATTCAGCAAACCATCACCTCACGGTGCTCAAACAAGGTGCTTCTCTCCCAAAAGCATTTTGAAGACGAGCGGCACAGTCTTGCGTAGAGAGAGAACTTATAAAATCATAAAAAATCATCGCTCTAAAATCTTTCGACTTAATTCCATTTTCGTTGCATACGTAGAACTTTGATGTGTGATAAAAAACAATTGACGAATGATTTCCCGCCAATTGTTTTTTTTTTATTACTAAGAAGGTTGCAACGTTTAAAAAAATATAACATTCGAAATTCAAATTGTTCCGATTAGCTAGAAGAGCAAAACTTTTAGTGTGCTCCATGTATAAGTATGATTATCGAATTATGTTTAGAGAAGAACAACTGGACACAAAACCCTATACTTACCAACTCGTCTGACCAGCGTGGTATATGTAGACTAAAATCCCCCCTTTTTGGGGGAGGTCTATGCCCAGCAGTGGGTGTCAAATGGGCTATGATTATGATGATACATACCTATATAGTTAAAATATAAGTAGTGACTTTTTGAATCATAAAATATTCTAAGGCAATTTATTGTGTTGTTTTTACTTTATTAAATCTCATCACCGAGACGTCAGATCCACGACAAAAATTACACTTCAATCGGATTTCTAAAAACGCAATTTCCGCTCTACCTAATTCATTTCCCAGAAATTAATTTTTGGAAAAAATATTTTTCTGATCAATCAGGAACCACTTTATAAACCTGAAGAGTTTATTTGGTTGATTGCTAGATGAAATGAACGAATAGGAGCAAAGCAGCAATGAATAATTTTAGCAAAAAAAAATCTTTAAAATTCTCGGAATTAGACCAAATAATGGTCGAAATGGTACCAAATTAAAGTGGGACTACACAGGAAGCACTCAAAGGAAGATCTTTCAATTAAAGAAATACTAGTTATCCCAGCGAAATTAAAAAAAAAAAAAATTCATGCAAATGTATGTATTATTAATTATAATTGAAAAACGCGACGGGTGGACAGACAGACAGACAAATTGTCGTATTAAATATATAGATTTTAAAATTCAGTTCGCCCAGTCTTATAACACACATAAATAAAACATACCTACAGTCGTATTCAGAACCTGTTTTTAAGATGGATAAAATTTTTGCAAAAGAAAAATGTTATACAAACCGCAACTTGGTACGGAGATAGTTTGAGATGTTTTCGTCAGATATTAGGTACTTTTTATTCTGATAATAAAATTCTGTAGAACTATCCCACGCAAGAGAAGCCCGTAAATAACAACTCTTAATTAATTCAATATTAAGAAAAACATTTTCCTATCATTCGATTTGCTATTTCGTAGTTTTACCACAGAATAGGGAATAGTAGTTTTATGTCTGTTTTTTTTGTTAGGTTTATAAAAAAACCTGATATCTAACGTCAAATACATATCTATATAATTAATACGACAATTTGTCTGTCTGTCTGTCCGTCCGTCTCGTTTTTCAATTTACATACAATTTGCATGAAATATTAAAATATCTATTATTTTTTTTGGTTTTTTTATTTGAGGCGATACAAAGTTCGTCGGGATAACTAGTTTTTTTAATCTTTATAAACTTTTACATTTATGATATCGGTAAAAATAATTTCACTGCTGCAGATGCAACATTGTTAGAACACAAACCATCTTCACCTACATACTTGCTTATAGTCGTATACGAATGAGGCTATGGTAAGTATGTACTCTTAAAGTGCCTGGAAACGACAATAGGCTTCTTTATTAGTTGGAGAAATGTACACTTCTTTTTTGGAGATAAAGTCGTTATTTTGTGTTATTTATTATTCTCACATCACGTCTGAAGCTTAGACGAGGAATATTTAATATTTTATTAATACAAGGGTAAAGGAAAATGTCAAAGCAAGATATTAAAATTGAGGGAAGATTACATTCTTAGAGTATTTTAAGCAACGATCAAAATGAATTTCTTGTCGCAATATTATCACTGTCACTTATACAGAAGGTTAGTTGTATTGGGAAGGTTTTTTTTTATTCCGCGGCCCGAGTTCGCGGACGCACCTAGGTCCACTTCCGAGCGCCTCTGGTTAGCACTAGGAAGGAGGAGTAATTAAGACGACTGATTAAAATTAAAAAAAATATGGATATTTCTATTCTTAAAAAAATACACGTCAAAAATTGACACAACAACCGACTTCAAATTACCGAAATGGGACCAAATAATCGTCGGAATGGGACCAAATTGAAATTGGACCACTTGGAAAGTAGTAGCTTTCAATTAAAAAGAAATTCAAAATCGGTTCACGCAGTCCTAAGATATGAGTAAACAAAAATTAAAAAAAATTAAAAACATCCAATAAAGGTTAACTTTTTTGGAAGGTGGTTGAAAAGCACATAATTATATTGCACTCAGTTCTGATTTTATTCAATGTACTGTATCCAAATAAACGTTATAAGAATATATACAATTCTCGTGTCACAAGTTAGTTACCATACTCCTCCGAAACGGCTCCATCGATGTTTATGAAGTTTTATAAGCATATTCAGTTGGTCTGATAATAAATAGACTACCATCTATTTTCATACCCCTAAGTGATAAGGGTGATCTACCTCTAACATTTTATTTTGTATGTGGCATTAAATAATACATACAACCCTAAATTTTCACCCTTCTATCACCAACTTTTTTTTAATAGTCCCTATATCTCTTGGTCGCGACAGTTCTTATGAAAAATAATACGTTACGAAATTCGCCGGGACAGTTTAGTATGAGGATAAAAAAATAGCCACGCATCTGCAGTCACGAGCGTTAGTTAGTATAACATAGGCAATAACCGTTAAGTGCCTGTTTGGATAAATGGCATATTCAAGATCGCGCGTCTTTAGCTACGGAAATATATATCTCTGAGAATGTTGCAAATGAGGTTCAATATCATACGCGATTCAATATTAAATTGTGTTACATTCTTGAAATATATTTGAGTCCACATCGCCGCACGTGTGGTATAATTTTAAAGTACCCTATTTTCTTCTCCTATGCCAATTTTCATCCAAATCCATCAAGCCGTTTGATCGTGAAGAGAGTTCAAACAAACATGATTACACTTATGGATTTATGACACTTATTAGTTAGGATTATTATTATTAGATAGCACGTATTTCCTCCTACTCCTACTTACAACCCAGGGTTCAAGCGGAGCGTGAAGGGGCACATCACTAGGTCGCTCACAATCGCCAGACGTCGCAACGGCTTTTCATAAGGCGGGCGGTGTCAATTTGGCGACATATGAAAAAGAAAAGGATCGGTTTCCTACAAAGCGGTTGTTGTAGAAAATGTTCTAATGATGATTTTCACCGCTGTATTACGGCCGCTTTTATGACGATAGAATTATCCTTGGAAACCAAAGCTTTAGCGATAATTGGGCTACATGTTGGTGACAGATTTTTTTGGTTTAGTTCAATGGCTTCAAAGACAATTCCTACGTAGTACTATTTTCTATTATGTGCTTACAAATTGTTGCGTACATAGGTGCTTACAGACACACACACATATCACGCTTATATCCCCGAAAGGGTAGGCAGAGGTGCAATACACACCCACAATTTGCCAGTATTTTTGGTCCCGATATATGGCCGAATGAATTTAGTAAAAAGTAGCAGCTATATTGAAATTTTGAATAACAATTTGAAAGGCGTTGCCTTGCGATGAAATGTTGATGAAAGGCAACCAAACCTTACGTGCCAGCCGCTGTGTCTACATGCGTATAATAGTGTATCTTAACTCGGAAAAACGCTACGCTATTTTACGATCTGAAAAATGTTTATTTTCTCACTTTGAAAAATAGTCAGTTGAAGCTTAAGATTTGAGAAGTATTCTGCAGATTTTTTTAATTCGATCAAAACTCACCGAGATAAAAAATTTTGAATTTGAGGATTTTTGCGCTTTAAAATGGTTGTAACTTCTTTAAAACGCATTTTTTTGAAAAAACCACAACAGTAAAAGTGTCTCATTTTGCCCGTTTTACCCTTAGAAATCATTTTCCACTATAAAAACCAACTTTTTATCAGTTTACAAATTGATTTGTTCATCTATATATTTAATACGACAATTTGTCTGTCTGTCTGTCCGTCCGTCGCGTTTTTCAATTTACATACATTTGCATGAAATATTAAGATATCCTTTTTTTTTTTTTGTTAATTTTTTTATTTGAGGCGATACAAAGTTCGTCGAGATAACTGGTAACAATTAAAAGCCCACCGGCACAGATTTTGTTTTCTTACCAATTGACTCCTTTTGGTCCAAGGTTTCAAAAAGTACAAACTTGTATAGGCGCAATCACATTTTCAGTGATTGGTCAGTCATTTTCCTTTCTACGCACTTTTTCGGGGGTTTCCCACTTGCCTATTGGTCCCATTCCAATTCACCCAACCCTGGGATATATTTAGCACTTTAATTTATAATGTTTTGAAACTAAGCAGGCCAGTAGTACCAACATTACATTAAACTTTTATGAGAGGTTTAATGGCCGTGGAGAAACTGTAGTTATAAAATAAATGGGCGACGGTTCTACCAACCGTTTTGGAAAATTCACAACACGTGCTTTGACAAAGTAAAGTAACGTACTATATTTCAATTAGTTACAAAGTGTACCAAATTTCGGTGGCAGAACTCAAACCTTTTACTTTAATGTGAACTTACTATTGGTACAAGTATTTTTAAGGTATTTGTATGGGTTAATGAGAATGCTATCAAAAAACATAACAGATGATTAATCATAATTTATAGTCGAAATTGGTGGAACTTATAGTAATAATATAATACACTAGCTGATCGCCGCAGCTCCGCCCGCGTGATTTAGTTTACTCGTTCCCGGTTCCCGTGCAAACACACTACCGGGATAAAAAGTAGCCTATGTTCCTCAGGGTGAATGTAGATTTCCAATGGTGAAAGAATTTTTGAAATCGGCACAGTAGTTTTTGAGTTTATTCATTACAAACATACAAATCTTTCCTCTTTAAGTATAATAGTATAGTATAGTATAGAGGATAAACAAACAATTGTACACTGTTTCACAAATTTAATATAAAGGATTTAACGTGACCGGTTTCACTTTATAGCAAATAATTTGTATATACCCACATGTGTGTAAAGAATTGAGTTCAACAATGGCTTGAAAATAAGTTGGACGTAGTACATGGGGCACACTAAAAGTTCTACTTCTAGCTAATCGCGTGCTGCGGGGCCTTAGCCCCACAGCAAGCAACCCGATTCACTCACCGACGCGGGATAAAACCCAATCCCAACGACGCGAGATTTTCATTCCGACCTAACCGAAGTCCGCCGGGCGCCACTGGAAAACCTTCTGGGGTCACCGGAGACGCCCGCAGCAATGGACATGGAAGCGGCCGCGTTCTCGCGGAATTCAAAAAAAAACTAGAATTGTGCCTCTGTCTTAATACACGTTTATGAACCTGATGCAAGAAGCTCGTATTTCCTTTAAATAATCAATCTTTAACCGACTTCCAAAAAAGGAGGACGTTCTCAGTTCGACTGTATTTTTTTTGTTTGTTACCTCATATCTTTGCACTGGGTGAACCGATTTGGAATTTTTTTTTCTACTTGAATCAATGATCTCGAAATAAATACCTCAAAAAAAAAAGAAAAATTTAATACTTACCGTGTTTTTCCCACAAGAATAAAATATTGTATGATTAATTAAAATTATTTTGATTGGAATTTGAAACGTGTAAGAATCGTAAAAACCGCCATTAAGAAACCCAAGATTACGGCGATCGATAGTAAAAAGGACTTTATTAATGTAGTTAACACACGCAAATAACATGCTCAGCGGGTAATACAAAAGTAATTACATTTTCGGGCAGAAAGTGTACCTTAAAACCTTGCACTCAGCTAGTCACCGGTAGGAAGTAATGCGTGATCAAGGGCACTTAGTAACTGCATGATAAATAACATTTTTTATACATTTAAAGGAGGAAACGAGCATTCAAAGTATTGTTTGCACACGTCATATAAATTAAATTTAACGATTGTTTTCATTCGACTCGTAGACCGCATGCTACGAAGCTTCTACGAATCGTAGCGTTACCTAATTTGCAATGAAATTAGGCAACAATATTACTTGTGTAGCTATGTGTAAACAGAAGTATAATATTCGTCAACTCATACGTAATCACGCCTATATCCCTGAGGGGGTACCCAGAGGTGCATTACACAGTTACACCCATATTTTCCCAGTAGTTTTGTTGGAACGACAAAAAAACAAGGAACAAGTGTCCCAAATTTCATCGAGATGGGATGAAAAATGTGGCCACTAGCCTGGTTCATACGTACAGACAGATAGACAGACGGACAAAAGCAAAATTGTCCAGTCGGTCAATAAATTAATAATATTAAATTGAACTCCAAAATATTTGCAAGTAATTAACTTGTGCCAACCCGGTTTTCTTTTTAATTTCCCGCCCTATCGTCTATTGTTAGAGGCTTCGGGTAGACCCTCGGAAGGATATCCCCAGGGTTCCGGAAAGCCCTAGGGTACCGGAAAGCCCTAGGGTACCGGATTAAACTACACATTTCACGACCAGAACAGTCAAAGTAACTCTCTTCCCACTTTGATTAAACTCATACAATAAGATTTGTGAGAGTTCTAAAATCTTGTTTGTTTCTTACTTATCGACTATTTTATGGCTTTTGTATCCGCAAAATTGGCGTCATGATCCTTCAACCATATTGATGATTGTGTATATCATTGCCACAGTAATGTAACCGTAAATCTCCTCGGCAACGCTTTATATGGTTACAAATGGCAATGAATAACTATTCCCCGCAAAAATACAACGTTTTACGGAACGCACGCTTTTTTTTTCAAACCATTTATCGCTTTATTGCTATGCTCCACCCACATACGATTTTATTATTGTGTCCAAGATGTTTGTATATTTATTTCAGATTAACAACAATTTCAGTAAAAATAATGTAATTCATTGGCGGTTATCGTTTCACACAAATAATGATCCTTTATATTGCCTACTTTTCACTAAGTATAATAGGTACCTACTTTCAATAATTCATTGTGCATTCAAACAAAACTAACTCTTCGTCCCTTTTGGAGGAGGACACAAACGAGGGAACCCACAAAAATATACAAATTTTATATGAAATATCTACATACCCGCGTCCAAGTACACATCAGACTCGTCGCCGAAAAAGCTAACAACTACAATTGCCACATTGAATGGCAATAGTAATTTTTGGATTAAAAAGAATCAAAGAATCAATTTTGTTTATTCAGTTTAGGCACATAAAAAGCACATATGAATGTCAAAATTTTACAATTTTATGTCAAGCAATATTATAAAAATACTAAATTAAGTACATAAATAACCATTTGAAAATGATTCTTTCGCTGGTTCGGTAAGTTGGTTCTCCTGAGAAGATACCAGTAAGAAACTCAAGTAGATTATGAAACATTTTCTTTTTTAATATTGTTTTGTTTACATTGTGTTACAATTTATATTGTATTGTACGAGTGGCTAACAACAGAAGATTAGGGTGACCATGCATTTTTATCATTAAGATATTCGTCTATTATACTCGTAGTAGCCTTTCTTCATCAAACATTTTTTCACTACTATTTTAAACTTACGAGAGGCATGTCAACCAAATCCTGAGGAATTTTATTAAATATTTTTATACATTTGCCTACAAACGAATTCCCAATTTTATGAAGTCTAATTTTTGTCATTGCCAGTTTATTTTTATTACTTGTATTAAAATTATGGTTGTCAGATTTTTTTTTGAAGAGATCTATGTTCTTCCGTACATATAAGATGTGGTCGTAAACAGATTAAGAAGCAACTGTTAAAAAAGTAGCCTTTAGGCAATTAGACAAGTCGATCAAACGTTTTGAGAAAAAAAGCAAGCACTCGGAGATTTCATAGAATATCTTCGGTTGATATATAACACAAAATCTACAACCATGAACCTAGATTTTTCTTTGAAATATGAAGCGTACAAAACAAACTACTAATAAAATCAGTGATCCAGTAAAAAGTGATATGTATTGTTGTGCCCTGAGGCAAACACTATAGTTAGGAGATTTCACACATTTCTATCTTCATAAACTTATTTTGTCAGACAGGGTCGAATAAAAACTGGAATTCAATTTATATTCGGTTTTTCGATTTCCCATGCGAGTTTAATTTTATTCTAGAAGCACGCATCCGATTGAATAAATATTTTCTCGACATTTTTTTTCGCTGCGGGAACTTTTTTAATTTGTAACTTTGATCCTTGGTGACCTCGTGATGATAGATAGAATTGTTTTAACGTCACAAGGAATTAAGTGAAAATATGTGATAACTTTGTGAACTTTTTGTTTCGGATTAAAACGCAAGATTGACGGTTAACTATAGTTACATACACATAGTTAGTACACCGGCCGGGGTCACCGTTGGTAAGGTTGCCTGATACTAATTAGGTCTCTTACATTATAAAACTAATCAAAAATAATTAAACCTCAAGACAAAATATTTGCCACCTAGGTACGTGTCAGTAATATGATACTTAGATAAAATTTACGTATTGGGAAAAACATTTAACCATAGGTATTGATGTTGCAATAAACAAGAAAGATAAAAATAAAAAATAAAATAAAATAAAATAACGTTTATTATCTTTGAAATTTTTAGAAAATTATTTAGATTCGTCAAAAGTTGGTGTGACTCTACCGAGGGTTCCAAACTGCAACGAGACTGAGAAGAGCCCTCAAGAAACTCAGTTCGGCTTTTTTCCAAAATATTTCATCTTAAATCTAATACAGAGTTATTTAGAAAGGAGCAATTCGTGTTACAACCAGGCAGCCTTGTCATCTAAGAAATCATTAATACTATAATAAGATGTCACAATGTTGAATACTAATACATCTTTATATTTGTTACAGTACACATGTCTCCATGAAAACCTATTTCATTATCTTTGTGAAGACAACGGCGGTGCAGTAACATTACCAGCTGCAAGAGGCGACGATGCCTGGAAGGTGTACTTCAATGAAAACCCTGAAGAGATAGTTGACGAATTCGCTATGAGATACGGAATTGAAGCCATCTATCAAGCAATGACGTAAGTAAATCTAATATATATTTGGAGACAGTGTTCGAGTTATTGATGGCCAATATGGATAGGATGCTAAAGGTCGTGATCTAGATTAAACTTGAGTGATTGACGCAGTGTAGTCTTTACAAATACCTATAGTACTAAACGATGATTTTCTTTGATTACTTTACAAGCATTGCTCAAATACAGTTGAATACTAAAATTCTTTACATTAAAGAAACTTAATTCAAAATCGAGGGGAAGTAATTGCTGACAGTGACATTGTAGGCAAAGTTGATGAAACTCATAAAACGTTGATGAAAATCATAATCCTGTTGCATCTAACACGTTCTGCAAGGACCAATCAAAGATACCATTCAAAACATTCAAATACCTAATATAAGATTTTCCTTTCCTTTCTAGACACTTCCACTGTCTTTCCACGAAGTATCTATGTGCCGGAGTTCCAGCTGTCATGTCCACCTTGCTCGCTAATATCAACGCTTATTACGCTCACACTACTGCATCGTCTGCGGTGTCCGCATCTGACCGATTTGCTGCTTCTAATTTCGGGGTAAGCACCTTATTCATATTTTATCTGTAGTCTTTGGCAACGTATTCTAGATAAGACTAAGTCTTTAAAATCAAATAGGTAGGTACTTACTTAGTTTTCATTAAGTATTATTTTTACAATGTCCAATCCAAGTTCTAATAATATCTTAAAATATTAATATAGAAATCGTAAATATTTCACATAAATTGATGTCATTGTTGTTGGCGTTGGATCCACTTTTTTAAAGCACGATCTAGAAATTATAAAATGAACCAAAAATTGGATGTTGTCGGTATTGGTCATCGTAGCTCAGTGGTCAGAGCATTCTCCCTATTGGATAAAGGCCGTGGGTTCGAGTCCTGCCAATGACATCAGTTTTTCTGATTTATTTATAATTTCTTTCTTAATATTTTAAGAATAGTTTAAGCAGACTATTGCTTTAAACTATAAAAATAAATTAATAAAATCTTGTCGTAATACATTTCTTATTATCAGGTGCTTATAGTGTCTACTCCTATAAATGTATGTTCTTTATACAGAAAGAGAAGTTCGTCAAACTCCTGGATCAGTTGCACAACTCGCTTCGGATCGATCTGTCGATGTATCGCAACAACTTTCCCGCGTCAAGTGCCGAGAAGCTCATGGATCTTAAGTCTACTGTCGATCTCCTCACCAGTATCACTTTCTTTAGGATGAAGGTAAAAGAAACAATATTAATTATATTTAAAATATAACGTTAATAATCCATCGTATATTAGGTGCAAAGGGGCTCTACCAACATCTATAGGGCCCCAGCGACCTCACCTGCTAGTGGCGCACCTGCTGATAAACGGACGAGGCTCGTTAATTTACGGTACCTATGGAGTGGCTTCGGCCCCTACGTGGGTACCAGGTGGTACAACAGTGTTGGTCCGGGGGGGTACCACCGTGCAGCTGTGCTAAAGCCCCCCAAGTAACCCAGCCCAGGCTGGGTTGCGTTAGGGGTTCAGCAGCTGCACCGCCGGGCCCGGGGCGATGTATGGTGCAGCAGGCATGGGACCAGTGGGGGCGAAACGGAGTCTAGTGTGGGTGGTGTGGGTCGATTCGCCGGCCAGGGAGACCCTTAGCAACGGCGTTGCCGCGGCCGCCCGCAACACAGTCATGGGGCCCGCCTGGGGCCAACCACCCCAGGAGGCTGCCCCACATGTTGCGCATAATCCTGATGTGGGATCGCCGCTCCGGGTGGTAACCGGTGTGGGGTAGCGGCGGCCTTGCATCAGGGGGGTTTGGGAGCCCTTCCGTCCGGCGGGTCGGCTCCGACCTAACCACACGGTTCTAGACAAAGCTAGCCCCTGCGCTTTGTCACTTACTGCTGCACCAAATGTCGCCCTGTCTTCACGCTTCTTCTTCAAAATCTACAATGGCAGTGCAACAAAAAAGAAATAAACGTTACACAGCGGCCCTAGGAAACCCCACAACTTCACATTTCGAGGTGGAGTTCACTAACGTCCGTGGACTCCATGCGAACCTCGATACCGTCCACCACCACCTTGAGACGGCACGGCCCGCTGTGATGTTCCTCACGGAGACACAAATACGCCGCCCTGACGACACGTCTTACCTGTGTTACCCCGGCTATGTCATCGAGGAACAATTTCGAGACAAAGCCGGGGTGTGCGTGTTCGTTAGGGCGGATGTTTGCTGCCGCCGGTTGCGCTGCCTAGAGAACCCCTCCAATTCCGTCCTTTGGCTGCACGTAGACCATGGCTCTATGAGCCAGATCTACGTGTGCGTCTACCGATCCCACACAGGGGATTCTGAGACAACAAAGCTCTTCCAGTACCTCAGCGAGACGGCTGATGAAGCGCAGGTGCGGTTCCCGAACGCTGACCTAGTGTTTCTGGGGGACTTCAATGGCCATCACATTGAATGGCTGGGGTCCCTCAAGACTGATCATGCGGGTAGAGCCGCCCATGCGTTCGCTCTCTCCCACGGTCTGACCCAGATGGTATGCGGGATCACCCGGATACCAGACAGGTCAGATCACGCGCCCGCTCTGCTGGATCTACTGCTGACGAGTCGCCCAGCCCAGTACAGTGTTTCGGTAGGAGCCCCACTGGGTAGTTCCGACCACTGTGTTGTTCACGCTGGCATGAAGGTGTCACCTCCTGCACGTCCTGTGCAAACGTCACGACGACTATGGCACTACTCGTCAGCGGATTGGGACGGTCTACGCGATTATTTTGCGTCCGTCCCCTGGAGCCAGCGCTGCTTTGTAGGAAAGGCTCCTTCGGATAGTGCTTCTGCTATTGCTGGCGAGATCAGTTTAGGGATGGATTATTACATCCCTTTCACTGATGTCGCCAGTATCCGCAGAGCCCGTCCCTGGTTCGGGCGAGATTGTGCCAAAGCTGTTCGACAAAAACAGTCGGCATATCGCGCCTGGATCAGGGCCCGGGCTGTGCGCGACCCAAACGTGGGCCACCTCAAAGCAGCGTACAACCGGGCCACAAAGTCGAGTAAGAGGGCCTTTAAGAGAGCGGATGCCCAGCGCGTCGCGCGGCTTGGTCAGGAGCTCACTTCCCATCCCACGGGCAGCCGTGGATTCTGGCAACTGGCCAAAGCCGTGCAATCTAACTTTTGTCAGCCCTCGCTGCCACCGCTGCGTTACCCAGATGGAACACTGGCTCACAAAGCCCAAGAGAAAGCGGATATGCTCGCAGACCTCTTTGCGGCTAATTCCCGGGTCGACGACCGTGGCCTGCAGCCCCCCGCCATCGCCAACTGTGGCCACACAATGCCTGATATTGTTATCAGGCAATGTGATGTACGGGCAGTGCTGCGGTCACTCGACACGCGGAAAGCCAGTGGCCCTGACGGCATTCCGGCGGTGGTGCTACGAAAATGTGCAGCTGAGTTGTCTCCAGTATTAACGCGTCTGTACCGCCTGTCATACTCTTCAGGGCTCGTGCCGGAGGTCTGGAAGGAGGCGAACGTACAACCGATCCCCAAGAAAGGGGATCGGTCCGATCCAGGCAACTATCGACCCATAGCTGTCACCTCAGTCATTTGCAAGGTGCTTGAGCTCCTTATAAATAAGCAGCTCATGCAATTCCTAGAGGATCACTCGCTAATCAATGATCGACAATACGGCTTCAGGCCAAAGCGATCAACGGGTGATCTTCTGGCATTCGTAACGCATGTCTGGGGTGGGGCTATGGAAAGGCACGGCGAGTCCTTGGCTATTAGCCTGGACATCGCCAAAGCCTTCGATAGGGTCTGGCATGCTTCGCTCCTTTCCAAGCTTCCGGCATATGGTCTACCTCCTCAACTGTGCAGCTGGATTGCCAGCTTTTTAAACGAGCGCCGAGTGCGGGTCCTCTGCGATGGCCAGGCTTCTCGCTTCTTGCAAGTGAATGCCGGGGTACCGCAGGGGTCCGTACTATCACCAACTCTCTTTCTTCTGCATATCAATGATATGCTATCCCTCGGGAACATTCATTGCTATGCAGATGACAGCACACTGCACGGGAGTTACTCGGTTCGTCCGACGGCGGGGCGATCTGAGATTGAGGAGGAGAGACGACGACTCGTGGCTGATCTCGACCGTAACCTCGACAGTATCTCTCAATGGGGTACCGAGAACCTGGTCGAGTTCAATGCCCGCAAAACACAGGCGTGTGCATTTACTGCGAAGAAATCCCCTTTCCTTCCCCTACCCTCTCTTCAGAATGCATTATTACCAATGAAGGACAACCTTGATATCCTTGGCATAGACGTTCGTCGAGAGCTCAATAATAAAAACTACATCGAAAGATGTATAGGGCTAGCTTCGCGGAAACTAGGAATACTGAATAAGGTAAAGAGATTCTTTACACCGGACCAGAGGTGTCTGCTGTACAAGACGCAGATTAGACCCTGCGTCGAATACTGCTCTCACCTCTGGGACGGCTCCGCGAAGTATCTGCTGGACGCTCTCGACGCTATGCAGCGACGGGCTATCCGTATTATTGGTTGTCCGGAGGTAACGGAAAGCCTTGAGCCGCTAGCTCAGCGCCGAACAATAGCTTCCTTGGCCGCATTCTACCGTATTTACCACGGCGAGTGTTCTGAAGAGCTCTTCAATCTGATCCCACCCTCTTCCTTCCGATCCCGAACGACTCGTGCCGGGCAGAGATGCCACTCCCACACAGTGGATAGCATGTTCGCGAGAACCGAACGTTTTAAACGTTCGTTTCTCTGCCGAACGATAGTGGCCTGGAACGCCCTGCCTGTGCACGTGTTTCCTCCCACATATAATCCTGGGTTCTTTAAGCGGAGCGTGAAGAGGCACATCAGTAGGTCGTCAAGTTGAGGGCCACTCTCAATAGTAATGTGTGCTGTGAGAGTGGCCCACAATCGCTAGACGTCGTCACGACTTACCACCAGGCGGGCGGCGTCAATTTGGCGAACCAAATATAAAAAAAAAAAAAAAAAAAAAAAAAAAAAAGAGTAAGTTTGCGTTACTTACTCAAACGTTAAACAGATTCTGATTTGAATACTAATTAAATTTCCTGGATTAGCACACTTCTCTTTCTTTATTTTGTAAATAAGATTATATTCCTATGACAATCAGAAGCGAGATAACCACCATTTCCACATCATAACTTAGCATAAAACAAAGTCATCCGTTCCGTATGTATGCAGAGATTGTCGAGAAAGGTTTTTGTGTACACAATTTGTAAAGCGGGCGCAGCCGCGGGCGTCCGCTAGTAAGAAATAAATTCAATTCTATTTCATCAAGTGACAAAGTGTAATAAACTGATTACTTTAATGAACATAAATGAGAGTATAAAATAAATCTTATTGATAAAGTATTACTCTCGAGTATTACTGTTGTCATAAAATAAAGTTCCCTGGCCACCATAAAAAAGTTTGAAGCTGTTAGATTTATTGATAAGCGTTAATTAGACAGAAATGAAAGACCTTATTAATTTCATTGTATTTTTAATCTTGTTACAGTCCGTAAAGCTATCGAACGTACATTCTTTCTTTAGTTGCCCTTCTATTTAGGAACCTTGACATTAGAATACAATACAACTTTGGGGTGCTCATTAATATTGGTATAATGTATTAAATAGATAATTACAGTAGATTCTTTTTGGCATTAGTATTATTCAAAATTATCTGACACGGTAACACATATAGGCATTACTTAGTATTATTCAAAATTAGCTGACACGGTAACACATATAGGCTGAAAAGTATTCTATGTCCCTCGTGGATATTTAGGTAATTAGTGAAATGAAATGAAAAGAAGTTACGGAGCTTATTCAATCCAAAAAAACAATTCTCTTTTTTACTTTTAGTATGTACTTAAAGTTCGTCTACACTTCTTTATGACATAGTTTCTAAGGTTAGTTTAAATTTCAGAGTAGTAGGGAATGGATAACTATAAAAGTGAGAAGTGAAAGGAAAGAAACCCCGTGAAAAGATAAAGACTGGAAAATAGATTGCAATATATATCAGAGTTGTAAAAGTAAGGTAATCAAACGAATGCAATGGTTCCTGAATAGTTGTATATGGATAATTGGCTCCCCAAAGATCAATGAATATATTTATTCAATAGCTGCGTTGTCCATGGTCAATTTAAGTATTTTTCTTTTCTAATACACAAACAAATAACACACAATCGAAAAATTCTAAAAGTTACTATATGTTTGCAGGTTCAAGAACTCAGCAGTCCACCTCGTGCCAGCACAGTTGTTAAAGATTGTGTAAAGGCCTGCCTTAGATCAACATATCAGTTTTTGTTTGAAAATTGTTACGAGCTGTACAATAGAGAATTTCAGGTAATTTTAATTCTCGAAAACATTTAACAAAAGTAAAATATTTACATATGAATGTATACAATGTATGTTGCGGGTCGGGACACTCATCATACCAAATGAGGGTCTTTACAATTGACTGTAGAAGTAACATAAGCTTGTGTCAAAGAGACTTGGATGAACTTTAAAGCATTAAGATCTACTCTGTTTAAATACATACTTCAAATTTCAGGTGGATCCAAATGAAGCTAAGCGTGATCCTGCAGACCATGGGCCACAGTTAGACTCGGTAGACTTCTGGCATAAGCTGATAGCGCTGATCGTATCTGTGATAGAAGAGGACAGGAACAGCTACGCGCCAGTGTTGAACCAGTTTCCTCAGGAATTAAACATTGGTCAGGTAAGATACTAGTATTTTTTTTTTAATCTCTCTAGCAGAAAACTGATTTATAAATACATTTGATTTATGTATTGTCACCTATTACAGTTATCGGCAGCTACAATGTGGTCTTTGTTCGCGGTGGATATGAAATACGCGTTAGAAGAACACGAACAACATCGACTTTGCAAGTCTTCTGCTTATATGAACTTACATTTCAAGGTATGTTATTTTATTTTATGTAAAAGAATGATAGTTCAGTAACCAATTAATACATATTTTCCCCCTGTTAGTTCTCGCATACCTAGTATTGACTAGTCAATGCGGGGTTGTGTACATCGAGAAACTACACGCGACACTAGCATTATACCATGAACCGACGAAACCCAAACTTAAAAATCGAACTTATTTTTAACTTGACGATACTATTGCCTACAATGCATCATTGCCAATATTTCAAGTACCTCTACTTTTTTTTTTTATTCCGCGGCCCAAGGCCGAGGTCGCTTTAACGTCCGTTGCCGGGCGTCTCTCTGGTTACAAGCAGAACGTATTTCCAGTGGCGCCTGGCGGAAGTACCTCTACTAGAAAAATGACTTCCGAATCTACAGTATTAGAGCACTGTGAACAAATTCAGTAATGAACCTCAACTGCTTTCAGGTCAAATGGTTACATACAAACTATGTGAAAGACGTCCCGCCCTATTGTGGTGCTGTTCCTGAATATCCAGCGTGGTTTGAACCCTTCGTGATGCAGTGGCTGAATGAAAATGATGATGTGTCTCTTGAATACCTAAATGGAGCTTTTAACAGAGATAAGAGAGATTTGGTAAATAGCTTTCATTTCTATAGGTATGTTTAAACATAAGTAGATCACGTCTATATCTAGGTCCAGAGCTGCATTGCACACCCGCAAATCGCCGGTAATTATGTTGGTCCCTCGTAATAGGGGGCAAGCCTATTACCGTTACTGTATATTTTTAAGAGATTGAAAATAACAATTCTTGGATCGAAGTACTAATATATCAAGAAAGTTAAATTAAAACTCACGTATGTGTTGCGCCTAAAATTCGAAGTAAAATAACAACTAGGTGTAGCTTCAGAATTTGATTAAATTTGACACATTGATTCAGAGTAATAATAATTCGACTAGAACTTTCGGTTTCTGATGTGGTTTATTCTTTACTACTTCTTTATCCGATTTGGATTGCGTTAGTAGATCGGTAGATGTAGCCGGCTAAAACTAGGTATACCTATTAGCCGTACAAACCACCTAACCTACACAGACAAACAAACTAGATCTAAACTTAAGTGCTGATAGCATTTACAAACTCTCGGAACAGGAAATTATGACTCAGTTTGTATATTGATGTATATATTGGATTGCTAAACTAAAATATCATTCCAGTTCCAAAAATCCAGCGAACACGCACTCTTCAGTAACTCCGTAGTGGATGTGTTCACACAACTGACGCAATGCTTCGACGTGGTCTCCAAACTTGAGTGTCCGGACCCAGAGATCTGGAAACGATACATGAAACGATTTGCCAAGACCATTGTCAAAGTTCTAGTCGCGTACGCTGACATAGTTAAGAAAGAGTTTCCAGAACACTTGAAAGAAGAAAGAGTGGTAAGTAAAATGACTAATTACATTATATTATCATTTATTCAAATTCTTAACATATTTATTACATTTTTAAATAGATTTATAAAAAGTAAAAATATTTAAAAATATAAAAAACAGTGACCCACCAGTAGCGGAGTAGGACCCAAACTACCGGCGGTGGAGGCTACAGACTGAGAAACCTCCTGACAATACGGCACGTGTCAAGGATAACAGCCTTCTGAATCTGACTCTTGATCCAACAATCTAACGAGAGTCTCTTAAGATATTGGTCGAGACTCTTCGCTATTAATCCGTTAGCCGAAACGACCATCGGCACAATGATCGTCGAGTCTACGTCCCACATGGTGGTTATCTCGAAGGACGGATCAAGGTACTTGCTAAGTTTGTCCTTCTCTGCCTTCACGAGATTCTCGTCATGCAGGACGGCGACATCGACGAGCACTGCCCGACGCTGGGTCCGATCAACCAACACGATATCAGGCCTATTGGCAACAATAGTCCTGTCCGTGATGATTGATCGGTCCCAGTAGAGCAACGCACGACCATTCTCGAGAACTGGCACTTATTATCATAATTATTGGTTTTCGAGAATAATAAATATGTATAGAAGATAGTTCACAATCAACTAGTCTGGGCAATATAAAAAGATTATTAAATCACAAAAAGAAGAACACGTCAAACAATGACACAAAAACCGACTTCAAATTACCGAAATGAGACCAAATGACTATCGGAATGGGACCAAATTGAAATGGGACCACTCGGGAAGCAGCAGCTTTCAATTAAAAAAAAATCGAATCACCCAGTCCAAATATGTGAGGTAACAAACAAAAAAAACATACAGTCTAATTGAGAACCTCCTCCTTTTTTAGAAGCCGATTGAATTTTTTTTTTGTTTTTGTCAGTCTGCTGTACACTCTAATCTCCGAAGATACCGAACGGAATTCTAAAAAAAAAGAAAAAAAAGTATAAAAAAAAGGAATTCTTACTGTTTAGGTACACAGACAGCCCACCTCAGAGCAATATGAGACTTTTCTTTTCAACAAAATGGGAAGGCAGGAAAAGTTATATTCTAAAATAAGTTTTACCTCACGAGCTTGCGTACTTGTGACATAATATGATTAATTTCTAGGCCTGCATTTTAATGAATAACATCCAACAACTACGTGTCCAACTGGAGAAAATGTTCGAAGCGATGGGTGGCACCAAGCTTGAGCGAGACGCTGCAGACATTCTGCACGACCTGCAACAGAGATTAAACAGCACTTTAGATGAACTCGCTTCTATGTTCGCGATAAGGTAAGAAAGAACACAATCATAATTTATTTATTTTTTATTTTATTTATTAGGAACAAAGAACGGTTACATGTTAAAGTGTAAACTAAATAACATTAAAAATAAGTAAATAGGTAAACACATAACCCACAACATTATTCGCAGATTGACAAAATGAATTTATATAACGAAGAAACAGGTCAGAACATTGTTACAAAAACACAAGAGGTAGTTAAAGTAAAATTGAAAATGTAAAGTGCTTAAATCTACGTATAAACACATTTAACACATATACATACATATACATTTAACATATTAATATAACATAAAATATACATTAATATAACATATACATTTAACATATTAATATAATTATCAAAGTAGGTATACAAAAAACAAACAGTTAGGTACAACATGTATCTGATAACAGATAAGTAGTTACACGATGTTGTATCTTGAAATTGACTAAAAAAACATAAAATATAAACCAGGATAGCCTAGTTTGGCAAAGCAGATAATAGTTCATTAATATGACTTTTGAATTGGTAATTAGATGAAGCGAATATATCAATGTCATTGAAATATTTATTGTACGTTTCTACAAGACGACGAAGAGGTACGCGGACACCAGCATTAGTCCTGCAATGTGGAATATGAAAAAGTTGATATTGGCGTCATAAGAACAACATTAAGAAAAATAATGTTGGTTAGAAAATAATAATTTGTTTAAAGTTCTCAAGCTCAGTGTATGAAGCATTATCAGATTCAAGTAATCCAAGTTCAGACAACCGAGTGAGCAAGATTATTGCATCATTGAGGCGTTAGATCAAATAACTTAAACTTCGGATACTAAATCAGTATGCCATACTAACAATACTACTAACTACTAAGACCTTTATTTGACTCGTATAAAGTGCCATAGTGAATTTTGCCATTCCGTGCTCGTACGCCTAGGAATTTTATGTACCTACGCACTTCTTGATAGATATGTATCTTGGACTTGCTTATGTTGTCTGTATAGCTATTTATTGCGTAACTTGTTTTTTATCGACGCCGCTTAATGCATTATCTGTTGCATTTTTTACAAACCTCAGTGGTTTTCAAATGCAATCAAAAGATATAATAATTGTTTTTTTATTGTAAAATGGTAAATAAAAAAAAAAAAATTCTAAAACAAACGAGTCAATGCGTAATGTCTGAGAGACAACGCCTTTGGTGGCTGAATATTATTGATTCGTGAGCGACATAATTATCGCTATTGTTCTTACTATTTCAAATTCCTGAGAAAGTGCATTCAACCAAACAAACACACTGCTTCGCTTTATATAGTCTGTGGTCCTTCTTCCAGCTTGGAGACCCGAATCACTGCTAGTGTGAAAGAACTAGGTGAACTACTGCAGAAGGTCGGCGGTGGTGGGGCACCGGGTGCACCACAACCTCCTGCTCATCACGAGGCAGATGAAGTGTTGAGGCCACTAATGGATATATTGGTACAAAACATATAGAACATTTCTTATAATTACACGCGACTATATATTACCGTTAAGTTTTCCAGCTCAGATAGTTATGTACTATCATTATTATTAAAAGTGTTTCTACATCTGTAGGGATGTCATCGTCGGACTTAGCAACTGAACCTAGATAATGTAACCATAAATACTTTCCAAACTATTTTTTATCTAAACAAGATTACGGGTATTCAGATTGAGCAAACTAGATTCCAAAGATTTTTTTAAAACAATAATAATTTCATGATGATATTATGATTGAAATATAAGATAAAAAAATGATATTCACCAAAGTTAAAGAGATGTTCAGCAAAGTATTGTGTCTGTAGTTATAGTTAAATTCTTTTAGTGAGTGCCTTAAAACCCTAAAAATCAGTACATGTACATGAAAAATCATTTGTATTTATTTAATTTCTTTGTTTAGGATGGTTCCCTCACGATGTATGCTGAATCATGTGAAAAGACTGTACTGAAACGACTGCTTAAGGAATTGTGGAAAATTGTTATGAAAATATTAGAAAAGACTGTTGTGCTTCCTCCTATGTCTGATAAAACGGTAAGGTTATAGATAATTGTAATAATAATAACGAGCAAGGTCTTTCTTTACATACGTACGTACGTGTATTATAGATGAAAATACTGACACAAAGATCGAATCAAATCTATACGACAATTTGTCTGTCTGTCGGTCTGTCCGTCAGTCGCGTTTTTCAATTTATATACATTTGCATGAAATATTAAAATATTCTTTTTTTTTTCTTTTTTTTTATATTTCTTTTTTTTAATATTTTTTTTTTTTTGAGTCGATACAAAGTTCGTCGTGATAACTAGTACTCTTTATTACGAGTATATACAACTTCGAGACATACTTTCAGGAGCATAGATCAACGAATTATATCCCTGTGGTTAACGTGGTGGTCTTTTTTTTTTAATTCCGCGAGACCGCGGCCGCTCCCATGTCCACTGCAGCGGGGTCTCTGGTGACACCCGAAGGTATAGTATTCCAGAGGACGCCCGGCGGACTTTGGCCACTTGTGGGGCCTCTTCGGGGGTTCGGTCGGGATGAGAATCCCGCGCCGTTGGGGTTGGGTTTTATCCCGCGTCGATGAGTGAATCTGGTCGCGTGCTGTGGGGTTGGGGACCCACAGCACGCGACCCTTCTAGCCTGCTTCTGTAAGGACGGCGGGTGGCTATCCCGCCGTCCTCAGGCACCGATCATGGAGGTCGATGGTCCTGGGCGTAAATGAGTCGTGTTGGCCCAAGTTCAGGAGAGTTATGCGTTTAGACAATGTAAAATTGTTTGTTTCCTACATGTTAATTTCAAGATTTGTAATATTTTAGATGATGTTAAAGAACCTTACGAACAACGCAAAGAACTTGGCAGCGAATGCAAAAATAGAAGACATGACACAGCTGTTCAAGAGTACGGTGGGGAAACAGGACGTAAAGCATGCCCTGTCAGGTGTCATGGATATTTCTAAAGAGGTAATGTACTACAATCACAAACTTTCAGTTAAAAAAATGCGAAGCTAGATGTTGCTGCCTAAACCATTTGTTTACTTAATTTGGGAGAATGCTATTAGGTACGTGGATGAAACTGCAACAAAGTTGTTCATAAATATTAAAGATACTATTCTACCAACGAAATTATTTAAATTATCAATACTAATCCTTCTTCGCAATTTTGTTATTAGCATTTATCAGCCGAGAAGAGTTTAACACCAAAGCAGTGTGCAGTTCTCGACGCAGCGTTGGACACCATCAAGTTATACTTCCATGCTGGAGGTAACGGTCTTAAGAAAACCTTCTTGGAGAAGAGCCCAGAGCTACAGTCATTGAGATACGCACTCAGTTTGTATACACAGACGACTGACACACTGATCAGGACGTTTGTGACGAGTCAGCAGAATCAGGGTAAATATAATAACAATTTATACACCCCAAAACTAATTTAGTTCTTTAACATTTGTTTTCCCACTTGATATCCCCCATGGGTTGTGAAGGTCAGATGGCAGTCGCTTCACGGAATATATTGAAGCTCAACCGAATCACAGTTAGACAAGAAAGCCGACCCCAACTAAGTCGGTGAATGATGATGAACATTTGTTTTCCCATTATAACTTAAAATCTCGCAAAAAAACATTATGTATTTAGCAGGTATTTAGTATGATACCGTATTTCATTATTTTTACTTTTAACAATATCATATTGTATTTACTTTTCCCTGTTAATAGGTACATTAACTTGTAGCGTAACTTATAAAAAAATTACATTTCCATACGTTTTACAGATGCAGCTGTGGCTGAAGAAGGTAGTGTCGGTGAAGTTTCACTCCAAGTAGATCTATTTACACATCCTGGAACTGGCGAACACAAGATCACCGTCAAAGGTCAATTATTCCAAAATCCATCCAAAAGTCTTAGAAGCACTTGAAAATGAATAACTAAACAAAATATTTTTTATCCAATTTCAGTGGTAGCAGCAAACGACCTAAAGTGGGTGATAGCAAGCGGTATGTTCCGTCCGTTCATCGAAGTGAACCTTATTGGACCGCATCTTGCAGACAAGAAGCGGAAATTTGCCACAAAGTCGAAGAGCAACAACTGGAGTCCGAAGTTTAATGAAACATTCCACTTGTAAGTACACTGCATACACATAATATATATATGTGTGACTTGGGGTGAAAATTTCTGATGTACAACTTTTGCATCTTCTACAGTATGGTGAGTGCCACCGAACAATTGGAGTTGTTTGAGCTGCATGTTTGTGTACGGGACTATTGCTTCGCACGAGAAGATCGTCTTGTTGGTGTAGCTGTCATGAGGCTAGCTGATATTGCTGAACAGGTAAGAGTCCTAAGCAAAACCTTGACACGCAATTATCGAAGAATTCTAATAACATTTCTAATTGTACTTATTATTATTTCTCAGGGCTCATGTGCCTGCTGGCTGCCTCTAGGAACCCGAGTCAAGATGGATGAAACTGGTTGGACGATACTAAGGATACTCTCTCAGAGACATAGTGATGAAGTGGCGAGAGAGTTCGTTAAACTTAAATCAGAAATGAGAGCAGAAGCACCGACTGGAGGTCAAGGACCTGCGTGAAGTATGTAAATTGATAAACCCACGTGCCACAGTATTCAAAACAAACTAGCAACTCCGAGAGTAAGTCTGGACTGATCATCCAGTTGTCATTTATGTCTAATTCGTTCACTATACGAGAGGCAAAATGAGGTACAACAGAGGTAGAAGTTACCATGGAGTCAGGACGTGACTGTTGGCGCTCCGGCTCCCGGTCAGTGCCAGTTCTTTTATTGCATACATCCTCGTTGGAGATGTAATAACGTTTTGTAAATAAATCTAACTTTGTTAAGTTACGCGGATAGTAGAATATTTTGCACAAATTTGTAATCATTAGCAGAAAAGACTGACCGTAGGAAGCCGCGGGCGCCGCGATGTACGTGCATCAGACATTCAGTAAAATATACATTTTTACATTGAATTTCTATAATTTCATTGCCTACAATATTATCTTTCTCCTCTTTAACGTACAATTTATGGTTAATCTTTCTTTTTCAAAATATTATTTCATTTGAATAGATTTTTAAAACTAATCGAATTTTTCCTTCATTCTAATATTTTTACTGAGTATCTGATATCACGGGAACATCGCATCCCACGATTTATGTAAGAATATTTATATGGACCAAACTCTCATAAATACGGAGGAATTAATCCTTAAATTTAATACATAATTATTTATCTAACTAAACATCTAATCGTTATACGTGTACAGTAAAATATATGGCCTTATGTAAATTACCTTTTTTTGTTGGTAAACATTGCTTCTGTCGAATTGGACGTATAAAAGTTTTGAACGAGTGCCATGTAATGCGTTTTATGTTGTCTGTCGGTATATGCGTGGTGTATAGAATTATATGAAGTTAATGCATGTCTGTTTAGGTCATGAGTGTTATGTAAATGGAATTAATCTAGTTATAGAAGTCGTTTGTCCTTAAGATCCCTTTTATGATGTACTTTGAAGTTAATTTTTGATGACTGAACAGCCGAAATAGCATGTGGTTTTCCATTTATAAACCTATTGACTTCCATAACGCTTAAAGCTTAAAATAAATTATCTCATTTCATTTATATTATATTTATTTTGTAAGCAAAACTCTTCAAAATTAAAACTAGTTCATAAAGATTAACTTAAAAAAATATAATTTGTGTGATTTTACTCTCATAAAATACTTAAAACATTAGTTTTTTTTGTCGCTTTATGAGTAAACAATATTTTATCTATGCGGTCCATACTGTTTGTTACTAAAATGTATATAAAAATAAATACTATATAGTAGGTATGTATGTATGTAATTATACATTTTATATCACAATGTATTCGTATTTGTCCTTACTTTAAGCTTGGCCTGATCAAAGTATAATCTTAAATCTCCTATAACTTTTTGTATATTATTGAAAATTGTGATATTGTTATAATTACTTATGACGTAACATCGTAATTATCGAGTTTATTATACGTTTAGTAGTTCCAAATGTGATTATTTTAAATTGACAGGACTTATTGCATAGCTGGGTGAGATTGAAAAAGAACGAAAGGTACAAAAGCATGGCTATTAAGACTTTTATACATTATCTAATTTGTCCATTACTTTACTTTCTTTTTAACATGGAGGTAACACTTTCGTTAATGAACTTTAACAAAACGAGCGAAGTATTTCATGTTATTGGACCTTCATACTGATTAAAGATCATTATTAAAAGTCAAATCGTCATGTAAAAAAATAATAAAACAATGGACAGGGTTTTAGACTTTTCCAGAGTACATGTTCTATTAGATCGGCTGATTTTTTTTAAAATTGCTTTATGAAATTATGTTTTTTTTTTCTTGTAATAAAACTTCATGTTAAGGCCCTAGTGCTCAAAAACAATTTGTTAAGGCTGTATGGCAAATAATAGTAAAATAATTTTTGATTTGTAACATTATAATAAACTTTTTAAGCCTCACCAGTCCAGTACACAGAGTTTGAAATTTGTCACATAAATACATTTAAATAATGTGTGTACATTTTCAATATCATTAACACTTCATAATAATACAAAAATATTTTTTTACATTGTTGTATTTACATATCTTTGGGACGTCCCTACCTATATTTTATTTGAAGTTTACTAATCGATATTTCTAATAAATAATTCTAATTACCTTTTACCTTTCCAATTTAGTAGTTATTTTTTAAAACTACATCAATTTGAACAATAGTGTTGTGTGATTCGCTGAGAAAAAAAGCATTGATGGAGTTGAAAATGCACACGATGTGTAGACAAGTACATCACCAATTGACACGGGACATAGTTTTTTCTAAATATTAGTATTTATCATGGATTACATATCTGTAGATAGAGAATGTGGTTTGTCTAGTCCAAACCACAATAATAATATATATTAATTAATTATATATTTACTCGTCTTCTTAGAAAACATAGAAAAAATCTATTATTATTTCATATTTATATTGCCGAGTTGACTGAATCTATGTAACTATAGCGTAATAGATAATAAAAAGTGTTATTTAAAATATTATTTTGAAATGTATCAATCACAAATAATATTTATATTCAATAAAGTAAAAAAAATATTTGTCCAATTTTTGTCCAGCATAACAACAAAGAAAAATCAACAGTTTAGAAACAAATTGTGAGCATTACTCTATATTTTAAAAAAACATAGTTTTTATGACAGAAGAATAGAACATTTTGGTGAAGTTAGTGACGCCCATCACATACTTATACCAATGCTCATTTTGTTGTTATTTACAAAAAACGCTCCATTAGAGCTAAAAGCGATTTTGGATCTTGATTTTGTAAATATTTACAAGTTGTACTTCCATCGCATCGTAAAGAAATGCCAGAAAGTTGATGGGATCGTGTGATATCTGCATAAACTAAAATATATCAGTATTACTTGAGTTGGTTTGTTGTGTTGATATGTATTCAATATAAAGTGTCCTGAGGACTATCAATTTTTATTGTCAAGTCTTACGTCAAGCAAGCATGAAAATATACCTATTTGACGTATTTGATGGTATTTGATTCAAAACTCGACGGAATCAGCATGAAATAAGGAGTATTTTCTTATACATGCTTGACGTGAGACTTGACAATAAAATTAATCGCCTAGCATTTAGTTACGTTACTGATTACCATGTTTATGAAGGTATTACGATTCAAGCTAGTATAAAGAAAAGCGCACACTATTCATTATAATCTCATCCAAATAATAATACAAATGTTTGTATTGACATATAAACCTTTACCATTTGACAATACTTTGGT
Organism: Nudaria mundana; assembly: GCA_963556515.1. Lineage (NCBI taxonomy): Eukaryota > Metazoa > Arthropoda > Insecta > Lepidoptera > Erebidae > Nudaria > Nudaria mundana. Next base: position 6,810,069 of record OY748300.1, on the reverse strand, counting down.
AAATATTATTTTGTAAGTGTAAAATGTGATGGTCACATGCATCAGCATCGTTGTAAGTCTGTTACGCTCTAATTCTAGTATTAATATCACTAACATTGCATACATCTTTGTATAAATGCATATATGTAAATGTTACATGTTTAAACACATTATTGAATTTAGAATTTTTATGAAAAAATAAATAAATATCCGTATTTCAAATATATCTTGTTTTGTTTCATTAGATGCAAGGACAAACCCAGTCAGAAGAACGTTAATAAAACTTTTTTAATTTGATAACACAGAGCAACGAATTTCGCACATGCGCGCGGTACCGGATTTATGAGTTTTAACTAACTTGTCAAACAATATCAAAATGCAAGATCAGACCGGAGTTCGGTTTTTGTTGAGCGCATGGCTGGTGGATTTTTACGAGTAGATTCCTTTTGGCGATCAGCAAACTGAGTTCCAGACGCTCACTTGCAATACCGAACAACTTTTCATATCTTATCCCACACCGAGAACTAGTTCGGAGTAAAAAGTTCTTCTGTGCCGATAACTATCCAACATTACCTTGACATTGGCAAAATCGTCGATGTACAATGGAGCCACGCACTTAAAAGAGAAGATCAGACCACTCTAGATTTACACACACATATCACGTCTATATCCTCGAAGGGGTAGGCAGAGGTGCATTACACACCCACAATTTGCCAGTATTTTAGTCCCACGTAATAGGGGGCAAGCCTATTGCCGTCACAGGGCACATTAATAATGGTTTATGTCCAAAATGGCCGAATAAATTTAATAAAAAGTAACAGCTATATTGTAATTTTGAAAAAAAAAAAATTAAACCCGTTGCCTTCCGATGAACTGTTGATTAAAGGCAATAAAATCTTACGTGCCAGCTGCTATGGCACAGCCAATTAAAGTCCTGGGCGTCTCGGACTATAGATTTAACATAACTAATATTAATCTAGAGTTGCAATCGTAAATTGAAGTTAAACCATTTTTTTTAATCGTAAATTGAAGTTAAGCCATTATGCTAGTTTTATGTATATATTCTAGTGTTTATATATAGTGTTTTATGTATAGTTCTAGTTTTATGTTTTTCATAGTTACACAAATATTTAATTGTTTACCGCAAAATAGATCTCTACCAGGCAACCATAAGATGGAAAGGAAAAAAGAACTCAGGATAAAAAACATAACAATACTCGTATAATAGTTTAACTACGTAATAATAAAGAAGAGAAATCATTTGGAATGTAAGGCAGGTGAGCACGTCATCAATGTACCAATTGCAGTCGGTGTAACCTTGAACTTTCAACCACACTATGATATTAGTACCTATTGTATTTCAGAGGATCAAAATTCTCTATGATCTGCTCTCTAGGAGCAGTACTGACGTCCAAATGCCGTTGTCTCAGTAATTGCTACGGCTGCCTGTACTATGGGATATTGGTCAAACCCCAAGCCTGAATGACTGTACTATCTCCCTCCATAAAAAGCACTTCCTTCAGGACATCGACATGATGCTGTTATGATCAAATACTTAATAAAATGATTGATTTGATTGCTTTGTTCGTTTAATGTTTCTCGCCTTTCAATATTCTTAGTCTTATCGTATTTTTTGCTATCATCAGAATAACAAATCTTACGCTTATACCTAGTGTTAACAAAACATTGAGTTAAATTAGGAAGCAGGAATTATTACAACCATGTTGTAGCGTGGGTGAGAATGTGTATTGTATACAATCCTAACTACTACCAGTTGGAATGCGAGATGTTTAGATAAATACTGTAATATAATATAAACATTACTTTGTAATATTCAAATTGCACGGTTTAAATACGTTTCTTAGGAATGCAAGTGCCGAAAAGAAGAACTATTAGAAGATATACACAACTATTTATAATTACTGCGATAATTTAGGAGAGGTACAGCCAAGTCATACCTATTACGGTACCTAATCTTTTCTTTGTAAGATTTGAATTAACAAATTTGACCCTTTTAAAAATCTAAAATTCCCTGCATGTTTTGAGACACCATGTTACCAATCCACGGTGGATTTATGGTCGTATTCAACTCGAAAAGGTTAACCCTTATTATTCGCCTTCAAAAAAGGAGGAGGTTCTTTATTCCACTGTATTTGTTTTTATGTTTGTTACGTCATATGTTTCAACTGGTTGAACAGATTTTGATTTTTTTTATTAAAACCGAGCGGTCTCGTTTCGACAATTACTTGGTCACATTACGGTAATTTGAAGTCGATTTTAGTGTCAATTTGTTTATACTATTTATATAACTCTCTTTATGTCTGTTAATATTTAATACTATTAGAAAAGAGTGGCCGTGATTTTTTTTGCCAGATTCTTCCTCTCATGCTCTACCTATTGTTTTGCAAATCTGGCAGTAAATGACAAACATAAAATCATTTATTCATTCATAAGAATAATTTATTGTACACCCCATTACAAAACAACATTGAAACAAATTACAGCTACATGTACAAGGGCGGCCTATCGCTGATAGCGATTTCTTCCAGGCAACCTTAGGATGGAAAAGGAGAAATAATATAAAATAATAAACTTAAACTTACCTACTATACGGATAGTGTACATAATAATGAAAAAGTGAGACTTACGAGTAAATAAGTAATTAAGACTTTAACTTTTAAGACTGTCTTTGACTTTCAAAATTATTACCTTGTAACCCAGTTGAATAAACCTCATTTTCATTTCAGTTACAGCTCAATTTTCTCTAAAGCATAAAAATACAAACAGTGACGTCGTAAAATGCTGACCACGCAGCCGATCATCCTGTTTATTTAGGTAACAATTCAATTGGAACGCAGACACTAGTACTCTGTTGACTACGTCACATTAACAGCGGGAGTGGAAAGCTATTTAAAAACGTCACTCATTCATAAAATCCCGATACTTTATTTGAATACAGACCATCGTCGCGTGCGCACGTCTTGGCTCGCAAATTCTCGGGTTATTTATAAAGATCAACAAAGACTTGTGTTTTAGAAGTGGTAATTATAAATTTTGAAAATGAGCGGCAATTTCCTCACTATACCTGGAGATGATCCTATTCAGAGGCGGTCAAGGGTAAGAGTTTTTATGTTTTCATATTGTCTTTATGTTGTCGGTGTCTTGTCTTGTGTTTCTTTGTCACTTTAATTTACAGTAGAATTTATTACTAACCCAAAGCAATATTTTTATATTATGACAAATACACGTAGTAAAATTATACCTAACTATGCTAATAAATAAATAAATAAACACCAAATAAATATCAACATTAACCTTTTTAGGACGTTATATTTAGGAAACCATGACAATATTTTTTTATGCCACCAGTATAAAACAGTCCAAGGACTCTTTAATGTTGTGGCTTTGGATACAACTGAGAATAACATTCGGGCTGATGAGTTTATCTATAGTAATATTATAGAAAGCAAAGATTTGATTGTTGTTTGAATTGAAAGGATTTTGAATTTTTCACTGATATGTAGCTACATTATCACTGAGTAACATAGGCTAATTTTAATCCTGGTTATGTGTTCCCACGGGAATCGGGAACAAGAAAAGTATATCACGTGGGTAGAGCCTCGGTAATCAGCTAGTCGGAAATACTTTAGCAACAGCCATGTGTCTTCAATCACAAACGAAACTTTCGTGTGTTAGAAATTATCAAAACAACAATAGCTGTAAAAATCGTTCCTGACTGATGTGAATCCGGAACTTTTGGCACAGAACACTTCGCAAACATTGCCAAATGTTACTTTTACAGACTGTGCTCTAAGTCTCTATACTTTATACCATGGTTTCATTCACCACTTCATTACCTATACCTATTTTTGAAAGTACCATTCAAGGACATGGTGAAATGTTAAATAAATATAAAATAAATATGTTAGGACAATTCACACAACGCTATCTAGTCTCAAACTAAGCAGAGCTTGTAATATGAGTACTAGATAAACTGATATAAATACTTAAATACATTTTTTTTAAATACATACTTATTAAACATAGGAAATCTTCAGACTTCGGTACAAACGTATCTGTCTTCACACAAAGTTTGTCCCGACAGGTAATCGAATCCGAAAGCGGATGCACTACCGAGCACGCCACCGAAACAGTCAATAATTATGATGTGATCTTAATTACTGTACATTTGTACATATTTATCCCAGAAGCGGTAGAAAGAGGCATTTAAATAAGTTTACATTTCACCAGTCATAACTCGCTTCACGTTATAGGGGGCGAGATGTTGTTTTCGGGCACTTAAGGTACTTTTACCACTAGAAAGATAAAATCAGTTATAAGGTAATTTGGCACTGCAGAGACTTCGTTGGTTAAGACACGCACAGCAAAAAGGGGTTCAATCATTGCTAAAATGCTCAAACGCTCCGTTAAACGGAGATGCAACTTTACATTAGCAGCCTGAGATACTCCTGCGTCCTGATACGGCCCCTGCCACGGAAGTTCAATTAAACGACAGAAAAACAATTAATATCACTTTAATAGCAGGAACCTAGTTTTATACAATAATAGTAGCTAATAGTGTGTCGGTCGGATAGGATCACATATATTGTTCACGGAAGTGCCCGGTGCACTTAACTTGTGGGTCCACGGGCGACGGCGGTCGGCCGGCGGGATCCGCTGGTGCCCTCCAATCAAGCTTGTTCCTTATCAGGCCGAGATGCTCCGGGTTGAAGGCCACGGAGCGACGGCGCAGCTTCAGGCTGCTCAGTAGTTGCAGTCTTCACAATATGGCTTATCTAAGCCCCAAGGTAGTTCTGGAATAGACACAAGCAGCGGATTAGATACCGGCTCGGCACCGCTTGCCGTAGGCCCCACACGTGAATCGCCGTACAGGTTCCCTACTTGTCGGACGCGCTGTACAATTATTCACATGAGGGTACACGGCAAGGTCACACATAACAAGGGATATCACAAACATGGGAACAAGGAAAACACAGACAGGTGGTCGGCCTATTCCTATATAACGGTCTCCGACCGATGGCAGAAAGTCTCACTGTAATAATTAACTAATAATGATACAATAAAATTTATCTATAAGCCCAACACAGATGTGGGTACATTTCGAAAGACTACTTTTCTAACTATTACGCGTCGGAGACGACGTTCCTACCGAGTCTGCGTTATGCGTAATTCCCATCTAACAATTGAAACTTTAATATGGTTCACTAGAATAGGGAACCCTAAAATGACGGTCCCTAAACGCATTCTAGATAATAAAATGTTACACTAATATGGGTCACTAGAATAGGGAACCCTAAAATGACGGTCCCTAGATGCATTCTAGATAATAAAATGTTACACTAATGTGGTTCACTAGAATAGGGAACCCTACAATGACGGTCCCTAAATGCATTCTATATAATATAATATTAAATAACAGTGCACAATCCAGATAGGTGGAATATGCTCCAGGTAATTGACTTTACTTATTCACAATAAAAATTTAGAAAGTTACCGGTTTCCCGCTTAAGGCCGCGCCCCAAATGGTACGGCTTCACAATAAAATATGTCGGGTAGATGTATTATCTCAACCCGGATTCTCCTTCGTGATATTTGCAAATTAAAATTTAATACTATAAATTACTCTTAAGTCCGTAGGTGAATAGCCCTTAAGAGAATTTCTTGTATGACTATTGTTAACAATTTATCGTTATATTCGACAGGGCAATGTACTATATTCTATCATCCCCTACTGGTTATTAAATGAGTATTTGCGTATCTAACACATATATACATAATATAATTATCGCATTTAGGCGTGGAGTAGTTTTAACTTCACCGTCCTAAATGTTTTCTAGTATATCTTGTGGTAAGGAACCCAGCACCGTCTGATTTGGATATTACTTCGATACAAGTTTATACAATATTAGTTTACATTAAACACGATTGGAACTACGATGACCCTGGCTCCAATCTAGACACTTATAGTTGGCTTTAGGTTACTAATAATCTATGAAGTTGACCTATTAGATAGTTATTTAGTAATGTTCCAATTATAGATCGCGCGGGGGACGTTACCCGTAAGCTATTCTGTTCACATCACTTACCCCTGATTCGGGAACGGAATTAACTGCACATTTTTACAGATTTTCGGATCTATCAATCAATAATACTTTTCGGCTTAATTTATTATCTCGTCAGCGCTGTCACGACGGCTGCGTGTCGACTAGACTAATATTATCCAATTGTTTTCTCCGCTTAGACGTTGTGCACTCCTTATAATACTTCGGTCTGGCAATTAAAACCTACTGACCCCCCCAAACGCGTCTAGTGATGTGACGGTAGTAGTCAAGGCGACCTACCATTGGTCAATCGCGCCGTTGTTATCGCTTCGATCTCAGCCGGTTCACAAGACAATGGGCTAAGGAATTTCTTGCGAAACAAACTGGTTTTTCCACCTTCTGGAAGTTTCGAACTTAGGGATGTGACTCAACGCAAACCATGCCTCGTCGAGGCATTCACATCGTAACAGTCCATTGCCGCGGCCACTCCTACGTCCTTTGCCGAGTGCCTCTGGTGAGCACATAGAGAATTTCCAGTGGCATCTGGCAGACCTTGACCACCTGTGTGGCCTCTTCGAGTACTTATAGGTACTACTGAGGTTTATAAAAAAAGTTCTTGCATCTGTTTCTTCCATTCGTTCGGCACAGCTACTTGCCAACTTATGCCAATTATGGAGTACAAAATTAAACTAATCTCGAACTCATGCAAATACTCGTAACTAATGGCGGTCAGATGATGGACGCTATGACTACCTATCTTAATTGCTAATGGAATATGGTACCTAGCAGCGGTATTTTGTAATCGATTATTTTATAAATATATCATCAAGGTGTATTCGAAGAAGATATCCAAAACTTAGTTTCATCACGGCATGCAACTATAACTATTGGAATGTTGCGTGACCATACAGTTGTTTTAAACGTTGCGTATGACAACGGTATCGAGAAGATTTTTCTGTTCAAAATTTAGATAGATATTGAACAGAGTCAAGGAATTATTGCTGTTTTTTTTTGGATGCCGTTATTGTTTGGATGCTATAAAGCCATATCTACATCTCAAGGGCCCATTCATCCTCATTTGTGTACGGTGCACCAGCTGACAGACAGATGAGGCTCTGGCAAGAACTCTCAATGCCCGGAAACGACAATAGGCTCGCCCCCTATTACGGTCATACCAACAGAGAGGTAGACAGAACTTGGTCTTCCTTTTTAAGAATATTGCCGTTAATTTGGTCGGTAGTGCATCCGCTTTCGGATTCGATTACCGGTCGGGACAATCTTTGTGTGAAGACAGATATTTTTTTACCGAAATCTGGATGTTTCCTATATATAATATGTATGTATTTTAAAAAATGTATATAAGTATTTATATCAATTTATCTGATACTCATATCACAAGCTCTGCTTAGTTTGAGACTAGATGGTTGTGTGAATTGTCGTAACATATTTATTTATTTTCAATTATGTGTACTTTTTGGAAATATTTTAATAAAATTGTTATCACATCCCATTGACCGTTTATGTAGTAGGTTTAATAGAGCTCCTAAGTGAATTTTAAATTCACTAGCGGACAGCAGCGGCTTTTTCTGCGTGAAATAGTATTTTAAATTCTAATTTCCGCGGTAACACATCCTCATAATAAAAGTGACTTAAAACGAGAATCACTCTATACATTGATGAAAACAGCATTAAAATCGGTTAAGTAGTAGTTGAGTTTATCATAATATGAGTGTATATGAAGTGATGATTCATAGTAATACCGTAGTTTTAAAAGGAGTAACTGGCCATTACGAGGTTAAAATGCCATTTACGTTAAGCTGCACTATCTATAAATAAACCAGTATTTCTACATGAACTTCAGGGTACAGAGCGAAGTTCATGATCGTTAAACACATTGGAACATTTGTATGGTATCGCGGTCAAGTGCACGCGCCACTTGTGTCCGCGTACGATGAGTTCTACTTGTTTATAAATATAACCATTCAATGTTACTGCTCGATATTTTGAGTTATATTTGTTATAGCCGTATGTTGTGCAGTTCACATAAACTTTTCCACAATAATTTTGGTAGATTTTTAGTCAATTTGATTTCATTATATAGAAGAGGATTAGATTAGCCCGCAGCTTCACCAGCTTGATACACTAAATCATTCCACGAAAACCGCTCTTTCCATTGGTTAAAACCGCATCAAAATCAGTTGCGTAGTTTTAAAGATCTAAGCATACATACGGATGGAACTGACTCTGTTTTATTATATGAAGTGATGATATGGCCTGTACCGGAATAAAACTGCCGTTTAATTTCAGTAAACAATTCATGTCTTGGACGCTTTTCCACTATGCAAGTCTTGCATGACGTCACATGACAAGTGCAACTTGTATGCAAGTTGTATATAAATTGTGTACATTAAGGCAACTTACATACAACTTGTGACGTTATACTTGCATAATGGAATATTACCATACAGAGCTCGTCGCTTTTGAGTAGAAATAGGAGGCCGCACATTGGCCGCTTATGGTGATGATTTGATGGCAAAATGTGACCATATGCATACTTATAGGTACCTATGCCATTTGCTAAACGGTACTCAAATAGATGCAATTGCCAATCGCCAATTGTGACTTAACCAACTGATATACCTAATGGAGGTGAACAAACTCATTGACTTCGTTTCGCTATTCTTGCCAATTACTGATTTCATGCTCCACTTCTATAGCGGTCAATAAAATGTTCCCATAATGGTTTTAAACGCGAAATTTTTAGCGGTAATTTTTTTTTGTGCACAATTTATTTGATTTATATGTCCTCAACACATTTTTGTTCGTTCCCGACGTACTTACATTGAAAGTATGTCAGGAAGCAAATATCATCTGCTATCTGACAGTGAAAACCGGAACAAACAGACAGACGGACTAAACACAAGAAGAAAAATTGTAAAAAAAATGATTTTTATTAAGTACCGTTTAAAGTGCATTTATTCCGTGCCTCGGAGAGCACGTTAAGCCTTCGGTCCCGGTTATCATACGAACATCTATGGCAGTCGTTAGGGGTAGTTGGAGCCCTTAATCAAAAATCCGACCGGTTTAACTACAGAACTTCGATTCGCCCATGGGTTGTGGAGGTCAGATGGCAGTCGCTTCACGGAAAATATCGAAATTCAGCCAAATCGAAGTTAGACTAGAACGCCGACCCCAATAATTGAGCTGGGAAAAGGCTCGGTGAATGATGATATGTGCATTTATTAAAAAGCTGTTAATTTGAAATTATAAGCAGACACTTAATTTTTTTTAGAGATACATAAACAGAATTGAATCGCTTTAATATCAAGGGTACGAAACCTAATTGCTCCCTAAGTGGCCAAGTCAATCCACGTCCAAGGTGAGACTTCAAAGGTCCACGTCAAAATGTAATCCAATCAAAACTTTAGAGACCCGTGAGGTATCACACCTTTGATAGTTCTCGTACTTTTGCATTAAAGTCCATCAATTATTATGAATGAAAATTGTGAAAGCTGGAACGTGTAGAGAGAGTCACATCACTGCGCAATATACCCGAGGGCCACTTTTAATAGTATTGTGTATGTAATATGACAGTGATGATCCTCAATGGCTAGATGTCACCACGTCTTTCCTTGGCGAAGCACATATAAAAAAACTACGCTACTAAAATGTCGTGTTCTGTTTACATTTGCAGTACATACACATACGATAAAATGTTATTACTGCTTTGGAACTGGAACGCGGTAGTTACTATTGAGGGATCCGTTGACGTAGTCATGTAAATAAGTTCTTATAAGTCAGTGCTCTAAATAGAGTTTGCATAAAAGCAACCCGCCAATTTTTAGCAAACTTTTTCGTCGGCAAATTTTAAAAACTAGTGGTCGCCTATATGGTAGAATAGTAGACCTTGCAAACATTATTTGAGTTTGTCCCACATTCCCCTCCCCCAATTCCATTTCCAGAATTGTATAATTCAATACACACATGTGTCAAGTTTCATGGGGATCGGATAAAAATTGAGGGAGCTAGCTATACATTCATAACTCTCATAAATATCTTTTAAATCCGTGTAAAAATCCGGGCGTAGATTTTGAGTTATAACGAACTAAGTATAGGTTGCGGACGGGTTGGGCTCGTTCCAATGTTACCCGCATGCTCAAGAAGGCCTTTTCACGATCAGTATTTTCTTTTAATAATAGGCAACACGTTAAAATTAGTTTCACCATCAGAAAGATTTTTACAGAAGTAATTTACCTGGTATGTATTCCCGTAGAAATTGGGATTCGCGGACATGATCTTATATCTTTATCAATTACTTCTGCTGTCCTTGAGACCTTTGGCAGTTCATGCTCATTAGTTCTATATTTCTTTAAAGCCAAGTCAACATGCATAGTATGTATCTATAAATAGATTGCTAAATATTCCTACATTATCGCAGATCACAGTACACTACCATACAAGTGAGTCACTTACAGCCATTGTATATACATTTTCAGCTGTTTCCATACGTCATTGGAGTGCTTTTTCGTTACATATTTATGTATCTTTACGTCTAGACCAACAATGACGCGCCGCATTCCTTGTCACGCTAGCCAAAAATAATAGAAATGGCTTCATTTATAGTGATGTCCTTAATTATTTTGTAGTTTGTCTGTTCCTTAGGAGCCTGATCCACCTCACGGGTGTCAACGTCATCCTCACCTGCACGCGGTGCAGCTGCTGACCTTACATAAGGTACCGGTAACGTTTATAGGGACATCATTGAGTGCGACCAATAAAGTGGCTTGCTAAATGTGGTCGTCACACCTCTTTTTAGCCCTTCGAGGATAAAGCAGTGATTTTGTGTGTATGTATGTGTGTTATTATCCGGTGAGAAAAGTAGACAGATAGATATACAACATGCCTCTACCCCCGAAGGGTTAGGCAGAGGTGCATTCACACTCACAATTTGCTTTTAATTTTGTTGGTCCCACGTAATAGGGGTCAAGCTTATTGCCGTTACCAGACTCTATAGAAAATCCATTAACACTCTGTAATTCAAATCAAGAGTCCAACAGCAAAATAGGAATCTCTGCAGTCCGAGAAAAGTAATAAAAACAATTCTGCAAATCTTTCTTTTAATTACTCCGGTTGATTCGTGCTTTTGGAATTCAATGATACATTGCGACATACGTCAAATATTTTTTTTTTTTTATTTTTTTTTTTTTTTTTATATTTGGTTCGCCAAATTGACGCCGCCCGCCTGGTGGTAAGTCGTGACGACGTCTAGCGATTGTGGGCCACTCTCACAGCACACATTACTATTGAGAGTGGCCCTCAACTTGACGACCTACTGATGTGCCTCTTCACGCTCCGCTTAAAGAACCCAGGATTATATGTGGGAGGAAACACGTGCACAGGCAGGGCGTTCCAGGCCACTATCGTTCGGCAGAGAAACGAACGTTTAAAACGTTCGGTTCTCGCGAACATGCTATCCACTGTGTGGGGGTGGCATCTCTGCCCGGCACGAGTCGTTCGGGATCGGAAGGAAGAGGGTGGGATCAGATTGAAGAGCTCTTCAGAACACTCGCCGTGGTAAATACGGTAGAATGCGGCCAAGGAAGCTATTGTTCGGCGCTGAGCTAGCGGCTCAAGGCTTCCCGTTACCTCCGGACAACCAATAATACGGATAGCCCGTCGCTGCATAGCGTCGAGAGCGTCCAGCAGATACTTCGCGGAGCCGTCCCAGAGGTGAGAGCAGTATTCGACGCAGGGTCTAATCTGCGTCTTGTACAGCAGACACCTCTGGTCCGGTGTAAAGAATCTCTTTACCTTATTCAGTATTCCTAGTTTCCGCGAAGCTAGCCCTATACATCTTTCGATGTAGTTTTTATTATTGAGCTCTCGACGAACGTCTATGCCAAGGATATCAAGGTTGTCCTTCATTGGTAATAATGCATTCTGAAGAGAGGGTAGGGGAAGGAAAGGGGATTTCTTCGCAGTAAATGCACACGCCTGTGTTTTGCGGGCATTGAACTCGACCAGGTTCTCGGTACCCCATTGAGAGATACTGTCGAGGTTATAATAATGTCAGAAGAAGTTGTTGGCTTGTTGAAATGATTTATGTTGAAGTAGGCGTACCATTAAACCGATGATTAAAGAAATTTGTACTTAAACACAGACAGATATAAACACGAACACAGTCATATCGTTTTTAACAGTGGTATTTTAAATGAATATCTCGGTGTACACAATTTACAAATGTTTTTTTATAAAAAAACTTATTCTGTTCGTATTAAGTAAGCAACCAAGGTAGTGTTTTATATCTTATCGCAGTATACACAATTTACAAGTCTTAGTGATTCCTACAGGTCAGGGAGAAACTCCGACCTAGGGCGCCCCCACTGACCCAGAGTCTTCAGCCGTAGCAGCTGGAGCGGGTCATGGGCTCCCTGTTTCCGACGAGCGCGGAGGAGCACGTCCCTCCTCGCATGGCTCCGTCTCTGCCCGACGCGGATAGCACCAGCGAAGACGACGTACCTGAAGTCAGGGTGGGGGAGCTAGGTGCGGCAGTACTCCGGCTTAAACGCCGGAAAATCACTGCCCCCGGACCCAATGGCATTCCTGGCCGTGCTTGAGTCCTGGCCCTCGAAGAACTCAGGCCTCGACTGATGGGGTTCTTTAGCGCATGCCTCGAAAGGGGCCAGTTTCCCAAGGTGTGGAGAACTGGGAAACTGGTCCTGATCCGTAAGGCGGGACGGCCGGTGGACTCACCGTCCGGATACCGGCCGATCGTGTTGCTCGACGAGATGTGTACGCTCTTTGAGCGAATTATCGCGGAACGCCTCGTCGAGCATCTCTCGACGGTGGGGCCAGATCTGGCGGACCACCAGTACGGTTTTCGTCGGGGGCGCTCCACCGTGAGCGCGATCATGCGCGTGAAGAGCCTGACGGAGGAAGCAGTCTCGCAGGGCAAGGTGGTGGTGGCGGTGTCTCTTGACATCGCAAACGCGTTCAACAACTTGCCATGGAGCTGCGTTAGGGAGGCGCTCGTGTATCACGAAACGCCTCTCTACCTCCGTCGTATTGTCGGGGCCTATCTCTCGGAGAGGGCCATAGCTTTCCCCAGCTGCCTCGGGCCAGCTCGGTGAGATGTGTCGTGCGGTGTTCCACAGGGGTCGGTCCTGGGGCCACTTCTGTGGAACATCGACTACGACTGGGTGCTGCGGGGTGCGTTGCCTAGGGGCGTCGGCGTAACGTGCAACGCTGACGATACCCTCGTCACGGCGCGGGGTGCAACGTACCAGGAGGCAGCACTCAAGGTCACGACGGGTGTTGCTCAAGTCGTGGGTCGGATACGACGGTTGGGACTGGAGGTGGCCTTGCACAACTCCGAGATCTCGGAACGGTCCACCTGATGTTCCAGCATAAATGTGGGAGGCGTTAGCATCGGCATCAAGCCCTCGATGAAGTACCTAGGGATCGTACTTGATAGCCGATGGAACTTCGGACCACATTTCCGAAGTTTGGTCCCCAAGGTGACGCAGGCATCGGTCAACCAACCCAACGCTTCCTGCAGGAGACTGTACCTGGGGATCGTGCGGAGTATGGACCTATACGGGGCTCCCGTATGGGCGGATAGGTTGGCGGTCAAGGGGAATGGGACTCTGTTAAACATACCACTTCGAACCTTGGCCGTCAAAACCATACGGGGGTACCGCACGATCTCCGGAGAGGCTGCATGTCTCCTAGCCGGGACCCTCCATGGGACCTGGAAGCGAGAGCCCTTGCGTCATTGTTGCAATGGTGCAAGGAGGCGCTGGAGCGGGACCACAGGCCTGCGTCTCAAGAAATCTAGGACCAGCGGTCCCAACTCCGCCAGGATCTCATGGAGACATGGAGGGTGCGACTTGATCAATCCAAGTGGGGTACCACCATCATCGCGGCGGTGAGACCGATCATGGACGATTGGCTGCAGAGGCAGCATGGTGACCTCACGTACCGTGCGACGCAGATCGCTGCCGGGCATGGATGCTTCGGTAGCTATCTGTTTCGCATGCATCGTGAGGTCACACACCAGTGTTAACACTGTGAGGTTTCCGACGAAGACACCGCACTCCACACGTTGGTGGAGTACTCAGCGTGGGCGAGTCAGCGCCAGGACCTCGTATTGGGTCTGGGCGTGTATACCCTCTCGCTGGAGACCATGCTTCAAGCCATGGTCTCCAGCGGGAGTAGGTGGAACGCGGCCGTGTCCTTCTGCGAGCAAGTCATGCTCGCGAAGGAGGCGGCCGAGAGGGAGAGGGAGCGTACCCTCCCCGCTGAGTTCCGTAGTCGGCGGCGAGGGCGCCCCAGACTCCGCGACTACGCCCAAGACTATCGACCTCCATAAGCGGGGCCTGAGGACGTCGGGATCGCCACCCGCCGTCCTTACAGAAGCAGGCTAGAAGGGTTGCGTGCTGCGGGGCCTTTGCCCCATAGCATGCAACCAGATTCACTCACTGACGCGGGATAAAACCCTACCCCAACGACGCGGGATTCACGTCCCGACCAAATACCCGCAGAGACCACAGAGGTGGTCAAAGTCCACCGGGCGCCACTGGACATACCCTCTGCTAGTAACCAGAGACGCCCGGGAACGGACGTTAGAGCGGCCGCGGCCTTAGGCCACGGAGTTAAAAAAAAAAACAAAGTCTTAGCGATTAGGCACTTATATTTGGGATATATTTGCCAGATCCTATACATATTATGCTTAAACAAACTTTATGCAAATAAATAGAGAGCCTGTTCTAACGTCTGTAGGTTGCGGTACAAAAGTTTTGATGGTAAATGACCGCCAAAACTGTGTGCTAATTTCTTACACGTACTATTAAAAAAAAAACTTTTATTTGTAACACACATTCACTCAATTAGCATTATTTTACACACAAGGTGTTCAATGGTCGTATCATTAACTTCCAGTAATACTCTTTACATTCCTGTCTCTGACTCACAACCACGAGTTATGTTAGGAATTTGTGGATGACGTCAAAAACCATTCGTTTTACTTCAAAGCTCTTTGTTCACCTAAACAGCTGTCACTCTTCACCGACAGCTGCAGTTATATGCAATCTTGTACAAAGTGAAAAGATCAATCAAAGTATGAGTTTCATTTTCAACCGACTTCAAAAAAAGGAGCAATTCTACTGTATGTTTTTTTATGTTTGTTACCTCAGATCTGTGGACAGGGTGAAATATTTTGAGTTTCTTTTTATTGAAAAGCTACTATTTCTCAAGTGGTGGCATTTCAATTTGGTCCCATTCTGACAATTATTTGGTCCCATTTCGGTAATTTGAAGTCGGTCGGGTTGTTGTATCATTTTTTGACGTGTATTTTCTGTATTTTAAGCTTGAGTTTTCTTCAAAACCACCCGTATTACCCACGGGGATTTTTCTCACTCCCAAATAATAATTGGTAATGTTTATCGGTATTGGGAACTCCAATACCTACCGATACACAGTCAAATCGGATTATAATAAAAAGGTTAGGTATAATGGTTAAGTATATCATGTAACTAGCGGACACCCGCGACTTCACTTGACAAATTACTTATAGAGGTACTAAAAACCTTTCTTGAGATTGGTGAAAACCGCATCAAACGCCATTGCGTAGTTTTAAAGATCTTCGCATACATACAGAATGGGCGACTTTGTTTTATACTACGTTATGATGTAATTTTCTGAATAAATATGTACTTCAAGGTTCCTTAATTTTTCCAAAGTTTTGTGCATCATTCTGTTTTTATTTCTATTAATATAACCTCCTGACATAAACAAACATGACATAAAAATATAAGCGGATTAGGGATCCCCCACTTCACGCGTGATGTCATCACTGAGGAAAATAGGGATTCATTGTTTTAAATAGATGCAAATAACTTGCGTTATATTAGACTAAGAATGCTAATCAGCTCCTACCACAAATGTGGTCTACAACATCTGGAATTTCATGAATATTTGATTCATAATATTCGATTAAACCAAAGTCAAATAATTTTGTGGCGCGTACTTATCTGGAAGCGTGGATACTGATCTGGAATTGTGCATGAGTTCAGTAGTCTGTAGTCTCCACATGGTCGCCATTCATGATTCTTCTTGCGTACCCAAGAACTTGCCAACAGCCACTCATGGTTTCTTACGCCAAGGTCCATTAAAAAAACCACTCGAGTCCCCATACTCTGGACCATACAGAGTAGTTCGGCGCGACGAGAAGACATACGATATTGACGTGCAAGGCAAGACACAAAAGGTTACTATAGACTGTTTGAAGCCCGCTTTCATGGCCAGAGAACTCCCTGACACACGGCCAGGTACAGGTCCAGAACTACCAATCCGTAAATGACCACACAAGGAAAACAAGATGTGGGCGCACAGTGCGATTTCCAGATTACTATCGCCCGTAGTTACGATCTCACCGGGGGAGTAGTGTGGCGCGTACTTAATGAATCTCTGACGTCATACGTAAGAAACGTCTAGAAGGCGGGCCGAGAACTTTCGAGAACCTTCCATAATATTCGACTAATATCTAGTTGCGCATACGCCACCTCCCTATGGTTAGGCTGGCCAATTACAAATAAGCAATGAATCGTAGGTACAACATAAGTATAGGTATATCTACTATTTCTATTGTTTAAAGCCACGCCTACCTAAACCTCTTTGTATCGTCAGGAATATTCTAGGTATTTGTATCCATTATTATAAAAGCGAATGCATTTCGATAATAAACATTCATTCATTCACATACTGTTACTACAAACGTTTCAATATATCTCCCAACCACCACTACTATTTATCTCTCGTAGGCCCTTTCACTGGCACTTGTAAAATTTCAGGAATCTACCGTCATGTATAGGGATAGTTTTATTGTTATCATGTACAGTTGTAGTTATCTGCTGTAGCGGTCTGCGGTGTTAATATAAATCGTGTAATGTCAACAATCAAATCTATATAAACAAAAATTAATCGCCGTTTGTTTGTCTTGCTAAAACTCTGGAACACCTGGACCGATCGATCGATTTCCTACTAATAAGGATTTGATTTTGCTTTTACACTCCTTATGTAAACGGTACACGCGTGATGTCAATGCATCACGCTGTTTAAACCAATAATTGTAAGAAATACGTTTTAAATCTCAATATATTTGCAATGTTTTGAACCTCTCAATGTTTTGAAATGACGAAAAGACCTACCTATAAAACAAAGGTGTACTACGGTTCGTCAAAATTCGCTTCGCGCCGAGACGCTTCGTCGACAAGACAATTGAATATTTCTTAATTCTAAATTTAAACTTTAATTGTCGAGAGAATCATTGACCTTTTCATAACTGATCCAACGAACGTTTGGTCGAAAGAATTATTAATATTTTTAAAACCGATCGAACGAACGTAACAAATTAACCCGTTAAAATAAAACGTTTCTCATAATTTTGGACGGACATGACGAGACTGGAACTACGGAACCCCAAAAAGGAAGTAAGCTTCACAATAATTCAAATAGAATATCTGACGGCCCCGAAAACGAAATTGAATCTTCACGTACGCCAGAAAATCTCCTATTAAAATAATAGAAATCAATAAGATTGTAATGTAACACATACTCAAGTTTTTCTCAATGTCTTACAATGGAATAGTGCCAAGAATCCCAATAAATTCTCAAGACGAAATCATTTTGATTGTCACTATGTAGGACACGATAGATACATAGAACTTTTAAAAATCAGTCAAAAATTTTCATCACTGTCTGTGATGAAAATATGTGAAGATATTTAGTTGTTTGGATATTTATTTCTCAATTACGCGTAAATCTATGAACTTTAATGAAAGTTGGCACATAGATAAACTGTATAAAAGTCACAAAGCCTTTAGCATAATCTATAGAATGTTGTTTTCACCGTCTAACTATTGAATTTTGCTAAAAAGTAATACAAAATAATTCACCTATCACTGTTAGAGAATCAATATACTTTTGTAGAATAGATTCATGTGGGAAAACATTAATGAGAAAAATAGCTAAGCGAATTTTGCATATTTTTACGAATTGAATAGCAACTTTTTTATTACTTTTTTACGCCTGACATTTACGTGTCTATTTATACCCGACTGCGTCAACAATGATTATGTTTTTAACCGTACTCTCTCCGCCCTCGATGTCGAAAACAGTTCAACATATAAAAAATCTTTAAAATCAAAATTGTGGGGAATTTAATCCCCTACAATACATAGATATAGCAAGAAACCCATAGAAAACGAGATATTTATGATCTCAAATTTTAATAGACAAGGACACCCTAACATTATGTAGCTTTTGACACAACTACTTATTAGGATGTCTAAATATAAGTGTATACAAGTTTCCAGCCAAGTTGGAACAATTCCGAGATTTTCCTTAATTTAACTAGCATATTTATAAAGGTTAGTGATTGCACTGAAACCGGTCTAGTAAAAATAATAAAAAAGAATAGCCATTCAATTGGTTAAAAAGTTTTGTTTTGCATAATACCTATTTAAAACAGTCGTATTTAGTGTGTTACATTAGAATCTTATTGTTAGCAAAAGGCAAACTAGCTTGTTCCATAATATTTGTATCCATCAAAGGCCTTGAATAACACGAACACCATGAACTGACATTATTGTATGTATTCTTAGTTTATTAATTTATTCTAATATATTCCATGTAATACAAGATTTTATTGCAGAGATACTCCAAAGGGTCTGTTTTCTTAAAGGCCGGGATAACGATACAATTGTCCTTCCCATGAACGTTTGATACGCGGTGTTAATTTTTAGAGAATGGTTTTACTGGTACAGCTAATATTGTGACTTATTAAATAAATGTAACGAGATGGATATTTTTTGTAAAACAATTAGTTGCTACTTGGCGCTTTTTTTAACTACTTAGGCATATTAGTGGAAAGACTTATAGCCGATGTAGTTGTTGTTGTAGATTGAATGAAAGGAACTATGAGATGTAATCAATCAAAGAATCAATTTCGTTTATTCAGTTTAGGCACATAAAGAGCACATAATTCTCATAAGAGAACTCATAAGTGTCAGACCAAACCACACTGTCAGTTATTGTGACACGACCGTATCACTTATGTCAATTTTACGTCTGTGGTCGTTGTGACCATAGATAAGTCATGTTATTCTTTGTGTAACGTTGAGTGTAAAGTTGTGATGCAACAATAATATTTTTTTTTTATAATATGAATGTTAAAATTTTACAATTTTATGTCAAGCAATATTATAAAAATACTAAATTAAGTACAGAAATAACAATTTGAAAATGATTCTTTAAGTTGCTGGTTCGGTAAGTTGGTTCTCCTGAGAAGATACCAGCAAGAAACTCAGGTAGATTATCCATTTTCCTTTGTCCACTAATGTCTGATATGGAGATTTAGTTTTTGCGATTAAAATTATAAAAAAAAGGTTTTGCTAAATCGCAAAATATTCTCCATTACAATGAAATGGAAGAATTCAGAATTGATTTTACTGAAGTTTAATGAAAATATTATGTGTACATATTGACGTTCACCTTTATATTATTATGTTATTTTTTTTTTTGTTTCTTTACTCACTTTATTAAAAACCAAGAAAATACAAAGTTGATAGTCGGAATACAAGACATTTTACAATTTATACCACATAGTACAGTTAATTATTGTTACTTTTTTTACTTGAAAAATGAACTTTATTTACAATAAGAATTACAATATAAATAATTACATACTAAAAATATTTACATTATAAAATATCGTTTAAAAAATCCCCCGCGTCATTGCCGACTGAGAAGGTTCCCAGAATGCTGGCTGTGTTGCCACGTTGGATGGCGATACTTATTCTTTGGGCCAGAAAAAAGCCAGCCTTCTGGTCCTGAGAAGCATCGATTAAGCGTTTAGCAATGTCTCTATAAAGGCGGCGAGCACTCGGACCCCATGACCCCAGGGTCTCAACCCCAAACGGCTCAAATATGTAATCATGCTAGGTTAGCATATTTACGCCGTTTGAGGCCTTTAGCCGATGCAGCAGCAGCGCCGGCACATCCGGATGTGTTTGGAAGTTGTGAAGGTGCTAAGGTGTCAACGCATGTAGCGTCCCACACCAAAGGCCTTCCCATCTTCCACGGTAGCAACAACATACCGTCCGGTCTCTTTCCATCGCTTCGTGCTAACCCATTTGGCTCACGTACGGCCGGAGGACCTGCGGTGGAAAGAGACCTACGAATTATGTCGTTTAGAATAGCGTGCCGAGGTATACGACCTGCGCTTCTGCTACAAGAAAGGCCATGGTATCGCAGATTATCGACAGCTACTCCACAGGTGCAATGATGCGGAGATGCAATGAGCCGAATGCAAGTGGCAATGCGGAAGGTTGTGTCGTCCAACATTGTACCGATGTTGGGCGATTGGAGCGCCTAGATCCGAAACCCTGACTTCCATTCTCCAACAGCTAGCAGGCGTGCACGCTCTGAAATATTGACAGAAGTGTCAATTAGTGTATTAATTCTCAATTTACAGAGCGGCGAATCTCACAGTCGCTGTAAGCCTAGGCGTGAGGGCAGATCAGTGTCGGGGGTTTATGAGAGCAAAATCTTGTAAAACTGTCTCTACTTTTCCCCCTAAAGTCCCGTCATCTAGGTACCAAATGTTGAATTTTGATTTTATTTTTTGAATGATTGGGTTAATGGCCAAACTGAAGATGACTGGTCCCAACGGATCACCTTGCTGACATCCAACGGCTGAATTCAAAAGGTGGTCTTTATAAATTAATTTTGTTGGCTGACTATAGCATTGCCAAAGGAAGTTAAATATTTTGGGGGTTTCTAATTTAGCCTGTGTCAGCAAGGTGTCCCTGTTTACAGAGTTGAAGGCGTTTTGCAGGTCAACTTTCAAGACGACCTCTCCATCTTCGCTACTGTCAAGGTATGTTGCAAGCGCATGGATTGCGGCCTCACAACCTCCTTTTGAAATAAAACCTAATTGAAAGGGCTAAAATTTGCTAGTAAGCTCCGTACTATAAAAACGACAACAAATTTTGGCTACCAAACGCCGCAAAGTGCTACCTACGGCAATGGGACGAATGCCACCATCCTTCTTGTGCAGGGCACATAAATTGGCCCGATACAAAATATCTGTGATGCTACTGTCCACATTGCCTGAGAGCATGAGGTTGACTAGAGCTGTTAGCTCCATCAGAAGTGCATCACCAGCTTCCCCAGTGGTCAGACACAACAAATCCTTAAGGTGCTGTGGTGTCAGACCGTAGCTGATCCAAAACGAAAGGAGTCAACAGCGTAGAAAGGAGCACATCCTTGGCAATAGTGTCAATATTTTCTGTATCGTTGTTCGGAGGATCAGGGAAAGAGAGGTCAGCTGCGGATGATGGGTGCTTACTCTGCAAGCCCGTCAAGGTTTCTGCAGAATAAAGAGCCAGCACGTCGCTACTAAAAAGTAGTCTTGCCACCCCACTGATGTTGCCCTCCCTTACTTTATTCTCTAAAAGTTTTAATTTCTTGGCCTGAGAATAATCAGGGGCCCGAGTGTGGATTGAATTTGAATTTAAAATGCTAAAATTGTTTGTACAATTTCTTTGATTTGGACCGTCAAAGATGTCAATGGCCTTTTCATTTACACAATTAGGGTAGATAACTAGGCAAGCCTGTATTATAAGAGACAGTCAGTATTTGATTTGCACAAACAAACTGTTTGAACACGTCAAAAGGGTGCGTACAGAAGTTCATTTGAGTTCGCGAATTTAAAGTAGGTTAGGTTATTACATTTATTACTCAATCAGCTATAAACCATTTAACAGATTTTGATGAAAATTAGCACATAAGTAGGTTATTACGTATCCACTCACTCGTCTACGGGCCCAAAGCGTACCGAAATCAAATAAAAGCCATTAGAACGAGCATAGTATTCCTCGGAATTAGGTACATTCTAAAATTTTACGCAGTGTGGGTACCTAAATAAATAGATAGGTAGGTACCTTACCGGGCGCCACTGGACATACCCTCTGCTAGTAACCAGGGACGCCCGGCAACGGACGTTAGAGCGGCCGCGGCATTGGGCCGCGGAATTAAAAAAAAAAATAAAAAAAAAAGGTACCTTATTCAATGAATTAATTTTGTTACAACTACGTAGTATCATGCGTTAGTCACAGTGATCATTAATGGCTTGGTATGCAGTTTAGGAAGTGCAATAATTATCTACCGTCTGCGTCAAATGTGAGGATCATATGCCAAGTTCAATAAGATACACTGCACCTACTCGTTTGCATTAGATATTCTAATGAAACTTTCTGGGGTGGGTGCTAATGCCCTATAAGCATCTCCATGGAATAAGTCATACTCAATTCCACGCGGTGCACATTCTGACAGAGAGTCTCTTACAAATGCCATGTAGGGGGAATACGCTATGAAACGCACGCGTTTTGAAACGGACATTTTTGATTTCTTTACATTTCTGAACGAATATATTCAAGACATTTGGTTTGGATGACCATAGACAAACCCTACTGCTGAATGCTTCGGTGGCATGGTCAAAAGTGCATTCGCTTTCAACGCCGGAGTCTCGGGTTCGATTCCCGGTCGGGACA
Source organism: Nudaria mundana (assembly GCA_963556515.1). Classification (NCBI taxonomy): domain Eukaryota; kingdom Metazoa; phylum Arthropoda; class Insecta; order Lepidoptera; family Erebidae; genus Nudaria; species Nudaria mundana. The sequence goes on along the minus strand of OY748300.1, from coordinate 6,787,415 downwards.
AACAGTGATGACACGTACATTTGTGCCAAAATCTGGGTATTTCCTATGCATAATATGTATGTATTTACAAAAAAAGTACATAAGTATGCAGTTTATCTAGTCCTCATATCACAAGATTAGTTTGAGACTAGATGGCGTTGTGTGAATTGCCCTAACATATTATTTATTTATTTATTTCTCTTTACTTTTGTCACTATGAGGGTAATGTACGCCTTAGTCTACCATTTCGGGGACAAAGATATAACTCTCTGTGTGCAAATTTCTTCATGTATGTTCCAAGAACGTTAACGGAAGTATGATTCACAAAACATATTTCAAAACAGCAATCATTCAAATCTAATGAGTGTTAAATAATGGAAGGTCGCATTGTCGCAGGCGCATCGCCAAATGACGAGTCACATTGTCATTCACCTGAGTGACAAATTTATATATATTAATAAATTAACTATCTTGATTCTCTTACTTTAGCTATAATATATTTATAAATGCGTCAATAACGTTGCGCTTCCACCCGCGTGCGAGTCTGTCCCGCATGCGTGCCGTCCGGATTCTATTATATCATACAATAATGACTGCGGTTCGTGTCGTATTTGACGCATTACAGGAAAAGCGCCCAGTGAGGTCGATTACTGGTCACCAAACTACTGATGTGAACTCACTACTAATACAAGCGTTTTGTCATATCAAGAGAGGTTAAAAGGAATTCTATTTGCAAATCGCAAATAGAATAAGAAATAGGTTTATTTTTATAAAAAACGGAAGAGTTCGAACATGCTAATCTCAGGGTGTACGGGTTCGAATCGATAAATTATTTGTGCAAAAAATAGTTCATTTATCGAGATATACCTATTATAATTATAACAATGACAAAAAAAGCAAAAGCGGTGAAAATTCTTAGGTATATGTATAACTTATCCATATAAATATTTGTGCTTCTTGAATCAGAAGAACCCCTTAGTTAGTACCTAAGTCATAATTTAATAGAAAACTCTGACCTACAACTACGAATTAAGTTTCTAATGTAAATTGAGACAAAATTTAAACTTTATTACTAAAAGGTATAATTTTTTTTTAACTTTTGCGTTCTGAATTCATTCAGCCTGTGACCACCGCCCGATGTTAACTCGGTCGAAGCGTCAGGCCAACATAAGGTAAGATAGGTAGATACTTAGTATCAATTTAATTTTACAGCCTAGCTACTGATTAATTACTTATTTAACTAAATGTAAAGTCTCAAAAGTTTTCTGATTGATTTATAACAAGGTGAAAGATTTTTTGAGCTTTTAAACAATATTTTATCTTTAGTACTTGTTAGTACTACTCAGGTGCCCATTTAGGTCTGTGAAACCCAATTTAGTCTCATTTGCACTGGGTGCACCTGTAGACACACAAATGAGGTTCTGACAATCATAACATAGTATAAAACAAAATGGCCCGTTCTCTATGTATGAGATCTTTAAAACTCCGCAACGGATTTTGATGCGAATTTCACCAATGGATAGAGTGGTTCTCGAGGAAGGTTTTGGTGTATATAATTTGTCAAGCGGGCAAAACTGGGACGTCCGCGGATTTGCCGGCTTGACAATATAATATATATAAGAAAAACAAGAAGAACAGGAAAAAGACTCACTTTATACCACAAGACCTACAAAGCAAACTGAGAAAATTTGGCAGGAGACATGCTATGTTTATCCTTTAGAAGGAAACGCCGTTCAGTGTGTATGTTTATCAATATTTGTCTGGTAAATTATCTATCAGAGCATTAATTTGTAAACAGGAAATCGTAACGTTTGTTTACTGATTGAAATTTAGAACTTTATAATTACACTTTAAGATACGCGAGCAGTTGATATTAAATAATATTAAAGCAAGACTTTCACCAAATCTTTTGCATTTAAATTAGCTACCTAAAAAATAATAAAATACAAAATGCATAAAAATACAATATTTTGCAATGAATGGAAAAACTCAGTTTTGTAAAGAAAAGTAATTGGTTTATTTTATTTCGAAGCGAACGTTTTGTCTACAGCATAATCTCATAATCCCTATACAAGAGCCTTTGTTTACTGCTTCGTAGTGCAAAATTCAAAAAAGAAAACTATAGTCTTTTCTACAGATTGCTGTAGATACACAATATTCAAAGTAAAACATATTCGAAATGTTCTTCAAACTGTAATGTATACTGTAATAAATGTAATAAATACTATAACTGTAATAAATGTAACGGGCGACCACTAGTAATAAAATATAATAGTATTTTATTTATTTCAAGTAACAAGACTGGTTAGTAACTATAGTTGCTTAGCCTATATTAGTAGATCAAATTACACATTACAAATATAATCAAATTGTACTATTTTGCCCGCACACCCGTCGGGCCGTCACCCTCGCAGTACCCCTACAGATTGAGCTATTCGTACAATGACCGATGCAGATGTAAAGACAGTCAAGTCGTGAAATGTCACAAAGATCTTTTATACTTTGTGAACATCTTTTAACTTTTTACAATTACAAAGCTCTTGCATACATAAAAACTCCGTCCGGTTATCGGCAATAGTTTCTCATACCATGTTGGGTAAAAAAAATGGCGAATAGTGGAAATATGTTATAAGCATATGCTTCTACGTACCTACCTTTTCAGGAATACATGCGTTATTATTATATGTATTGTATCTATGTTTATAATGTACAGATGAAAACGTGTAATTAAAATCTGGCTGTCAGATTTAAGATAAGCCGAGTCTTTTTAACTGACTTCAAAAAAGGAGGTTTTTAATTTGATTTTTAGGGTTCCGTAGTTCAAGTTTTGGAACCCTTATAGTTCGTCATGTCTGTCCGTCCGTCTGTCCTCGGCTATCCTCCTAAATGATGAGTCCTAGAAACATAAAACTTTGCATGAATATGTGTGTTTACTACGTTGACAAAGTGCTAATAGAAAATTATGAAAAAAATCTCTTTGGGAACCTCCTCTACACGTAACCCGAATTTTTTTTTTCTTGCGTCTACCCCGTGTTTGGAGTATCATTAGATAGGTCTTTTAATAACATTGAAAGACAATTTTTTGATTTAAGTATTCGTTTGTGAGCTATTCAACTTTATAGCTCAATTATTTGTTAAAATAGAGCCTCTAACATCTGAACGGCTGACTCGAAAAATCTGAAAATATTTGTGATGTGAGTTCATGAGTTATACATGTTATTATTTTATGTGTTATTATTAGTTATGTGTGACTCATCATCATTCCCTGAGCCTTTTCCCAACTCAGTTGGGGTCGCCTTTCCAGTCGAACTGCGATTCGGCTGAACTTCGATATTTTCCGTGAAGCGACTGCCATCTGACCTCCACAACCCATGGACGATATCGAAGTTCTGTAGTTAGACCGGTCGGATTTAGGATTCCAACTACCCCTAACGACTGCCATAGATGTTCGTATGACAACCGGGACCGACGGCTTACCGTGCTCTCCTAGGCACGGGGGGGTCTCATTGTCTTAATAAAATGGTCACCCATCCTAAGACCGGCCTGCCTAAGCTTAACCTTTGCATTGTGTTAACATTGTCGGTTACCACTAGACCACGAGCCCCTCCTGACTACGGAACCTTATTATATGCGTGGCCCGACACGCACGTGGCCGGTTTTTTATGTTTACCCTTGGCTTGGGCAAACCAAAAGCAGTAGCAGTGCGGTAGCAGTGCGTCTACGTTAGTAAATAATGTAGTTTTATGAGGGATGACACACTGAACAAACGCGGGCCCGCTTAACCTACCTGCTCCGCCACTGCGCCGCGCATGCACTGCTTTTCGACAAAACATTTGGACGGGAGCAGCGCAGACGCGGGGCGGTGGCAGCGCAGGCGCGAGGCGGCCGCAGTGAGCACACGTTGTATTACTACCTCCGCCATTTTGAGTGGTCACACTAGAGCAGTTGAGCGGGACAGACGCAGCGCAGGTTGTAAACGGTTGTAATTTTTTACAAGTTTATCATGGAACCAAATGAAAAATTGATTGAGTTGGTGAGAAAATAAATGTTTATATGATTTAAAGGATAAATATTATAGAAATATGGTTTACAAGATGCGACTATGGGGGAAGATAGCTCAACAACATCATTTAACATCTTGAAGTGTGTTGAGTGTGGCGATCGATACGACACACATAACGCGGTTATAAAGCAGGACCGCCTTCAAACTGCTTTCTGACTGCTCATGTTTCTGATGTGACATCAACCGCGACGCAACTGACCTGCCCTGCTAAGGAGCTGCGCCTGTCCTGCTTTTGGTATGCCCAGGCCTTTAGATCAAAAATACTATAGATATTGGATTCAGTACAAATACAACGCGGAATCTTGGCACTCGAATACTATATAGGTACTCGTAATTAGATTACAAATACCATCTAAAAAATAAACAAGATTGTACATTGATGGTTGACTTAGAAATAATTAGTAATAATTAATACAAAAGCATTAATGTACAGCGCCGTTGTCGCATCCCTCGAGAGTCATCAAGAGGAATAGGAACTTAGTACTTACGGCGCGCGGTTGAAGCGCGCAGCATGACTGAGGAGAAGTGGTGCCGTTTTTAAAGCACTGATCGGTCATCTAGGTATTTTTGATCTAAGTGTTCACCTCATCTTTCGACTGGGTGAAGGGATTGTGATTTGGTCCCTATTTCAATTTGGTCCCATTAAGTCGGTTTTTGTATCAATGTTTGATGTGTTTTTATTTTGTACATTGTAAATAAAGAATAGAACAATATTAAATGACTCAAAATTAATATAAGAAAGGGTGGTCGTATCACTGACAATGAATTGATCTTTAACAGGTAATATTTAGATTTGACCACAATTTGTCATAAAGTTCGACTTTGTTAAGTAAAGTTTCACATCTCTGATTGAAATATAGTATTTTTTTATATTGGGTTCTCCAAAATGACGTAGCCCGCCTGGTAGTAAGTCGCGACGACGACGGCGACGTCTAGCGATTGTGGGCGACTCTCACAGCACACAATACTATATAGAGTGGCGCTCCACTTGACGATTGTGATGACTAGTAATGTGCCTGTTCACGCTCCACTTAAAGAACCCAGAGTTATATGTGCGAGGAGACACATGCGCAGACAGAACGTTCCAGGCCACCATCGTTCGGCAGAGAAACAAACGTTGAAAACGTGCTTCATTGAAAAAACAATGGTAAGTAAAATGTTTTAAGAAAAAACTTTTTAAAAATTATATAATAGCATTAATTTTTCGCAGAATTAAAAGACAACAAAACGTCGACAATTGTTTCGCCTCTAAACGAGACATTATCAAGACTGTCTCAGAGAGAACAGCTGTTCTCTCTGAGACAGTCTTACAATTGTCGACGTTTTGTTGTCTTTTAATTCTGCGAAAAATTATTGCTATTATATAATTTTTTTAAAGTTTTTTCTTAAAACATTTTACTTACCATTGTTTTGTCATGGATTTTCGCCAAGTAACGCCTGTTTCTATCCAATATGTGCTTCATTGAGTTTAAGATATTTATCACAAAGAAAATTATAAATACATTAGCATCGTCATATTACAAAGTAATATATTTAGAACACAATACTCGGTTGTCGAAGATATATGAAGTTCAACCGTCCATTTATTTTTAAACCAAGATCAGTGCCAAGTCGCTTCATTAAATTATAAAACATTACCAGCTGTATGTAGCATCAATAGATTTAATGTCCCCAATATAATGATTCATAAAGTAAATCATAACACTGATACATACATAATTATATTCACGTGCACCTTGATGGGGTATGCAGAGTAATATTATTCACCCACTTTTCGATGGTAACTTCGGACACACATTTATCATCTACAATTCAGTGGCAAAATTATACGCCATCCCAATTACATAGGACCAACAACATGAAATCTATTTTTGTGCATGAAACGACTTCAAATTATTGTTTCAATGTTGAACCGAGTTTAAATGCAAATTCAACAGCGAACGTTCAGAAGTAACAAACATGAAAATACCAGCCAAGTGCGTGTCGAGCCACACATAAGATAGAGTTCCGTCGTTACGCATAACAACCTCTACTCTATAACTCCTAAAATAACAGAGTTATACCATCCGTTATAGTTTTCCTTCAAAGTTCTAGTTCTAATTCTAATAGATTTTAAAAGACCTATCTAATGATACCCCCCCCACACAGCCTACCCTTTCGAGAATATAGGCGTCATGAATACATATAAGTTGCGAAACCCCTTTCATCCCATATCTTTGCCCGAACTTCGTCCGTCGATCTCTTTTGAACCACCCAACACAAGAATTACCAATGCTCTCTGGGTTGTTCCGGCAACTAATTAATTTTGTAAATGAAAAGTTAAAGAAATAAACTATTTATTATTATTATTTATTATTATTATCTCTTGATGTCTTGGGTTGAACCTCTGTTGAATTTTAGTGGGTTAATTACTAATAATAGTAGGTTTGAAGTGAATGAAGAAACGTTCTAACAACATCTGTGCGTCACATTATTCTAACTGTAACCTTATATTTAAAAGGTATAGAATCCTAGACAGCAACAAGCGTTCTAGAAAACCTTTTAGCTAAAGTGCTTGTTATAGGAATGGGTTCACGATATTACCTTATCCGATAACGTAATTTGAAATGGCTTCCTAATAGACAAGATAAGATTGATATTTCTTGTATATCTCAATTATTTTTGCGTTTAGTAACATTAATTTGAATTGATTACTTGTGATTACAAGAGCTTAAATATCACGTACATACACATATTACTTTCGAAGTTCGAGTGTTTTTTTATTGATGGTAGCGTGATGTTATAATTAAAGCTACTAGTTATCACGTATCGCCTCAAATATTAAAAAAAAAATAAAAAAAAATACAAAAAAAAAACGATTATCTTAATATTTCATGCAAATGTATGTAAATTGAAAAACGCGACGGACGGACAGACAGACATACAAATTGTCGTATTAAATATATAGATAGCCTTCCTCGATAAATTACTATTGAATTTAAAAATATTTTTTCTAATCGATCCTGTACTTCCTGAGATTTGCACTTTTAACCATACAATGTAATGACATTAATGAGGTACGCCTTATACCTAATATAAGTCTAGATAATTTTATTTTTATTTTTGTTCTCTAGTTGCCATAGCACAAGCTCAGCTTAGTTTAAAATAAAATAAAAACATATTTTGAAATTGACCCAACATATTTATTGACGGAGAGTATTTAACTGCTAATAAAAAACGATAGTTTTGTACTTTAAAATAATCCCTTTTGTAAGCAAAACTATTGATTGCGTAGTAAGTCATTATTATAATAAGTTTGTCACGCATAGCTATTTCTTTAAATATACTAAGCTAACCTAACCTATCCAAGTCGGGTTGATCTAAGACCATTTATTGGTATTAAAAATTATTGCAATCAGTGTATTTTGATCATATTTTTTATACGTTAAATATCGTTTTTGACGCATTTGAAAAAGAAATACAAAACACTATTGGTATATATTTTTGAATTATTTCTATAAATATTTATCTGATCTGATAAATTAAGTTTTTTTGCCGTGCATTTCAATTTATTCCTTTATTGATGGAGCGTACAAAGTGAGCGAGGCGTCTACATTTCGAGACATTTCGAGACAGTGTGTCTATCTGTATACATACATACAGATAGAGCGAGCAGTAAAATTTTTATCCAATGTCCACCAAACGTAGCGCTATTGGTCTTGTTTTAAAATTTACTAATATGACAAAGATTATCAATGTGAGTTTTGGGGGGGGGGGGGGGGGGTTTTGTACTGTTTGATGTTGTGTAATTTTACCTACAACTTTTTGACTAATAAATACAATTATTGTCCACAGAGTTCATCTTTAACAGACCTAATATCAGCATTTGACACAAAAGCTCAAACACACAACGAGCTACAAAAAGTTACAGCCTTCAGTGGCCATTTTGACAAAAACCAGAAACCGACATTCTCAAAGGACCAATATGGCAAGTAAGTAAGGAGTAAAGTAAATAATAAAATCCTCATAAGTGTTCTATATATCCCTTTTTGTTCAAAAACTAACTCTGTAGGTAATCTTTTCTTCACTTCCAAATCCACGAAGATCTGCGAGTAAAGTTAGAATTTAAAAAGAATGCATTAACGTTCAACTTTGTGAAATAGATGCAATCGTTTGGTATTTTATTCATACAAACACATAGCCTGAAACAACTCTTACAGAAGAATTCAGTACACCTGGCGTAGTGTGACTAAAGCATACCTATCGTTCAAAATCATTTTTGGATTTCCCTTCTCGTTTAACGGCAGTAATTATACTGCCGTTCATTTAATTGTTAAATCATTATCATCAATAAAAAAACCGTTACCTGGCTGTATCGCGATGGCCAATCTTTGTACCAGGTACCACCCGGAGCGTCACATGTTTTCTTTTACAATCGATTGCTTATTTTCTAACTAATAACTTGGCTTCTATGCCCCAACTGCCCATCGTCCCAAAAGCTAACGGAACCACAATACCGCGTCTCTAATTCCGAGTATTTTTGCCGCTTTCTAAAAGCCGCATCCTCAACTGCCGTACCTATACGAGTTCAAAATAAAAGGAGTTTATGTTATAAAGTATCCTCTTTTTTCAATCCGAAAAATCGAATGCCAACAAATCTTGTCAAACTCATATTTACTATTAATATGAACGGGAGAAGAAAATAAATTACTTCTGTCTCTGTGGTTAACACGTTTGTGGAAACATATATTATTCTAACTAATGGAAAGGTCACTGATCTGTATAGGTACTGGATATTATGTTTAGTTGCTGATAATAATCCAATATGACAACAAACCTACATCGATACTTAGGTTCTCAAAGGGTGTAAGCGCAAAAACTCGACTTTACAGGAAGGGCAAAAACAAAACAAAAATATTTTCGACATAGCTTTTTTGATGTTTGACCTCATTTCTGTGGTTTGACCCAAATAAACCAAGACATGAAGTCTTATTTTTTTGTGTAGCGCACTGTAAAATTATATTTTGAAAAATAAATCTGCGCAAAATGTGAATCAGTTTCAGAATAAGAATATTTTCTATAAACATGTAAACTCCAATAGAAAGAGATCAGCATCCAGGCTCTACCAGTTGTTTCAACTGCTACCTGATTTAAATTCTAATAAATATTTTAAATACGAAAGTCTGTTTGTTTGTACATTCTTCACGGTCAAACAGCTCGACGGATTTGGATGAAAATTGGCATAGGAATAGTTTTGAGAACGAGGAAGAAAAAAAAAACTTCCACGCGCGCGGATCTACGCGTGCCAGCCTGCGGGCAACAGTTACTGATGTTAGTAACATGGTTCTGAGATGGAATGAAACAATGGCCAGATAAATGGTCAATTTCTTCGCCCAATAGGCTAGATTTCTCGGCTCTGCTTTCTAGTTCTTGAATATTTATATCAAATAGCCAAAAGAATTATTCAGTATTTAGAACATGACGGAAAAATATCCATCCATTTTAATGAACTTATGTATTTTCCAGACCTATTCCTGGATCAATGACAGAGTTCAGAGGTGCAGAAGCTCAAGCAAGAGTATGTTCGGAAATGAAAGAATTATGTGAAATTATCAACGAGTATGGCAAAGTTCCATGCAAGAGTTTGCTCCCTCCAGAACTGAAAAATGCCAGTAAAGTTATACTTTTTGGTGAATTATTTACGGTAAGTTTAATTTGCCTTTACCGAGTATGACAAATGAGGTAGAGGTAAGTAAATTACGGTTCTCGGATAAATTATACTTGAATTCTATTATACGGATGACTTCAGCGGCAAAGGTGAATTCATAAATCTGATATCATGGCTCGAAAGTGAAATATTTTAGGTACTTTTACTGGTATTTTAACTATATTACCTTGGCTGACACCTCAACGAGTTGTTTATCATTGGGGCACTCCTTTACACCCCAAATACTGGGCTGCAGGGATTGTAATACGAGTATGAAACATCCGTTTTGGAATTAAAGTTCTGATTACAGAATAACAATTATTTTTTATTGTCTAAAAGGCAACGGTAAAAGGCTTGCTCTCTAAAACAGGGACTAACAAAATTACTAGCACCATGTGAGTGTATGTCTTCTGCCTCGGGGATATTCGCGTGATTATTATGTTGTCTTAAATTATAACTTACAGAAAATTTTCAACTTCGTGCGAAGCATTTGGGCAAAAGTTAGGGAAAAGAAAATAATGGGCACAATACAAAAGTGCACATAATAATATCATAATACACTGACGTTTAATACCTATCCATCTTTTTGTTCCATGATCGTAAACTCGTTTTATCACTCTTTATTCGACTATTGCCTATAAAAGTTTATTTGAAAACTATTAATACTTCTCAATATACCATCTATGCTTATCTATAACTTTACGGAAGGATAATAAATATAAAATATAAATATTCTGGACATTCTCACATAACGTCATTTAGCCCAAACTAAGCTATAAGCTGGTCCTTTGGAATCTAGACAACTGATAAACATACATAATATTTCTAAATATATGTAAATACATAACATACATAGAAAACACCCAAACTCCAAAACAAACATTTGTGGATCACACAAATATCTGATTCGACCCGGGAATCGAACCCGAGACTCTGGAGTCGAAAGCCGATGCACTACCGACCACGCCACCAAAGCAGTTTTATGCATAGTCTCCATACACACAAGGGCTCGTGTTCTTGTGGTAACCGACTTGGTTAAGACAATGCAGAGGTGCATCTAGCCAGGGTCTTAGGATGGGTGACCATTTCTTAAGACATTTTGAGACCCCTCTGTGGTTCGGAGAGTTAACGTGCTCTCCGATGCACGGGAGGGTCTTCGGTCCCAGTTGTTTTACGAACATCTATGGCACTCGTTAGGGGTAGTTCCCCTAAAACAAAAATCCGACCGAACAAAAATCTAACTACAGAACTTCGGGGCGGGGCCCCAAGAGATTAGACTACGTCCTCGCCGTCCGCCCTGGACCCCAACTTGACCACGGTAACGCAGTGGCAAGTTGGGTGACCGAACGTCGACATCGAGAACTTGAGTGGCCAACACAGAAAGAAACTGCTTATCATGAATAAGCCAGAAGAGACCCCCGGTCCTGACACTGCCCTTCCCCGGGCAGTCTCAGCCGACGACTTACTGCATTATTCCCGGAACCTGATTATGCCTATCGATTTGGGGGCTCGCGTCGCGCCGCCTAGTTGCAGCGCGACGTCGACGCCCCAAGGAAATGTTGCTGCTGGGACTGACGATGGGTCAGCTCCCAGTAGTGTGAGGGGTAAGGGCCCTTCTTCTTCGCAGAAGAGGACCCTCGAGAAGGGGGGGCTGCCGCGCGACCGGAGCACTAGTTGCTCTGGGTGGGGGTCCCTCCTCTCCAGCGATTCGGAGGAGGAGGTGCCGGTGAAGACGGTGCGCACGCGTCTCGACGCCTACAGAAAGCGCCCGCCAACACCACCCCCGTCATCTGTGCCGTCCCTGCGCAGTCGCAGGGATATCGGTGTGCCGCCCGCGCGGGAGATAATGAGTATTTTCTCCCGCATGAACGCGGCCATGCGGGGGAGTAAAAACATGTCGGGGAGGAAGAAGATTGTGGCTTCACTGGTGGATGAAGCCCAATCCTCCCTCGACAAGCTCCTCGAGCGGAGCGTCACAGAGGAGGAGGCGAAGCTCCGCAAGCAGGTTGCGAGCCTGGAGGTGGAGCTCACTGCCTCCCGAAAGGAGATGGAAGATCTCCGTCGGGAGGTCGCTGAGCTGACCAAAGCGGTCAAGGCACCTCCAGGTCCCATGCCGCCTCCTCCTCTGACGGCTGGACCAGCGCCGAAGACGGCGCCTAGGACCGCGCCCACCATGGCGCCCGGCTCGCCGCCGAAGCCTGTACCGACTACGGTGCAGGTCCTGACGGCGATCGAGAGGCGCCTCGCGGTCCTGGAGGACCGGGCGTACCGCCCTCCGCTAGCGCGTCCCGCGTTTTCATACGCGGCGGCTGTCGGCGGTGCTCCCGCTCCGGGTCCAAGCGGCACACCCGCTGTCCGCCGCCCCGCTCCGCCCCCGTCCGCTTCAGCGAACCGGATGCCGGCCGAGACCGCGGCCCAGGCGCGGAAGGCCAAGGGGCGTGGTAAGAAGAGTGGCACCCCTGCCGCCTCGTCTTCCTCTAACGTCGCTCCCGTTGCTTCCTTACATCCCTCCAGACGGGAGGGATGGGAAGTAGTGGGAGCCAAGAAGAGGAAGACGAAGGCTGCCAAGAAAGCGGCCAAAGCCGCCGCGGCGAAGGCGCCGAAGAGGCCCCGCCCCCCTCGCTCCACCGCCGTCGTCCTGACGGTGACGACGGTAGGTGTGGAGAAAGGGGTGGGGTACGCCGACGTACTGAGGACCGTGAAGTCCTCAGTCAACCTCTCGGCCCTCGAAATACAAGGGGGGCTCCGGTGCAAGACGACACGCACCGGGGCTCGCCTCCTCGAGGTCTCCGGCGCCTCCAGCGGCCCTAAAGCTGACGCCCTAGCGGCTCAGCTTAGGGTCGCGCTGGACGAAGAAGCCGTCCGCGTCACCAGACCCACCAAATGCGCCGCATTGCGCATCACGGGTCTGGATGACGCGGCCACGACGGAGGAAGTTGTCTCCGCCGTCGTGGAGGCGGGCGGCTGCCCCCGTGACCAGGTGAAGGCTTCAGATATCTCCTTCGGCTCCACTGGTCACGGGATGACAGTCGTCCAGTGCCCCGTCGCGGCGGCACTGAAAGTGGCGGACGGACGAAGCCTCCTCGTAGGGGGCTTCCTAAAGGCGCAGGTGCACCTCCTTCGTGCCCGGGAAACCAGATGTTTCCGGTGCATGGTGGTGGGGCACGTCGGAGTGCAGTGTACAGCGGAAGTCACCGTGGGCGATCGGTGCTTCCGCTGCAGCCGGCCCGGTCACAAGGCAAGTGCCTGTGACGCCCCGCCTCGCTGCTTTAGATGCGAGGCGGAGGGCAAGACCGCGGATCACCGGGTCGGCAGCACAACCTGCGCCGCCTCGAAGCCAAAACCTCGTCCGTCCGCTGAGAGCGGTGGGGGTGCCGCCCTTGCGCGGCCAGTTGCTTCGCGGCGGGATGCGGTTATGGACGTCAATTAATGTCTGACGCCCGTATCCGTATCCTGCAAGTGAATTTGAACCACTGCCGTGCTGCTCAGGATCTTCTGTACCAGAGCATCCGGCAGTGGTCCATAAACTTGGCCGTGGTCGCCGAGCCGTACTACGTCCACCCGGGAAGCCCGGTGGACGAGGACGGCTCGGCCTGTTGTATCTTTGGGGGGTCCGCCGCAGACAACTCGCGCCTTGCGATCATTGCAAGGGGCCGCGGGTGTGTTGCGGCGGACTATGATGGGTTGGCAGTCGTGGCCACCTACATCTCGCCGAACATTGACGAGTCTCAGTTTGAGCTATGGCTCACTGAGCTCGACGTCGTCTTCGCTGCGTGCCGTCCTCGCCCTGTCCTGCTCCTGGGAGACTTCAACGCCTGGAGTGAGGCGTGGGGCTCCCGGGAAACCAGGGACAAGGGGAGGCTTCTTGAGGACTGGACCAGAACACGTGGTCTGGAGGTCCTCAACCGGGGGAATGTCGCCACCTTTTGGCGGCGGGGGGGGGAATCGATCGTGGACGTAACGTTCGCATCCCCTGACCTCGCCGCCCGTATTACAGGCTGGCGCGTGGAGGAGGGTGAGGAGACGCACTCGGATCATCGGTACATCCGGTTCGATGTCGTCCCCCCACCTGACCTCCCACAGCCGGTGGCAAATCCCCCGGATCCGCGTTGGGCACTTCACCACCTGGATCGGGAGGCTCTCCTGGAGGCATCCATCGTGCAGGCCTGGATTCCAGCGCCGGACCGGCCTGCCGATGTGGATGCCGAGGCGGAGTGGTTCAGGAGAGCCATGTCGCAAATCTGTGATGCGGCGATGCCTAGGGTTACACCCAGACCGGCCAGGAAGCAGGTGTACTGGTGGTCGCCGGAGATTGCAGAGCTGCGCGCAGCATGCATCTCCGCCCGCCGCCGGTACACCAGGTTTCGCCGGAGGCGTCGCCGCCCAGACGACGCGGCAGCCCGAGAGGCGGAGCTTTTTCAGGCATACAGGGAGGCTAAAGGTAATCTCCAGGAGACGATAAAGCGGGCCAAGACGGCGGCCCGCGAGGAGCTCCTGGAGACCCTGCAGCAGAACCCATGGGGGCGCCCGTACCTACAGGTCAGGGAGAAACTCCGACCTAGGGCGCCCCCACTGACCCAGAGTCTCCAGCCGCAGCAGCTGGAGCGGGTCATGGGCTCCCTGTTTCCGACGAGCGCGGAGGAGCACGTCCCTCCGCGCATGGCTCCGTCTCTGCCCGACGCGGATAGCACCAGCGAAGACGACGTACCCGAAGTCAGGGTGGGGGAGCTAGGTGCGGCAGTACTCCGGCTTAAACGCCGGAAAATCACTGCCCCCGGACCCGACGGCATTCCTGGCCGTGCATGGGTCCTGGCCCTCGAAGAACTCGGGCCTCGACTGATGGGGCTCTTTAGCGCATGCCTCGAAAGGGGCCAGTTTCCCAAGGTGTGGAGGACGGGGAAACTGGTCCTGATCCGTAAGGCGGGGCGGCCGGTGGACTCACCGTCCGGATACCGGCCGATCGTGTTGCTCGACGAGGTGTGTAAGCTCTTTGAGCGCATTATCGCGGAACGCCTCGTCGAGCATCTCACGAGTGTGGGGCCAGACCTGGCGGATAACCAGTTCGGTTTCCGTCGGGGACGCTCCACCGTGAGCGCGATCATGCGCGTGAAGAGCCTGACGGAGGAAGCAGTCTCGCAGGGCAAGGTGGTGGTGGCGGTGTCTCTTGACATCGCCAACGCGTTCAACACCTTGCCATGGAGCTGCGTTAGGGAGGCGCTCGTGTATCACGAAACGCCTCTCTACCTCCGTCGTATTGTCGGGGCCTATCTCTCGGAGAGGGCCATAGCTTTCCCCAGCTGGCTCGGGCCAGCTCGGCGAGATGTGTCGTGCGGTGTTCCGCAGGGGTCGGTCCTGGGGCCGCTTCTGTGGAACATCGGCTACGACTGGGTGCTGCGGGGTGCGTTGCCTAGGGGTGTCGGCGTAACGTGCTACGCCGACGATACCCTCGTCACGGCGCGGGGTGCAACGTACCAGGAGGCAGCACTCAAGGTCACGACGGGTGTTGCTCGAGTCGTGGGTCGGATACGGCAGCTGGGACTGGAGGTGGCCTTGCACAAGTCCGAGGTTCTGTGTTTTCACAGACCTCGGAACGGTCCACCAGAAGGTTCCAGCATAAATGTGGGAGGCGTTAGCATCGGCATCAAGCCCTCGATGAAGTACCTAGGGATCGTACTTGATAGCCGATGGAACTTCGGACCACATTTCCGAAGTTTGGTCCCCAAGGTGACGCAGGCATCGGTCGCGCTTTCGCGACTGATGCCCAACCTAAAGGGACCCAACGCCTCCTGCAGGAGACTGTACCTGGGGATCGTGCGGAGTATGGCCCTATACGGGGCTCCCGTATGGGCGGATAGGTTGGCGGTCAAGGGGAACGTGACTCTGTTAAACAGACCACTTAGAACCTTGGCCGTCAGAACCGTACGGGGGTACCGCACGATCTCCGGAGAGGCTGCATGTCTCCTAGCCGGGACCCCTCCATGGGACCTGGAAGCGAGAGCCCTTGCGTCATTGTTCCAATGGCGCAAGGAGGCGCTGGAGCGGGACCACAGGCCTGCGTCTCGAGAAATCGAGGACCAGCGGTCCCAACTCCGCCAGGATCTCATGGAGTCATGGAGGGTGCGACTTGAGCAACCCAAGGGGGGTGCCATCTTCATCGCGGCGGTGAGACCGATCATGGACGATTGGCTGCAGAGGCAGCATGGTGACCTCACGTACCGTGCGACGCAGATGGTTGCCGGGCATGGATGCTTCGGTAGCTATCTGTTTCGCATGCATCGTGAGGTCACACCCCGGTGTCAACACTGCGAGGTTTCCGACGACGACACCGCACTCCACACGTTGGTGGAGTGCTCAGCGTGGGCGAGTCAGCGCCGGGACCTCGTAGTGGGTCTGGGCGTGGATACCCTCTCGCTGGGGACCATGCTTCAAGCCATGGTATCCAGCGGGAGTAGGTGGAACGCGGCCGTGTCCTTCTGCGAGCAAGTCATGCTCGTGAAGGAGGCGGCCGGGAGGGAGAGGGAGCGTACCCTCCCCGCCGAGTTCCGTAGTCGGCGGCCAGGCCGCCCCAGACTACGCGACTACGCCCAAGACTATCGTCCTCCATGATCGGGGCCTGAGGACGGCGGGATCGCCACCCACCGTCCTTACAGAAGCAGGCTAGAAGGGTTGCGTGCTGCGGGGCCTTTGCCCCATAGCACGCAACCAGATTCACTCACTGACGCGGGATAAAACCCGACCCCAATGACGCGGGATTCTCGTCCCGACCAAACACCCGCAGAGACCACAGGGGTGGTCAAAGTCCGCCGGGCGCCACTGGACATACCCTCTGCTAGTAACCAGGGACGCCCGGCAACGGACGTTAGAGCGGCCGCGGCCTTGGGCCGCGGGATTAAAAAAAAAAAAAAAAAAAAAAAAAAAAAACTACAGAACTTCGATATCGCCTATGGGTTATGGAGGTCAGATGTCGGTAGCTCCACGGAAAATATTGAAGTTCAGCCGAATCGCAGTTGGACTGGAAAGCCGACCTCAACTCCGTTGGGAAAAGGCTCGGTGGATGAGTCTCCATACACACAAAATTACATTTATATCCCCAAAGGGGGAAACGTTCATTACGTCTACATTTCAACAGTCACTGTTGGTGTCAATTCTCACATAGGAGAGAGTCCTATTGCCGTTGGGCACATCGGGTAGTTTTGCCAAAGCTTCGTGCATCTGTCAACGGGGACAATGCGTGCAGTTGAGGATTACTTGGACCCTGGATCTGTTGATATAACCCTCTTAATACCCTCAGAACAATGTCCACGTTAATAATATAATATTTCAAATCAGTTTCTATTAAAAAATGTCATAAAATGTATCTCTTAAACCGCTGTGATTAATGAGTTAAGTAAGAAACAAGACATCTCATTAATCAGTAACGGATTTGCATTAATTAAGTTCTCGGATTTTCTCGTTGTACTTTCAAATAAGGAATTGAAATACAGAATTTATTTATAAGATTCTATCTGGGATTTATTTACGTTTAGGCGAATTAATTAGTGCGGCTCATCCTGAGTGATATAGTTTTCTCGTTCCCGATTCTTGTGGGAACACATTGCCAGGATAAATAGCCCATGTTACTCAGGGATAATGTAGCTACATATCATTGCAAGAATTTTCAAAATTGGTTTAGAAGTTACGGAGCCTATTCAATTCAAACAATTAACAATCAAATATTTCCTATTCATACTCATAGTATAGATATTACTATATAGAAATGGGGTATGTCCCTCTCGAGAACTGCTTATGCTCCAATGATGTTTGACCCCTCTGTGGATAGCCCTCGATCTGGCCAAAAAATCGAAAATTTGACCTAGCCCTAAGGGGTCAAAAGTTATACGCCAAAACCTATGGCGTGGTGCGGCGCGAAGCACTGCGCAAGACCGTAGTAACTATTTATTAATCTGTGGCAAGACACCGTACTAGTAGTAGGAGAAGTAAAGTCATAAAACGGTAGTAGTATGTAGGTACATTGTAATAAATTTTACCAAAACTGAGTGCATGTGGTTGATATAAAAAGATTAGTAAATAACATATTATAGCAACATATAGCAACAATAACAATTATTTTCAGTCGTGTTTGTCTGTCTGTATTATATTCACTAATCTCCGAAGATTTTCTAACCGCTCTGGATGGATTTTCTTGCGGGTTTCACGAATTAAACTCAGCCCAGGACAACACACAGGACATTTTTAAGGGTATCAAAATCCGGGAACAGGAAATAGTCATCGTCAAAGGTACAGTTCGCGATGGATAAGCGGACACACACGTGTTGTACACACAGCTACAAAAAGAGTTATTACTCTAATTTTCGTGATCAGTCACACAAATGCAAAGCTCCGCATTCCGATTCAAAGTCCGATTCGGCTAAACTTTCATGTTTTTCGTGAAGCGCCTGCCATCTGACCTCCACAACCCATGGGCGATATCGAAGTTCTGTAGTTAGACTGGTTGGATTTTAGATTTAGGGCTCCAACTACCCCTAACGACTGCCATAGTTAGTATGACTACCGGGACCGACGGTTTAACGTGCTCTCCGAGGCACGGAGGGATTTCAGTGTCTTAAGAAATGGTCACCCATCCTAAGACCGTCCTGACTAGATGTTGCTTAACCTTTGCAATGACCACGAGCCTTATGACGATTGTTATGACTTAATATTTTGTTATTTTTGTACTTATACCTTAGATCAAAAATACCTAGATTACCGATCAGTGCTTTAAAAACGGCACCACTTCACCTCGGTCATTGCACACCTGCGCGCTTCAACCGCGCGCCGTACTAAGTTCCTATTCCGCTTGCTGACTCTCGAAGGATGCGACAACGGCGCTGTACATTGATGCTTTTGTATTAATTATTACGAATTATTTCTATGTCAACGATCAATGTACAATCTTGTTTATTTTATAGATGGTATTTGTAATTATTACCTATATAGTATTCGAGTGCCAAGATTCCGCCTTGTATTTGTACTGAATCCAATATCTAAGACTTATGCAAAGAAATTCAACGTCTAAAAAATCTAGTTGTGTAACTAAATGCCGCTAGTGAAGTCTTCACACATAAATCTATTTTAGTTTGCTGATTAAATTTCAAAATGCCTAACAATACCACAAGTCACCTGCAAACGATGTGTTATTATTACACTTATTACGTAAACAAATATTGTTTTTTTAGGGTTCCGTAGTTCAAGTTTCGAAACCCTCATAGTTTCGTCATGTCTTTCCGTCCGTCTGTCTTCAGTTTTCCTCCTAAACGGTGAGTGCTAGAAACATGAAACTTTGCATGGATAAGTGTAGTTACTACTTTGACAAAGTGATACAATAAAATTATGAAAAAAAAAAATATTTTTGGGGTACACGTAACCAGAATTAAGTAGTATTTTTTTCTTGCGTCTACCCCGGAGTGTGGGTTATCATTGAGACAGACAGGTTGCTAAAACGATATTTTGATTTGGGTATTCGTTTGCGAGATATTCATCTTTATAGCTATTTTTTTTGGTAAAACTGAGCGTTCCCCCCTCTAAAATCTAAACGGCTGGCTCGAAAAATCTGAAAATATGCGTGATGGTGATCTATGTAATGAACTTTAAAGAAAATCTATACCTAACGGATCCGATAACTCCGTTGGTTCAGAAATTATAGAGGTTATTATGATTGACTACGGAACCCTATTCGATACGTGGCCCGACATGCACTTGGCTGGTTTTGTTAATATTATCTTTTACTGACGCAACGGTTTTTTACGAATACTCATCAATATTTTCCGTCAAATATTCTTCATGTGTCGACAGGAAGGTGATGACTTTAAAATAACAAAAATATTTTTCAACTTGAAAATAGCATCATCAACTGGGTTTGTTGTGATCTTAGTCTGCGTGGGTGTGGTTTTTTGTGTTTTTAATTTCGCTCACCGGTTACCCCGGTCTCTGGTATGCACCAGAAAGTATTTCTAGTGGCGCCCGCTAGACTTTGACCACCTGTGTGGCCTCTTCGGGGGTTTGGTCGGGATGAGAATCCCGCGTCGTTGGGGTAGGGTTTAGTACCGCTTCGGTGAGTAAATCTGGTTGCGTGGCTGAGGCCCCGCAGCGATTACAGCAAACATTATAAGTTCCTAAAGTCACTAGCGCAAACTGAGCGTTTAATTTACATCTTCCTACTCATTCAAGGCAGGCTTAGTTTCGTATATGTGTATGGAACAAATTCCTAAATACCCAAACTTCTACTTTGTCTAAATATTTGAAGTTTCTTTGAAAGCGCTTTATTCCATGTTCATCAAAGGACATAGGTACATTTTAGTGATAAAATTACTTCAATGTCAAACTCAACTTTCAAAGTAAGTATATTAACTCTAAAAAGACTTTAAAATCTAGATACGGTTAGATCTTTACTGGTACACAAGCTTTTACCATTCGACTAGGTACCTATATTTCTCTTATAAGGAAAAGAAGACGTTATTTTATTTATTGGCAAATCAGTAAATTTCAATTGATTAGTAAAAATAAATACAAGAAAATTAAGTTGAATATAATATAAAAATCTTGTTTGAAATTTTTATTTAACAAATACATTCAAATTCTTTATTTTAGTCAAAGCATCAATTTCGTTTATTCAGTTTAGGCACATAAAGAGTAGGTACTGTATGTTAAAAAAATTACAATTTTTTGTCAAGCAATATTAAAGATATTCTAAACTAAGTTCATAAATAACCATTTGAAAATGATTATTTCGCTGGTTCGGTAAGTTGGTTCTACTGAGAAGATCGTCATCATCATCTACCTGCCCTTATCCCAATTATTTGGGGTCGGCGCAACAAGTCTTTCTCCTCCACACATCCCTGTCAGACGTCATCTCTTCAGTCACTCCTCTCCTTGTCATATCCTCTTTCACACATTCCATCCATCTTTTCTTTGGCCTACCTCTACTTCTTAAACCCTCTGCAGTCATACTTTGCACCTTTCTAACGACATTGCTTTCTTCTCTTCTCATAACATGTCCATACCATGACAGCCGCTCGCTTCTCAATTTTTCATTCACTGGTGCAATTTTCAAACTTCCTCTAATACGAGTACCTATACTCGTTCCTTACCCTATCCATTCTTGTCCCACCACTCATCCATCTTAACATTCGCATCTCCGCTACATGCAATTGTCTTTCATCCGTCGCTTTTACGGCCAAACATGAAAGTCCATACAGGACGGCAGGTCTGACGACAGTCTTGTAAATTTTCCCCTTAAGTTACGGAGGAAATTGAGGGTCGCATATAGTGGCTTTGACCTGCCGACATTTCATCCTACTTTGTTGGTTCTACTGAGAAGATACCAGCAAGAAAATCAGTTAGATTATCCCATAGACGTAGGCATCTTCCCTACTATATAATTCACATTCATATTTGGCAACCCTGGATTATTTCATGACTCAACACATCCACCAATTACGCACACTATCACACACACAACATTATTTACGCAAGTGTCGAGAATAAACAGGAGGTGATGCATCATGAGAATATTAATCGATTAACGATGCCATAAAATATATATTTATTTTTATTATTTGTTTATTTTTGCTAGTTTGTTTTAATACAACGTTTATTTTGATTTATTTGGTTGAGAGTAACGATCTTAATCGGGAAGCGTAAATGTAGATACGATAGAGCAGCAACGTGAAGTGTCTGCCTAGTAATGATAGGCCTTAATCTTCTATAATACTCGTATTATAATAAGTAGCTGTTTGTTTGTTACCTTCTGAGACGCCCAGGACTTTAAATGGGTGTGCCATAGCGGCTAGCACGTAAGATTTTGTTGCCTTTCATCAACATTTCATCTCAAGGCAACGAGTTTAATTTTTATTTCAAAATTACAATATGGCTGCTACTTTTTAATAAATTAATTTGGCCATTTTGGATATAACCCCAATGTGCCCGGTGACGGCAATAGGCTTGCCTCCAATTACGTGGGACCAAAAATACTGGCAATTTGTGGGTGTGTAATGCATCTCAGCCTACCCCTTCGGGTATATAGGCGTGATATGTGTCTGTCTGTCTGTGTGTTTGTTTGTCTTGCGACAAAAAAGTAAAATAAAGACCACGTAAGTAGTTGTAATTTTGGATTGATATACAAAGTGGTTTACTAATGAAAAGCATAAAATACGAGTATATAGACATAATATACATTGGCATAACGAAATGAAGCATAATGATCATGAGGCAAAATATTATTAAAAATAAATATTTTGGTATAATGCTTGTTGTCATAAATACTTATAACATAATAATAATGAAGCATAATTTTATAAAGTATAATGTTAGAAACGCATAATGATATAAACACATTGTCATAATGTTCTTTAGAATAAAACTAAAATCACAATCATGAACCTAATGCTTATCGAGAACAGGTAAGTTTTTCATTTTTACTGTCTACTTGTTTGATTATAATTCATACAAAAACAAACATGTTCGCGTCTCGTGAGTACCAAGTACCCAAGGGCCACCCTCGCCGCACCTTAACCTATTCCAATCGAGTGATTCGCAAATTATAATAAATAACTAATTATGACCTTTTATATTTATGGCTCATAATTAATAGACGAATAAACATTATGCCTTTAAAATTTATTCAACTCCTTCTTATGGCAAAACATATTATACTAAATGATAGTTATGCTAACATTTGCATTACCTATGCCAAAGGGGGAACGTGGGACCAACAAAAATACAGGCCAAGTAAATAAATAAATATTTTTGGACATTCATACACAACGTCATCTAACCCAAACTAAGCTATAAGCTTGTGCTATGGGATCTAGACAACTGATAAACATACTTATATATTACTAAATACATACATAACATACAAAGAAAACACCCAAACTCCGAAACAAACATTTGTGGATGACACAAATGTTTGTTTCGGAGGATTCGACCCGGCAATCGAAGCCGAGACTCCGGAGTCGAAAGCCGATGCACTACCGACCACGCCACCGAAGCAGTCAAAGTGTGGGTCATTCACCTCTGCCTACCCCTTCGGGGATATAGGCGTGATGTATGTCATATCTAGTTGCAACCGGTAGGTATTGAGAAAATAAATTATTTAGATAATTTACCACTAACTCGACGTCTAGACAAGTAAAGTCAACCGAAAAGATAGGCAACCAGATACCTAAGTTTACATTGTCTTTGCCTAGGCACATCTTTTATCGTTTGGTTAAATTTCTTAAAAGCCAATTTGCCACTAACTTTGTCTGAGTCAGTATATCTGTGAAAATTTAAACTAGTGGTTTTGTGGGAGCGGCTTTGTTTAGAAAATTTCTTCTTCAATTTTCTTTATTACTCTTTCATTTGTCATCCAATCCAAAAAATATCATTCAATGTTATTCATTGTAAGCAAGGAGTTTGTGTGTAAAGTTTCATGCAAATCGGTTGATAAATACGGCCTCAAACATGATCTGACAGAACCCGTAGATGGGTACAGACGAAAGAAATTCTCCCCAGTCTGCAAGTTGAAAGGGAGCCTTCGGTCGCTTCGATCCCTCAGTCAATAAAAACAGTATCTTCGGAGACATGTCATTGTGTACAGACAGACGGATAAGAATGAAAAAGTACCTGGTTTGTGTTTTGTTTGCATTTTTAGCTCACTTTTTCTATTTTCAACCAACTTTCAAAAAAAGAGAAGGTTCTCAATTCGACTTTTTTTTGTTTGTTACCTCATATGACTGGGTACCTAGGACAGTGCTACGACGGGGGGTGCGCACTCCGCGTCTGTTTCATGCAGGTAACTGTAGGACGAACGCGGGGTTGCGCGCACCCCTTCGTCGTCTTGTCGATACCTATAACACCTACTTCACTGATATTGACATCTTTGCTCTCTCATGTCAACAATTTAAGGTTCAGGTTCTCAGGGTATTGTTAGCCAGTTAACACCTACCTAAAATGTACCTATGAATGTTTCTTTTTTTTGCTTTTGTTAAGTTTATTTAATAATCTGCGAATAGCAGTGTGGGTTATGTGCTTAATAATATTGTATTATTGTGTTTTGTAACTATGTTTTAGCATATAACTGTGATTGTTCCAAATAAATAAAATAAAAATAAAAATAAAAAAAAAACGATTTTGAAAGTTTTTTAATTGGAAGCTACTACTTCCCAAGTGGTCCAATTTCAATTTGGTCCCATTCTGACAACTATTTGGTCCCATTTCGGTAGTTTAAAGTCGGTTACTGTGTCAATTTTTGACGTGTATTTTATTTCCTACTAGCTGATCGCCGCAGCTCCTCCCGCGTGGTTTAGTTTACTCGTTCCCGGTTCCCGTGGGAACAAATTACCGGGATAAAAAGTAGCCTATGTTACTCAGGGTGAATGTAGCTTTCCCATGGTGAAAAAATTTTTGAAATCGGCACAGTAGTTTTTGAGTTTATTCATTACAAACATACTCACAAAAACACTATTTCTAATATTGGATAGAATCAGGCGTTACCTGGCGAAAATCCATGACAAAGTAATGGTAAGTAAGATGTTCAAACTTTTTAAAATAATTGCATCATTCTCGCAAAAATGCGTATTTTTTACTTTAAACACTATTTCTTCCCTTTTTAACCGACATCCAAAAAAGGAAGAGGTTCTGAATTCCACTGTATGATTTTTTTATTTGTTTTTTTTTATTATTTATATTTGTTACTTACCTCATATCTCTGAACTTCGCGAACCGATTTTGACTTTTTTAATTGAAATCTACTGCTTATTTTGTGGTCCCAACTAAATTTGGTTCTATTCTGACAAGTATTTGGTCCCATTTCGGTAATTTAAAGTTGGTTTTTGTGTCAATGTTTTAATTGTTATTATAGTATAGATTCTACCAAAAAAATGTAAATACTTAGCATTAATAATATAATTTATACTTTCGATTGTCGGCGCTTGATATAGTAATACATTTTTGAAAAAACTCACTTGTACATAATTCCACAAATATTTTTACAAATATTAGTAGAAAATGTGTTACAAAAGTGAATTGTGTGAGTTATTAAGTATGAGTTCGCCATAAGGCGAAACCGGCAGAGTTTATCGAAAATAAAAATATTTGAGAAATGGTGCACAAATGAGTTTTTTCAAAAATGTATCGTCAATAATACCTTATTAAACTCGCACAAATCCAAGGTAATAAAAATAAACACTAGGTTTTACAAGAAAATCCTGTTTAATAGTATAAATCTTGAATGATAGTAAACAAATGAGTCATCTCATAGTTTCATACGAGTGATCATCACAATGTTACGATTCCAGAGATACTAAATATAGTACTACTAATAAAGTAGTTGTAACCAGGAAAATAGTCAGGTATGATCAGCACCCAGGTGGCCAAAGTCTACCGTACGCCACTGGAAATACCTTCTGGAGTCACCAGAAACGCCTGCAGCTACGGGCATGGAAGCGGCCGTGGTCTCGCTGAATTAAAACATAAAAAAAAGCTATGATCAGCCGCTGAATGTCACTCACAAATAGTGGATTATTTTGTGTCTTTAATTTAATAAACTACAAAATAAATAGGTATATAAGTAAGAAGCTTGCTGGGCCCATAACCTCTAAATGAAACACATCGCGATGACTGCATGGATGAAGGAGCGATTTACATGATTTCACATAATTCACACACCAAACTATGAAAGCAAATATAATAAATAAATATTTTGCACGGTCTAAGACTCCCAAGATAAGTATTGGTAGCACCCTTCAGTATAATCCTTCAGTATAACACCGTATTATATGAACAACATATTTATAAAACAAAGTCGCTTACATCTGTATGTATCTTTAAAACTACGCAACGGATTTTTATAAATAAAAAGTACTTAAAGAACAATTTACGAACGCAAAATAATATAATTTATTACCGAAAGCTGTTACTTCAAGATTTCCGATGTTTCTTAAATAACTAGGTCAGTTGATAAATTATAGTGCCGAACAGGGCTAGACCCGGCTTTGAATCATTTCCTCCTCGAACCTATTATGTATTTAGAAAAATATATTAAAACACCCCTGTGCCTGTGTCCTCGGAGGATAATTATGTCCATCCATTTCTCATGAAAAACCAGGCGATAACATAACATCACATAACGACCAATTATAGTCCGAAACCCTAGAACTTTATTTGGCTGTGCTATAGCCGCTAGCACGTAAGATTTTGTTGCCTTTCATCAACATTTCATCTCAAGGCAACGAGTTTAATTTTTATTTTCAAAATTACAATATAGCTGCTGCTTTTTATGAAATTCATTCGGCCATTTTGGACATAACCCATTATAAATGTGCCCGGTGACGGCAATAGGCTTACCACCTAATTACGTGGGACTAAAAATACTGGCAAATTGTGGGTGAGTAATGCACCTCTGCCTACCCCTTCGGGGATATAGGCGTGATATACGTGTGTGTGTAACGACCAATAGGTACAGAGCAGCAATGAAAAATGTTCCATATAGGATGACGCAATGAAGTCGAGGGCATCCGCCGTTTTATATTTATTTGAGAAAGCAAAACAAAAATTCCTTTAAAAGTTCGTTGGTTGGAATCCACAAATATTTAACCTTAACATTCTTGTCGATTTAATTTATAAACCGGTTTGAACCTGTTCAAACTTTTCATAATCCGTTTTAAAATGGCGGCGATGAATGAAATTAATATACTTTATATTTGTTTGGTATGTGTATTGAATAGTTTTAATGGCTGATATTAGATATATCATCAGTGGATGTAGAAAAATTTACACTTTGTTGTGCTCTTAAATTAAAATGCGAATGAGAACAACCTTGGGTTTTGTTTATATCTACTGAAAACAAAACTTTACTGTCTGGTTCAATGTCAAACAACAATATAAGACTCTCAAAGCTATCTCTATATTACCTATTATAACTAGAAAAGATTTAATTGCTTGCAATGAAAACTAATTAACCGATTTTGAAAATTCTTTAATTAATATGTAGCTATAGGCAAGCGGCGAACCCCTTTGAAAAACTAAAATGACTGACCAATCAGTGAAAATGTGATTTCCCCAATACAAATTTATACTTTTTGTAAACCTTGGACCAAAAGGCGTCGATTGGTAAGAAAACAAAATTTGTGCGGTTGGGCTATTAATGGTTTTAAACAAATTAATTTGTTAACTGATAAAAAGTTGGTTATTATATTGGAAAATGATTTCTAAGGGTAAAACGGGCAAAATAGAACACTTTTTACTTTGTGATATTTTCGAAAAAATGCGTTTTAAAGAAGTTACAACCATTTTAAAGCGCAAAAATTGTCACATTCAACATTTTTTATCTCGCCGAGTTTTGATCGAATTCAAAAAAATCCTGCGGCAGAATACTTCTCAGATCTTAAGCTTCAACTGACTATTTTTCAAAATGAGAAAATATACATTTTTCACATCGTAAAATAGCGTAGCGTTTTTCCGAGTTAAGATACACTATTATACCCTGTAGAGTCGCGTCAACTCGTCAACTCGTGTCATTTGACAGGATTCATACGGGCAATCAATAAGGAACACCAAACTCCAAAAAAAAAATTTTTTTTTTTTTTTTTGAATTGTAAATCATTGAAAAATTATCTAAGAACTTTTTTACTTTGGCCGGCATCTGATTTCTCACTGCCTCCGGATTGTGAAACGCTAAAAAAACGCTATTTGTATAAATTGATTTTGGTTAAGGTTTACAAAAAGTACAAATTTGTATTGGGGAAATCACATTTTCACTGATTGGTCAGTCATTTTCATTTCTAAGCACTTTTTCGGGGGTTTGCCGCTTGTCTACTACATTATCCCTCACACTTTTATCGCTGTAACGCATTTTCGCACCACTAACTAACAAGTGAGGGATTTAACTCTAGCAAATACTCCCAAGGTCGGACACGCATTTCTATCTTCGAAGAAAAACATGATTTGATGTAGACATACATATCATCACACCTATACCCCCGAAAGGGTAGACAGGGGACACACACTTTGCCAGTAATTTATTTGGTCCCACGTTAGGGGTAAGACCATTGCCGTTACCGAACCAATAAACCAATATTAGGATAAATACCTATAATCTCAGTAGTCCAATCATCATAGTGTAAATAAAATCCGAGGAAATTATGTTGACGAAACTTTTAAAGGTTTTAATGAAAATTCTGGACGTGACAAGTCCTTGGAACAAACAGAAAAGGGCGCCAAGTGATTCCACAGAAGTCTGTGGAAATAGTAATGTCTAAATGTCTTAACGTATTGTATACGCTGTGAATTGGTTCCATGACCAATATATTGGCCTATACATGGCAATATTTTTTCACGCATATCTATCACGTGCTGCTTCTGACTGTGTAATCAGATTATCGACTTGCGCATTGTCAATGCAAGTACCTACTTATGAAAATCTTTGCTCATACGAGGGTTTTTTTTTATTTTCAGATATACACAGTAATATCTGATAAACTTGTGGGACTACTTCTGAGAACCAGAAAGCACCATCTTACTTTCTTCGAAGGAGAAGTTTTATTTCAGGTAAGTACTCTTCGGTTAATTAAAATATGCTTAGTCTTAAAGAAGTTAGACTTGCTAACAAAATCCCGAAACTCCGATCACGTGGATTTTTTTTTGTTTAACATCTATTACAGAACATTTGGGAGTTATTTAGCGTATTGGAGCCACGTCAATTATCCAAAACTTGGAATTTATTATTTATTTATTTATATTTATTTACTTATCAGAGCCTCGCCTATCATAGGGGTCCTGCGTTCGTTCTAGCACGCAACCAGATTCACTCAACGACGCGGGATAAAACCCGACCAAACCCCAGACAGAGGCACACAGGTGGCCAAACTCCGCCGGGCGCCACTGGAAATTTTCTGTGTGCTCACCAAAGGCGCTTGGCAATGGACGTAAGAGCGGTTGCGGCCTTAAACCGACCGAGGAAATAAAAAAAAACAAAATAAAAGTGAGCCTTCCCTTGTGGATGTTAAAATGACCCATAAGCCCTCATAGCATATCATAAGAGACTAGGTATTAAGACTAACGAAATAACTAAAGCAACGATTGTACAACTTTTACTGAGTATGTTCGTTCTATTACAGAAACGTGATGATGACGTCCCAGTATTCCTAATGCAGCCAATTGCCGAAATCAGGTCATATTGTGATAACAAAGCACTTCAAGCACGACGCTCCGTATCTCCTATGCCTGAAAGATTTTGAAAAAATAATTTCAATTTGACGTTAAAAACTCTTTAAAGGAAAAATAAAACATAATTATTTTTAAAAAACATATTTGAAAGTTAATTATAGAGTAATTTAAAAAAAAATCTCTATAATAGACTTTAAAATTGTTTAAAAGATATTTCAGTACATACTCATTTCTAATTTAATTCAGTGTCAATTTAAAAATAGATCTATGAGATATCAGAGAAATGTATGACATTAATATTTAAAGAATGCAACATACTTTATATTATGTTAATGTATCTAACTCCTTAACATATTTTTGTTATTTCACACCCTATATTTATAATTTAAAAAATAAAACACTATGGATAAGATTCCATTCTAAACCATTGACAATTTTTGTATAAAAACAACATACGCTCTATTCAGTGCCCTATAGAATAGAGCGTATATAATAACAAATATTATTTATTTTAAACAAAATCATGAGAAACTGAAATGTTAAGGGTATTTTAATATTTACTTTAATTTAAGTAGAATATTACAGGAAAAAATATTTAGACAAAAACATGACAAAAGTACAAAAAAATTAAAGATATGATATGATTTTGGTTTCAACCGAATGCATACATTTTAATAGAAATAAATTAAGGAGAAAGTTACCACTATATAATGAAACAATAAAATGCAATATATGAATTGTAAATATATCAATTGAATTAAGTTACGAGTAGATTAGTCAAACATACGAGTATGTAAAGAAGAGACCTGCGTCGTTTTTTAATACTGTCGACAAATAGGTATGATCGTGACAATTTTTTATTGATTAAAGACACGATTTTGTGAGTTGGGCAAAGGCATGATCTGTCAAATGTAGCTATTTCGTTTCTAAATTAAAGTTGTGAGTGTAAGATTTATAAGGGCAAAGGACTATCAAATCAAATCACTTTGCTCTTTATCAAATGTCAAAACGCTAATCCTTGTAGAAATCCTTTGTATGAATACTAAGGTATAACGTCACTTATCTTTGCAGTCAAATCAGTTTTAAATCGATACCTCAGAGCAACTATCTACCTACTACTAGAGGGTGAGTGTCACTCGTTTTCTTCGTGCCGATCATTAAGCAGCTCTGGATATAGGTTGCCTTGTGTGAGTAGGCGTTCCACTAAGGGCGCCACATTATGTTGAAACACGTCAAAAACAATACAATTAAATTAGTTCCTTTTTTTCCATAAGTCAACTTAAACTGGGAAAGCTGTAGTGACGTTACGTCATCCTCGACTGTTTGACTGTTCGGACGTGCGGAGTGGTTGTCAGTGGTTCAGACCGGTTATCAGCGCTCTATATATACGTAGTATAGAGATGGTTGCTCTGAGATCAATACTAGTTAATTAATGATTTAATTGATTTAAAAAATAAACATACCAAGAGGGAAAACAAGATTAATTAATATTCAAATATTTTTCAGTCTTTATTATTAAATGAGTAAGTAGGTAGGTACCTACTTTTAATTTTCAGTTATACCTACTCTACAATATTTGAATTATAACCTCGAGTAGAAACATAAACAATATAGCAAGCGGGTAACAATATTTCATTTATAGCGAGCGGGTTTTGTTTTTAACTTTAAACTTTTTCATTTTATTGAAATCTGGTTGAAATCAGCAAATCTTTGTACCATTCGTTCGTTTCGAAATAAGTACAATACGAATAAGTAATAATAATAATGGACTAAAACTTCTTACAAGTATGTTCCCGACCCAGTTCTTGAAAATGGTCATGCTACATTGTATTGGGATCGGTCTATTATCAATGATATGACTATTATAGCCAACAAACCAGATATAGTGATAATAGATCGATTAAAACGCCTTGCAATCATTGTCGATATCACTGTGCCGCATGACGAGAGTCTCGTGAATGCAGAAAAATATTAAAAAATTAAATATTTGGACTTAGCTCACGAGATTGTCGACATGTGGGATGTGGATTCGGCGATTGTTGTTCCAGTAGTCGTTTCTGCTCATGGTTTAATAGCCAAGAGCCTCGATCACCACCTCCAGAGGCTCGCGTAAGGCAGCTGGGTCAAGGGCTTAATGCAGAAGGCGGTCCTGTTGAATACGGCCCCAATTTCGGTAGCTTGGCACCGGTAGCTTGGTCCCTGTACTTGATGCCGGTGGTAACCCACTGTTTTTTTTAAATTTTTTACATGTATTTTTTTATAAATCTATTTAGAAATGTAATTAATAAGTATGTGAAAAGTTTTAATAAAGAGAATAGTAATAAATAAGTACATTAATATTACCCATGTATAATAAGTATGTTGTTTGTGAGTGTATTCTTGATACAGTTAAAGTTTTCTTTATTAAAAAATACTGATGTAAATGCCTATTGGGTAACAAATTCTTAATAGAATACAAAAATATTTGGCTTTATTGCACTACTTATTAAATAATAATAGCATTGATAAATGATGTTATGTTAGGTACTTTTCATATTATGACAAAATTAAATGATGTCACCACTCACACCCGCTACAATTATTAAATTGTATTCTAATGTCAACGTCGCTTATGTTCCCTATGTATGGTTTGATCTTCCAAATTACGCAACGGATTTTGATGCGGTTTTCACCAATGGATAGAGTGATTCTCGAGGAAGGTTTTAGTAAATAATTTGTCAAGCGAGCGACTAATTTTAAGATTAGTCGCTCGCAACGTAAACGTAACGTACTTAGTTGAAAATACAATTATTTAAATAACGTTTTGCCCGCATGAATATTCAACTATTCCTGTTCCTAATTCCCTCGGGAACACATCACCGGGATAAAAGTCGCCTAAAGCAATCAGATGTGTAACTACATAATCCCTGATTGCTTTAGGTGATTAGATAATCAAATACACTTTATTGTACACAACATGGAAAACGTAATTGAAAAACATCGCGTAAAGAAAGGTGACGAACAAATGGCGGTTTTTTCGTTTAAAGCGCTGCACATTAATGAATAAATTTAGAACAAAAAACCCTGCAAAAACCAAAAATCTCAAAATTGCTCCATCCATTCTAGAGCTATTATTCTACAGAGAGAAAGAATTTTTCAAATGGATTCAGTAGTTTTGAAGCCTATACAATGCAAATAAAAAAACTATCAAATCTTTCCTCTTTATGATATTAGTAGGTATAGATTAAGAACAAATCAGATGGCATATTCTGAAAGAATTTTACAAGACATTATTTATTAAATACCTATTAAAATTTTAACTTGTGTGTACTTAGATTGTTCACATAATATTTGTAGTCTGTGTGAAATGTAAATTATTTATTTTGTAATTTATTGTATTTTAGATAGGTATTCATAAGTTTAGTATACGCAAAAGCATTACCTACCCTTCTTCTGAGTCAGCTGGGTATGAATAAACTCTTGCAAACAACCAATACTCAAAATTCTCGAATAAAATAAAACCAAAAATCTTGAATATACATTATGAGATGCAAATACAAAGTTTAAGTATATCTAAGTATATATTATTAATTACAAGTCGTGAAAGGACATTTTTGTTAATGAAATGAATTATTAATGAAACCTATTTCTTATTCTTTTCACTAAATAAGCAGGTCTATCTATTTAAGGATATCCTACCCACATTTTATACCCAAACTTTTAATTAAATTACAATTCAAGTAGTTCTAGTCTGTAATAGATGTAAGATTTTATTATAAGGATATTAAATACTGTGCTTTTAAAATAAAACTATCTGACAATTGCTTAAAGTATTTTTGTAACACCCTTTTACCTCCTTGGGGTTATCCTCACGAAGGCGTGCCCGGAATGTCCGGCAATAGACGTGAGGGCGAATATACAATACTTTTATTAACCAAATCTCTTTACCAGTTTATGAGTGATTGAGTAACAATCATCCTTGAAGAATATTATTCTAAAACTTAATGCATCATAAATGTACCTAATGCCGATGGAACTTCGGACAACATTTCCGAAGTTTGGTTCCTTCTGCGACTAATGCCCATCTTAAAGGGACCCAACACTTCCTGCAGGAGACTGTACCTAGGGATCGTGCGGAATATGGCTGGTGCCACAGGAAATTATTTCTAGTGTGTACCTATGGTGTCTGGTAACGGACGTAGGGGCGACCGCAAACTTTAAAAAAAACATGCATTTATGGTTACGAAAGTAAGTAGGAGAATGTACTGAATCAAAACACGATCTGTGGATTTTAGTGAGATCCCTTCATCACTTAAGAAGTGAACAGTGAGCATCAAAATTTATAGCCAAGAACCACCTTGATAATGTTATCTACTATGACAAAAAACGGCCTCAAAATTGCTCTATCCATTCGAGAGCTATTATTCCACAGACACTCGTTTTTCGACGAGGCGAGTGTTTAAAACAATAACTTTTGTTTTACCCCAATATATTTAAATATCCTTAACTTATTCTTTTAATGTAAAACTTTACTAATATCATGTTCAATAGTTTGGTTATCTGTGATTCCATCTCGGTGGAGACAGACGACAAGTTGGAAGTTTGACGAAATTTTCGACTACTAAGTATTCTTGGTAAGTACAAAAGATACGCTGAACAAGAAGTATTCAGTGAAAGTCATAAAATCTTTGCACTAAATACTATGGAGCGGTATAAGTCCAATTAGATTGATACACAGTACTTAGATTGGTACTTGAACTTTGCAGTGTCGCACTAACATCAATAATTTGGGAATTTTAAAGTCTAGTTTTATTCATTCCGTATGTTTTGTCAAGGATAGTTTACTACTGACCCAATTTTCTCAAAAGGTCTTGAAAGTGATAAATTCTGTTTCATCTGTCAGAGTTTTGTCTCACATTCACAGTGTTGATATAAGCTAAAATATACTCAACAAAAGGGCCTTTTTTTACATAAAGTAGATAGATAACGACCGCGTGAAATAGATTTCTTGTTCCCGATTCTTGCGGGAACTTATAAACCTATTGGAATAGAAAGTAGCGTTGTCGAAATCGGTCCAGTGATTTTTTCGTGATGCCTGAACAAATAAACTTTTGAATATTATGACAATAACATTATGTTCACACCTTAATTAGAAAGGAATAAATTGCAGCGTCCATATTTATTCCTAAACAGTAAACCGAAAGGTTTTCGTGCTCAAAATTCAACATTGTTATAAGACTGATCTTCTTAGGTTCCCGTTTTGGGTACAGGGGGAACCCTAAAAACTACGTTTAAAAAAACAGACTTCAAAAACTAAAAGGTATAAAAAACCTTAATAAAGATTTAATTTAATACACCTTATATGCAAACCTTATACCTTGAATACTAATAAAATACTACTAGTTAACCCAGCGAAATTTATATCGCCTAAAATATAAAAAAAAAAAATAATAATATTTCATGCAAATGTATGTATTATTAATTATAATTGAAAAACGCGACGGATGGACCGACAGACAAATTGTCGTATTAAATATATAGATTATTTGTGTGTGCTACCTATTCATAAGTTTAATATTGGTGCCAAGCCCTAAACAAAATATCACTGACGTTAAGTAAGGTTCTATTTTACCCATCTTTGCTACCTGATATCTCCGGAAGTATCACAACCGACACTTCATACTTACTGACCATTCTTACCTTTTGTGACATGCAGGCTTATTCCGCTCGGCAAATACGGTTTCCGAATCCGAGTGGCAAGTATTCGAAACGAACGCATAACCCCTATTCATAAGTCCGAAATTACCTTTCAATCGAATTTGGTAACTGCTTCCAGCGAACTACTGATAGGATTTGTGAATAGCATTTTCGAATCCGTCGCATCGGGACTCAACAACGGAATGTGTCTGTCCTATCGAATCCGACACGGAAGCTTTTCGAGTGGTTGAGAATAAGGGTAATGGTCAGAGAAATTTCCAGCCTTTACAACGTGACGTAAGTCTGGCAGTCATGGGATCCAAGTCTATAATATTTTGTACATAAAGTAAGTATAAAAGATAAATTTAATGCAGAACCCACACTCATGTCAAGGTTTTAAGCTAGTACGTAAGCGTGGTTTGATGAAATTATGACGTAACTATGAATGTACAAGGATCCTGCGAGGTCTTATACTCACATGCTAGAAGTTCTAAAATAAAATTTAAGTAAGCATAAAAAGTTACTTCCACTCCTTTAAAGTTTGAGAAACTAGTCTCATGTTCGTCATAACGAGTTAGCTGTTACTTAAAGTATCTTTAAGTCAACACTTAGTAGTTCTTCACAGGAAGTAGGTTAACTACACACGTGTAAGTCCGTAATATCTTTACTGAGGAGTCATAATCATCATAATTATTTTCTACAATTTTCTTGTAACTACTTACCGTTCATTAACCGTTAACTACACAAATTAGGCCTGAGTTACAATAAGCGTTAACCCTTTTCTATCATGAAGACCATCATTACCAAACTAATTCTTGTCTCCAAACTCCGACTCCATAATTCTGAATACCCTTATTCAGAATTATGGAGCGTGGGGAAAAGGAGAAAAAAAAATCTTATTTAAAGTGGTTTAGTTTTCACAATGAGGTTCGGGAAAGCTTTAAATAAAAAAAAAAAGTAGAAGTATTTAGTTTCAGCGTAAGCCTAGATCCCTGAAGGGTTAGGCAGAGGTGCATTACACAACCACACTTTGTTGGTCTAACCTGTAAAAAATGAAGCAACAAGAATTAAAAATGAATAGACATTCCATAACCGCAACGTAATTGAAACCAAAATTACAACAGCGAGGACAAGTCATACAAACCACTAAATAGAATCCGAGTTAAAGATAATCGTACTGATCTCGTATATGAGTACGTGACGCAACAAATAGAAAAGGTACAGTTGGTATAAACTTATTCTACGGCCTATAGATAAATACCTTAAAACTAAGAATACATATGTATAGATATTACAAAATTTATATAAGTGATAGAATCAATCAATCATTCATTGCTGCTCAGTTTCTATTAGTGGCAGCGTGATGTTGTATGACTATAGTTTACCTAAGTGACAGGGTTGCGCCACTGGAAATACCTTCTGCGTGCGAGCCAGAGATGCCAGGCAACAAACTTCTTCATTATTTACTAAACAATTAACGAATTAACAGCTTTAGTGGCGTGGTCGGTAGTGTATTTTTCGACTCCGGAGTCTCGCATTCGATCCCTATTTGTCTAATCCACAAATGTTTACTTCGGAGTTTGGGTGTTTTCTATGTATAATATGGTATGTATTTAGAACTTGTAAAAGTATATGCTCTGACCACTGAGCTACGACGACAACGGATTGGTCATCGCAGCTCAGTGGTCAGAGCATTCCACGGGAAAGGCCGTGGGTTCGAGCCCTGCCAATGACATCAGTTTTAGTGATTTAGTGAAAAACAAAAATATAGGTACCTATTGTATAAGTATGTTTATCAGTTGTCTTGATCCCATAGCACAAGCTTATAGCTTAGTTTTGGCTAGATGATCTTGTGTGAGAAAATTATACCTACATAAATACTTGTTGTCCAGCTTGGTTTCTCGAAAGTGTAGGCAGAGGCATATTATACGCCATATTTTCTCCCCACGTAGGTACCTTATAGCAGGCTTAACGGGAACTTTATTTTTCAAAACATGTTTAAATAATTACATAATCAATAATAAAACAATTTTCTTGTTCCCATGGGAACCTACCGGGATAAAAAGTAGCCTATATTATCTGTTTATGATAAGTATCTATATTTTTAAATGGGTGGCTTTAATACCTTGTTAACAATCAATGTGGTGAACTTGATAATTTTATTTTTCAAATAAACTTGTAGGTAATATCGGTCCCTGTTGCCATGTTGCTGGTTTGGTTAAAAATTAAATTAAATTAAAGATATTTTTGGACATTCTCACACAATGTCTTCTAGCCCAAATTAAGATTAGATTAGATTAGAATAAACTTTATTGAACACTAATTAAAAATCATAGGATCCAACAGATACAGGATGTAGAAAGGACGGCCTTATGGCTTAAAGCAATATCTTACAGGTAACCTTAGTACCACAGGTATTTAGAGAGCTATAAGCTTGTGTTATGGGATCTACACGACTGATTAACATTCTTATGTATTTCTAAACACATACATATTATACATAGAAGACACCCAAACTCCGAAACAAATATTTGTGGATCACACAAAATTTGATTCGACCCGGAATCGAACCTGGGACCTCAGGGACGGCAGTCGTATATAGTCACAAGAAGTCCAGCCGCATCATGGCTCAGTGAATGATAATGACTAGTAATTACAGTAGGTACGTAAGTTTAATACTAATAATGCTTAGTAAGAGAAATAACTAAAGTAATCCCCAATTTTCACGTCACGCACTACTGTGTCAGTCAAAGAGAAGGCAATTCTTTTATCTAGGACATTCTTGTCGTACATAAACGAATTGACTTATTTTTTTATATCAAAACAGACAACCACACATGTATTATTCATGTTTATTTGGTTGCAGATGACGTGGTACCCAAGATCGTCGTACTAAACTGAATGTAGGTTAAAGTTGTAGTAAAATATTAATTCCGATAATGTATACCTACCTACATTCGAATTCTAATTATTTTTATTGTAAGGAATGAGAACTGGTGGTCGTCCTATGCTCGATCAGTAGACCTCGAGAACATTAAAAATATTTGTCTGGGATTTTATCCAAGTCTCCTGGAGATCGGATAGTAAATGGGGCCGCTAGCCCGGAAAAACAGTATCTGAGCTTTTTTCCCCCTAATCCAAGAGACTCAAAAGAACATTTAATTTCATTACAGTAACAAACATTTTTGTGCTATTTTTGTTTCGTGAAGCTCGGATAAAAAGCTGCCGGTAGTAGAACACACATACAGCCAGACGAAAGCAAAATTGTCCAAATGCGAACAGACGCTTCGCTCGCTTGGTCAATAAACACTTTTACAGTGTATAGTTACTTCTCGTATTTTCATTTATTTAATTATCATTAACAATAGTAGGATATATACATGGAATAATTTTCTCATTTCCAACTCCCACGGGGCATATTACCGGGATAAGATACCTGTTATCTCGGTAATTTGTTCTCGTTCCGTGCTGCCTTAGTTACCGCAACCAGATTCACTCACTGACGCGGGATAAAACCCGACCAAGCAACAGGCAGAGGCCACAGAGGTAGCCAAGGTCCGCCGGGCGCCACTGGAATTACCTTCTGGTGAGTACCAGAGACACCCGCGGCAATGGACATAGGAGCGCCGCGGTCTCGCGGATTTAAAAAGAAAACACATTACCGGAATAAAAAGTAGCCTGTGTTACTCAGGCATACCGTAACTACATATCAGTGAAAGAATTTTCTAAATCGGTTCAGTAGTTACGGAGCATATTCACTTCAAGCAAACAATCAAATATTTTCTTTTTATAAATAAAACAGCTTTTGTTTTCAGAAATAAGGTACCAGCTAATCGAACTCACATCATCAAACCCCTATTCCAACGCATCAGCCCGAGCCTACGGGTTAAGCCCAATATCTTATAAACTTGAACCACAAACCTTTATGAGCAAACATATCCTTTCCCTTCGTCGGTATTGCGAACAAATATTTTTATTACTACACAAGTTTGAGGTCGTATCCACGCATATTTATGATGTACTTTCCCTTGGATTATATAACCCAAATACTGCATAGATTTACACGCATTAGGAAAAAAGAATATTGTCCTCTCTGAAATTTTATGACACGACTAGAAACTGATCTCGTTTCCGGACTGAGTACATTCACTATATGAAAAGAGGGAGCAGTGAAAAGATTTTGTTTGTATTACCGGATGTTGGTGCTGCTGACTTCGTATACTTAATATGTATACTTATACTTATGTATCGTACATGACAATTTGAACATAAATATATAGAATACATTAGTCTCTAGTTCAGTCGCGTCTACGCCCTTTTTTTTCTACGCCCTAGTGTAGGGTAGATATTACCTAATTATTTAGATTGATAGTCTGTTAAAAAGTTTCACAGATTGCTGATGGTTTCGATTGTCGGCACTTGGTGTAACTTACTTATTATATATTTGTTTATATATGTATATATATAAATATATACATATATAAACAAACACTTGTAAACATATACACTAGTAAAATACTTGTTTAATAAATATATAAAGTGTAACAACAACCTTTGATAATGTTAAAAAGCAAAACCGGTCACGTTAAACCCTCGATATTTAATAAAAAGTGAAAGAGTGTACAAGTGTTTGTTTATCATGGATTGCTAAGACGATTTTTTAATTTACCTGTTTGCAAAATATTTCCCTTTAAAACGAGAAAAAGCTTTTTATTAAAACATGGGGTAAAAAACTAAAAAAAACATGATTATTAGTCCATGAACTTTGAAGGAGAACTAAGTGTAAAAGCTCAGATAACTTAGTTAGTTCAGGAATTGTACAGGCCTAACTTGTAAATAGGCTTACTTGGAAAACTTCTTGTACGAAGTTTAATAAATAATATGTAACATACTTTCATGCTTATTATCACGCTCATATTACCGAAGGGGTAGGCAGAGGCAGTAATTTGGTCCCATGTATTAGGGGCAAGCCTATTCCCGGTACCTAACAATTATTTGTGTACCTAATTGTGTAAATCTAAACAAAATTCCATACATATATCACGCATATTATATCCCCGAAGGGGTAGGCAGATGTGCATTACACACACTATTTGCCAGTATTTTTAGTCCCACGTAATAGGGGGCAAGCTTATTGTTGTCACCGGGTACACATATCATGGTAAGCAGCTTTACATATATTGTAATTTTGAAAAAAAAAATTTGAAACCTGTTGCCTTGCGATGAAATGTTGATGAAAGGCAACAAAATCTTACGTGCCAGTCGCTACAGTACAGCAAATCAAAGTCCTGGGCATCTCGGACTCGCCGAAATTCCACTAAATAGAATCTTAATAAACAGGCAACGATTTTGCGACTTAATATTGATGAAAGGCAACAAAATCTCACAAAAAGTCACAGCCAGTTAAAATCCTGGGCGTCTCGGATTCGCTGAAATTCCACTAAATAGAATCTTAATAAACAGGCAACGATTTTGCGACTTAATGTTGATGAAAAGCAACAAAATCTCACAAAAAGTCACAGCCAGTTAAAATCCTGGGCGTCTCGGACTCGCTGAAATTCCACCAAATAGAATCTTAGCAAACACGTAAAATGTTAAAAATGCCAACTACACCTTCTGAATTCACGTGCTTTTTTGAGTAACTATGGAACCCTTTAATATGCGTGGCCTGACATGTTCTTGGCCGGTTTTTAATGTTGCGGACGGACTCCAAGTGACTATGTAATTTTGTGCTTCATTATAGTTTTGGTTAGTTTAGTATCTGGTGAGTTGCAAATCTGGTGAAATTAGAATCTGGCCAAATACTACTAAGCCTCTTATGCGATGTCACTAGTTTAAGAGTTTAATGAAAACTATGTTCAGTACGTATTATGTTTAGACTGGTCATTCAGATTTAATATAATTGCCCTGTATATACCCAAGGATGCAATTCCATTAGTGCATATCTAACGTCTAGCTTAAAGTAGACTAATATTGTCAGGTTTACTTAGTTGATGTTATCTACGGTGTCACAAATAAGTCAGAATAAGGTTATTTTCAACTGACTTCCAAAAAAAGAGAAGTTAGAGAAACATCAACCCAGGTGGGGTACCACCATCATCGCGGCGGTGAGACCCATCATGGACGATTGGCTGCAGAGGCAGCATGGTGACGACCTCACGTATCGTGGGACGCAGATCGTTACCGGGCATGGATGCTTCGGTAGCTATCTGTTTCGCATCCATCGTGAGGTCACACCCCGGTGTCAATACTGCGAGGTTTCCGACGACGACACCGCACTCCACACGTTGGTGGAGTGCTCAGCGTGACCGAGTCAGCGCCGGGACCTCGTAGTGGGTCTGGACGTGTATATCCTTTCACTGGAAACCATGCTCCAAGCCATGGTCTCCAGCGCGAGTAGGTGGAACGCAGCCGTGTCCTTCTGCGAGCAAGTCATGCTCGCGAAGGAGGCGGCCGAGAGGGAGAGGGAGCGTACCCTCCCCGCCGAGTTCCGTAGTCAGCGGCGAGGGCGCCGCAGACTCATCTACGCCCAAGACCATCGACCTCCATGATCGGGGCCTGAGGACGGCGGGATCGCCACCCGCCGTCCTTACTGAAGCAGGCTAGAAGGGTTGCGTGCTGCGGGGCCTTTGCTCCATAGCACGCAACCAGATTCACTCATTGACGCGGGATAAAACCCTACCCCAACGGCGCGGGATTCTCATCCCGACCAACCCCCGCAGAGACCACAGGGGTGGTCAAAGTCCGCCGGGCGCCACTGGAAATACCTGTTTGTAACCAGAGACGCCCGGCAACGGACGTTAGAGTGGCCGCGGCCGTGGGCCGCGGAATTAAAGAAAAAAAATGGTAGAGAAACATATTCAACTATATGTTGTTATTTTTTATTTAATTTTTTATTTTGTTTGTTACGGACTTTTGAATTATTTTTTTAAATGGTCCAATTTCAATTTGGTCCCAATCCGACAACTATTTGGTCCCATGGTGAACCCCGACGGTTCACTCACCAGGCGCAGCGTATGTATGACGCAAGGCAGGTTAGTATTAGTGGGAGGAAGACCCACATGTCTTCGCGACCGTGGAAGCGCCTTAATAAGCTTTTTGCTCTAATGTCGTATTGGGTCCCCTATGTATGTAAAATTGTTGA
This sequence comes from Nudaria mundana, assembly GCA_963556515.1. NCBI lineage: Eukaryota > Metazoa > Arthropoda > Insecta > Lepidoptera > Erebidae > Nudaria > Nudaria mundana. The sequence continues at coordinate 6,745,682 of OY748300.1, read as the reverse complement.
TTTTAGATCTATTATAAAGATAATAGATCTTCATATAATAGATCAATCTTTACTAATACGAGTATTATATAGAGGAAAGATTTGATTGATTTTTTGTTTGTTTGATTGCTTGAAGCGAATAGGCGCCGTAACTACTGCTCCGATTCAAAAAAATATTTAACTGATATGTACATTATCCCTGAGTAACATAGGCTACTTTTTATCCCGGTGATGTATTCCCACGGGAACCGGGAATGGGGTGTAGCCGCGGCGACCAGTTAGTATTACATAATTGAAAACTTCTAGGATTTTTCTAGGATTGTCTTAGTCAAAGAATTTAAAATTCAAGGATATCACGTCACCTCTCTTTCAATTTGGAGCGCAGCTATTTTCAATTAAATGATTTCAAGGCTTTCTAGTATACAGATTTATCTTAATGCGAGCAAAATGAGAGTAGATTGAGGTTACTGGAAAAGTAAATTTATTTATTATTTTCTACGAAGCGTAATAGTAAATTTACATTTCCAAATCTTGAAGAAAATTATTAGCGGGAGTGTATCAAGTATCTCTCTAGCCTCTTTGCTTCTTCTTCTTTCTCTTTGATGTTCTATCTAGCCTTTTTTTAGCCGACTTCAGAAAAAGTAGGAGGTTCGATTCGTTCGATTCGACTGCATGTCTGTCGAATTGAAGCTACTGCTTCCTGAGTGGTTCCATTTCATTTTGGTCCCCTTCTATTATTTCCTCCCATTCCGGTAATTTGAACTTGACTTTTTACGGAAAACGAAAAAATGTAATAGGTACCCATGTGCGGTCTTCACTATCACTACAATGACATATTATAAAACAAAGTCAATCCAAGTATGTAGGTATGCATAGATATTTAAAATTACGCAACGGATTTTGATACAGTTTTTACCAATAGTTAGAGAGGTTCTGGAGAAAGGATTTTGTGTATAAAATATGTCAAACGGGCGAAGCCGCGGGCATCCGCTAGTAATAACTAAGAGTACGTTCTAACCCATAATAGTTTTAAATAAAATAAATGTAAAAAGCCTTTATAAAACTAACTTAAGCTACTGTAATTTTGCTTCAGACTTTTGTCACTGTAGACTTTACCTAACAGTAAACTGCGTCATAAAACTGACACGTTAAACTTTTGGCTATTAATTCTAGAAATGTTATTGTACCTCTCTTATTTACTACCTTACCCTATTTACGAATAATTATGTCAAACATTTTAGTAATAGAAAAAGCTATTTCTATCTGCTCCTTTTCGTGTCGATGGACAACACTTATAATTTTTATTAAATGGCCTCGGTATAGATCCTCTAAATTACAAGGCTCCGGGCATACGGACATGAGAGCATATGACTCATGGTTTGTAGTGCCAGACCACAATCACATTGACTCTCACTAGAGTCATTGTATCCCCATCTGCATAGATTGTCTTTAGAAGCTGCAAGAGAGTGTGTGGTGCAAGAAGGAGCCTCCACGAGCGACGTGTTTGAAGTGAACCCGATTCCCAACGTTCCGGCGCTCTCTGGTCACCTAGCACTCGGTAACGTAGAGTCTAGGTGACTAATGGAAGGAAGTTCTTCAAGCGATAAAGCGCCCGTAAGCTGCCCGTTACCATCTGACACACTCCGGCAACCTGAGCTTGCCAGTTGAGCGTGGTGTCAATATACAAACCTAAGTTTTTGACGCAAGAAGTAAGGGATATCGGTTTAGCATTGAAGATTATCGGCGGAATGGTAACTTTCGCGAGCTGGGAGTGGCTGGAATCTGTCACTGTCAATGTCATAGTCTTCAATGTACCAGCAAGCTACTTGCTCACATAGTATGCTTCTTCACACATATAATAACTGTTTTGTTCTAATGCAAAACAGTCTTATGATTTGTGCTCCGAAACATACTACGTCGATGAAGACCTGTTTGTTATCTGCTGGTGAAAGAGCCTGTTAGGTGTACCCATTCTGAATGCTATGTGAAAATTAAAGAAAACTGATCTATAAATAATTCTGGAATAATTTAGATAAAGATTGTCATTCTGACTCTTCATAGCCACTTCTCTTCTGATATACCTACCAGAAGATTTGCTTACTAAAGACACAGCTACCAATTTGAATTCCAAGGGTCTTAATCATATTATTTGTTCTCCTTTCTTTAAAACTCTGCAATACAATCTATTAGCCTCCCCGTCAACCACTCCAGCAAAGCCAAAAGCGCTGGTACTTGTACTGGTGTTAAGAGTGGACTCAATAATAAGAAGAATGTCTTGTCGGGACGTTATACTAACTCATTAGGTTTTAGATTATTTTTTTTGGACATTCTCACATATATTAGGCTATGGATGCTTACATGATTAATAGTACATCTAGTGTGCTACAGCTATTGTGATTATCGTGCTGGGTAGCCAAAGGTTAGAATTGGTAAATAACACTACCTTTTTAGGAATAACAATAGATTCTAAATTACAATGGGGTGACCATATCACCATTTTAGCTAATAAGCTCAGCTCTGCTGCATATGCTGTGAGACGGCTATATAGACAGATATGCTGTGAGGCAGTTCACAGATGTAGCTACTGCTAGGCTAGTTTACTTTGGTTACTTCCATAGCTTAATGTCCTATGGAATACTACTTTGGGGAAATGCAGCAGATATAGAAACAATTTTTAACTGTAGCTTCCCAATTTATATTTGATAACATACTGTATGTCAGGAAAAATGTATGTAGCTATACTAAAGTAAGTGACGTTACAGACAGAAATCTACGTAATAAAAATAAACTACTCCCTCCGTGTTATTAGCAAGGTTAGTCATTCTTTCAAGGGGGAAGGTATACGCTTTTATAATAAATTGCCTGAATCGGTCCTTTATATGCCCGATAATAAATTTAAAACCTTTATAAAGACCACTTTATGTCAAAAAGCATATTATAAGACAGTTGATTACCTTAATGATAAAAGTGTCTGGCTTGAGCATAGTGTAGGCACCTCCTAAAATGCCGTAATTGTAGCATATTTTATACTTAGGTGACAAACAATTTTTTTTTGCATTATACACGCTTTTTAATTCTGACACGAGACCAATGTACATTCGTCCACATTTAGTCTTAAGAAAATGTGTAAATGAGTAATTTATTGAAAAAGAGTGACCGAGAGTTTTATTGCCAGGTTCTTTCTCTCGGTTCTACTTATTGCTTTGCGAATCTGGCATTACATGTAAATATAGAAGCAATGACATTTTTTATTTTAAGTACTTACTGACGTTTGTAAGAGCCATTTAGTGACCTATACAAATAAATAAATCATTTCATTTCATTTCATTTCGTTTGCACTGTTGTAGGTACTATCAATTTTTTTACTTGTTTAAACTTTGATTAATCTCTCTTAACATCTTTTAATTTGTTTAAACACTTTGTAACTTGTTTAGATTAGTTGAAATCAATATTTATAAAATTAAATTAAATTCACTAGGAAATTTTTGACGTGGTTTTAAAGAAAAAAATTCGAAAGACATATGACATTGACAGTGAGAAATTCAGCCAATCCCAGCTCGCAAAAATTGGATGAAGGTGACAGGTAACATAAGATGAGACCAGGTAAGGTACAGATTTACTATGTTATACGACATAATTCATTCTTCATCGACATAGTATGTTTCTAAAAACTTACAAGCGGCCACATTTTTATAGGCAACCTGGTAGGTATATGTTCTCCTAATCATAAATATGAGTAAAATTTAGTTTTTCGCAAATACTCGATGAGCGCAATATTCTGCAGTGGGATCTTAGACAGGTTCATTAATCCCGAGTAAAATGTCGAACAAAAAGTCTGTGTTATTCAAAGTGTAAAATATTTGCCCTAAAAAGATTGTTTCAACTTACCTATTTCATCTCGATTTTATTGGAAAAAGTTAAAAACAGTTAAAAACGTTTAACTAATCCTCGTAATTTTCTTTCTAATCCAGAACAAAAGTCAATCACTTTATCTCTACGGATATCGAGCAAAAACGGATGGTCCTCTTGATAAAATTTCGTATGGAGACAGATTGAATCCCAGGGCTTATATTACGCTTTTTATCTCGGTAATGGATTCCCGTTGGAAATGGTGACCAAGATTCGCTTGTGAGGTCACGGATGTTCACTTACTACTTACTAGATAATCATCCACAGAGCCTTTCCCAAACCCAATTGGGGTCGGCTTTCCAGTCGAAATACGAAGCGACTGAACTCTTTCCGTGAAGCGACTGCCATCTGACCTCCACAACCCATTGACGATATCTAAGTTATGTAGTTGAGCGAAGGAGGCGACGGCGGCCCAACATTCTTCGCTGCCGGCCATAGAGAGAATGACGGCCGGCAGCGAACCTACACTGCCGATGATGCCCGTGAGGGCCAACCTCTGCGTGTCCCAGGCGGCGCACACAGCGAGCGTATGCTGCGCCGTATCTACGGCGCCGCCTGCGCAGTGATGACAACCGGGCTCCGACAGGATCCCCACCACTTCCCACAGGAATTTGGCAAAAAGATAGGTTAGGTTAGGTTAGGTTACCATAGGTTCGTATGGCAACCGAGACAGACAGCTTAATATACTCTTTGAGGCACGAAGGCGTATCAGTGTCTAAAGAAATGGTCCCCCATCCTAAGAACGACATGGCTAACAATAGCCTATAGCAACTAGATTATCTAATAATTATAACACACTAAGTAAATACTTGATGAAAAATACACTTGTACACGAATTCCACTGATTTCTTTTACTAGTAAGAACACTTTTGATAATACTCTAAAGCAAAACCAGTCCATACCTATTATAAATCAGTGGAATTGTTTGTACAAGTGTGTTGTTGTGTTTCACTATAAGTTTCAGCAAGTGCCGACAACCAAAAGTAGGTATATACTATATAGGTTTCATTTCAATTGAAAATTTTGAACAAACAATTCCCGGTAGGTATGAAAATTGTACACCTCTGCCTATAGGCTTATAAGCCATACATAGCAATTTACTCCATGGTAAAGGCTTGTATGTACCGGACGTCTTTATATTTATCCTGTATCTATTTTGTAGGTTTACAGTATCAATTATTATACGTAGACATGTACGTCATCAAAACATCCTGTCACATCACACACAGCTTCGCTTTACCTCAACTTAAATCAATTATTAATCGGATCATGTTTGCAAATTTTCAAAGCAAGACTTAATAGGTTTTTAACCTCGATACCAACCATATAGTAGCTTTTTCCATCACAAAAGTTCAATAGCTAACTTTTGAACCGACTTCCAAAAAATGGAGAGGTTCTTAATTCGGCTTTTTTATTATTTTCTTTGTACAGGAACTTTCGACTGGGTCAACCAGTTCTGATTTTTTTTTTTAAGCTGAAAGCTACGACTTTCCGAGTGGTCCCATTGCCATTTGGTCCCATTCTAAAAATTATTTGGTCTCATTCCGGTAATTTGAAGTCGGTTTTTGTACCATTGTTTGACGTTTGAGACTTGATGGCATTGTGACAATTGTGTGCATTATTATTATTTATATTGCCCGTAGTTTCAACCAGGTTGCCCTAATTTCACTGGCTTATCGATGTACCCAGGGAGCAAAAAGTTCAATATTATATATTTTTTTTATAAAAGGAATTTCCCATCTTTTATTATCTTAATCAACAGACGAGGCTCTGATGAACATAAAGTTCTCGATAAGCGGTAATAGCAATAGGCATTTTGAAGTGTGGGTCCTACACAAGAAAGAAAATTAAAATTCGGAAAAGAATATTTTTTCCTTGTACTCCATTGTAATATCTGTACAAAAGACGTAACTTGAGGCTTACGACAGCTAAACAATACAATAATAATTTCATGGTGAAAGGTTAACGTATTAACACTCAAATTCTATTGTATCATGCTATTGTTCGCCGTCATACTCGTAATAGGAAAAAAAACCGGCCAAGTGCGAGTCGGACTCACGCACAAAGGGTTCCGTAACATAACGTTTTTTGGCATGTATCACTGACCACTCTTAATTAATGATTGTAAACTAAATAGCTGTAAGCTTTCCTTAAAAATAAAATAAATAAATAAATAATAAATAAATAAATAACAGCAAAAAATCACGTTGAGTTGGAACCCTCTTAAATATTTATTTATATTCTGTTGTAATAGAGGCAACAGGAATACATCATCTGTGAAAATTTCTTCTATCACAGTTCATGAAATACACGGACGGGCCGAGAAGTTTTAGTACCTAATAGGGTTCCCGTTTTCCCTTTGAGTACGAAACCTTAAGAAATGTCTACAATAATTATTTCTAAGCACATTTTTGTCTCTACAATACTTAGTTAAAATCTGTCACGCACCTGCACACACTGCTTATGAATCTATTGAGATTCATAAGCAGTGTGTGCAGGTTATTGAACCTGTATGTGCTAAGTGCCACCTTCAAACATTTGTTCATGATTTTCATGCGGTTTTCACCAATTTACAGAGTGGGCGAAGCCACGGTCATACGATAGACGGAGACGGAGTTTTGATAATATTATTGTCAATGATGTCAATACTCCGTGATAAATACTCGCCGATACATACAAATATCTCTAGATCATAATGACAATGGCGAGTATTGGCTCATGTTGACCCAATATGTACTGGGTATTACAAAGAAGCAAAACAAAGCGATCTTCTCTCTTTGTTGAACTACTTTCTTTGTTTCTTGTAGTAAAATAAAACTACAGACGACTCGTGACACTTGATATTAAATCCAAACCATTACATTTTATGTGTATTGATGTGTTTGAGCGCTTTATTGTGGCAATTTACACCACCCATGCGTTATAAGCCGGCTTTTCATTTGGTTTATTTTAGTAGGTAACTCTACTCGTAGAGATTTATTCTTATTTTGTTTTAACTGCGAACGATGGACAGTTATACAACGTATAATTAAACACGCCTGGTCCCAAGTAATAGAGAGTTACCGCTAAAAGCGTCATGTTTTTTGTTCATTTTAGTTATGTCAGGTGTATCGTACCCGTTGCATGCGAGGTTAGATAGGGTCTCTTTGCTGGTTTTAGGGCCCTTATCAGGCATATGTCACTCGCCTAACAATCGCAAAAAATACGTGACGTCAACGACAACATGAAGTTGTAAGTCGGTAAGGGTTGTCTCTTGTTTGTGATACGGCATTGACCATAGAGTTGATATTGAGGCATTAACTCATAATTATTGGTCAAAATATGCTGGTACTTTCCTGACAACCCTAACGTTCGAATTATGTTCTCTGTAAACAAAAGAATATGCTTTAATTAACGTCAGAGTGCAAGTTCTGTATGTATGTACTATTTATTCCCTATTCTGTGCCTTTATGCACTTTTGCTATTTTTCTTCATCTCAACAATAGGAGAAGAAACTTTGCAAAATATTAACGAAAGGCCAGAACGTCATACCTTTTGATAACAGATTATTCCGGTTCATTCCTGTAAATTATTTTTCAAACGAATTCTCATAAACTTTACAAATTAACCTTCGCAAAGTTTTAACTAACCTTTATCGTTTAGGAACGACCTTATTGTGCAATTGACGCCACTTTGAAGTATATCATTTATTATATACTAGCTGTTGCCTACAGCTCCGCCTGCGTGTTATAGTTTTCTTGATCACCAGTTACTGATTTATTATGTATAGCTGTTGCCCGCGGCTCTGCCTGCGTGTTACTTTAGATCGACATAACTTTTTTATTTATTAACCGATTGAAATAAAACCTTAAATGTTAATTTGAATAAACCACAACGCATTACTGAAAACCGCATTTAAATCGGTTAAGCCGTTTCTCAGATTAGCGTGTTCAAACATTCAGACAAAAATTCTAAAAACCATTGTTTTGGGTTCTATTGCGTTCATAAAGTCCCCCTACAACAGTTTCTTTATTATATCTTCGATGTACAGACATGGAGCACTTACAATTTTATTATATGTATTGATATTGATAATGATAAACGCTACTGAAACTGTACTAAGTGCTTGCATCGTACGAGTATTGTATTATCCTCGTTACTTTATTGTGGTTTATACTAAGTATCCAATAAAAGAGAGATTCAATTCAGAACAACCGTCAATATTGTAATACTAGCAACACACACACATCACGCCTATATCCCCGAAGGGGTAAGCAGAGGTGGATTTCACACCCACAGTTTGCCAGTATTTTGAGTCCCACGTAATAGGGGGTAAGCCTATTGCCATCACCGAGCAAACATGAGTTATGTCCAAAATGGCCGAATAAATAAAACAAAATCGAACAGTAAAATTGAAAAAAATTTATACCCTTCGTGGGCTTGCGATGAAATGTTGATGAAAGGCAACAAAACATTACATGCCAGCCGCTATGACACAGTTAAATAAATAAAGTCCTGGGCGTTTCCGACTATTAAACTAGCAAATCGATTCAAAATCAAACGGTCTAGTTAAAAATAACTTTACGTTGACAAAATGTAGTATATCGCAAATAATTCAATATAGTGCTTAGTGCAATAAGCTCGCCTCCTATTACGTAGGATTAACGAAACTGATATCAAAATGTAGGTGTTGTAACGAAGATAGCTTCTTCCCTACCAGAATAGTAATAAATAAGAACATGATTTTATAGGTATAATGTTTAAGGTAACAGATTACAAGTTATACTGCCACGGCTTTAGGGGTCGTGGATGGTAGATGATTCTAGATAATGTTAGGTCTTTTGTTTAGTAGAGGTTACAGGCTTCAGGCCCAAGGCAGTGCTGTAAGACGGACAGCAACTTGCCTGGATATATTGTAGCACGCGCAGAGAGGCCGAAGTGACGCTTGTCCTTCGTATATACTACGATCTTGTCGCAGCGCTCGCGCTGGCGCGTTATACTTGGAGGGGCGCTCGCACATGCGGTGCGCATCGCAGCTGTGTGAGGTAAAATACCGACGTCACAGTGTATAGTGCACCTCTGTCCACCGGCTCGAGGATATACATACCTTCATACAGTCACGCCTCTTTCGCATTTGGGTAGGCAGATACTATGGAATACCACTTGCTATAATCCTGGCATACGTTTTTCGCTTCTTCCACTTTCATAACTATTTTCATGCATTAAAAACATCACACTTACATCCCCGAGAGCGGGGATATAAGTGTGATTATTTATGTAATTGTTGACTGAATGACAATGTTCAAATATCTTCTATGTTCAGTGAAGTGAAGATACTCGTACCTATGACATATAAAATGTTACTTATTCACGCGTAAACAGATTTGAATGACGACTGGCAAATAGATAGTAATTCTTTGGCTATTTTTAGGGTAAGATTTTAGGAGTATTTTCTCTCTTCAACAATAGCTTTTAGAATACACTTGATCTCCTTTGAAAATATTAATACAATTACTACATAATTAAGTTAGTTAGTAATATAATTCATAGGAGAACAAAGTTGTAAAGAACTTTAAACTAGGAGTCACACAGTTCTTGATGTTCTAAGATGAGTAAATGTTATTAAAAACAAAAAATAAGGTAAGAGGGTTAGGAGCTTGGCTCTCCATAAGGTATATCCACGGGGTATAGTATTAGGTAGTTAGGTATAGTAACTTTTTACAGTGCAGTCAATACGTACCTACTAGTGTTGGCATTACCACCGAACATTATAATAGTAGGTACAAGTACAAGTAAGTAAGTGACATTACTTTATATGAAATGTTTCTGGTGGAATAATTATTTACTTATTTTTTGTTTATTTCCAAAGTAGGCATTACATTTTTAACTTATATAATATCTCGCCAAATCAATCAATATCTGCAGACGCAGTTTTTTTTCTTCCATAAGAACCTTCTCCTAACAATAACAAACACAACAAAAAAAGAATTGTCAAAATCGGTCCAGCCATTCACGCGTGAAGTTGTGACCAAGGGAAATAGGTATTCATTTTTATATATAAAGTAGAGATGACATAACAAAGTACCTATCAAACCTTAATAGAAAACGAAGAGGACAACTTTGTAGGATTACAAGGTTTATAGGTAGGTATATAAATTAACATACTTACCCCAAGAAAGGCGCTGACTATTATGACTTTTGGCATAATTTTAATAACAGTGAATTTCAGCCAGTCGGAAATGAGTCATAATGAAATTACTTTGATAAAATTACCCAAATACGGAAAACTTTTTACAATTACGTAACTGTCAAAATTCATTACATTACTTTGGTTGAATGACTGAATTCGTTTTAATTAGAAATTCTTTACAGAAGGTGCTAATATATATTAAAGTTTCTCAATATTTAACATACAACAAATACGAGTACTCGTACAAAAAAAAATCAAATAGCAAAAAATCCATAGGAAATGACACTCTTGTGAACTGCTACTTGTGAAGTTTTGATCTCAAATTTTAATAGACGCGAAATTATTATGTAGCTTTTGATACAACTTTTAGGGTGTCCAAATATAAGCTCTGATTACACCCAGGTAAAAGCCACAGAATAGATAATAGTACTACAAAAACTCCGAGATTTTTGCTATTTTGACTGTCTTTTTTTTTTTTTTTTTTTAATTCCGCGGCCAAGGCCGCGGCCGCTCTAACGTCCGTTGCCGGGCGTCTCTGGTTACTAGCAGAGGGTATGTCCAGTGGCGCCCGGCGGACTTTGACCACCTCTGTGGTCTCTTCGGGTGTTGGGTCGGGACGAGAATCCCGCGTCGTTGGGGGAAGGGTTTTATCCCGCGTCAGCACACGCAACCCTTCTAGCCTGCTTCTGTAAGGACGGCGGATGGCGATCCCGCCGTCCTCAGGCCCCGATCATGGAGGTCGATAGTCTTGGGCGTAGTCGCGTAGTCTGGGGCGCCCTGGCCGCCGACTACGGAACTCGGCGGGGAGGGTACGCTCCCTCTCCCTTCCGGCCGCCTCCTTCGCGAGCATGACTTGCTCGCAGAAGGACACGGCCGCGTTCCACCTACTCCGGCTGGAGACCATGGCTTGAAGCATGGTCTCCAGCGAGAGGGTATCCACGCCCAGACCCACTACGAGGTCCCGGCGCTGGCTCGCCCACGCTGAGCACTCCACCAACGTGTGGAGTGCGGTGTCGTCGTCGGAAACCTCGCAGTGTTGACACCGGGGTGTGACCTCACGATGCATGCGAAACAGATAGCTACCGAAGCATCCATGCCCGGCAACGATCTGCGTCGCACGATACGTGAGGTCACCATGCTGCCTCTGCAGCCAATCGTCCATGATCGGTCTCACCGCCGCGATGATGGTGGTACCCCACTTGGGTTGCTCAAGTCGCACCCTCCATGACTCCATGAGATCCTGGCGGAGTTGGGACCGCTGGTCCTCGATTTCTCGAGACGCAGGTCTGTGGTCCCGCTCCAGCGCCTCCTTGCGCCATTGGAACAATGACGCAAGGGCTCTCGCTTCCAGGTCCCATGGAGGGGTCCCGGCTAGGAGACATGCAGCCTCTCCGGAGATCGTGCGGTACCCCCGTATGGTTCTGACGGCCAAGGTTCGAAGTGGTCTGTTTAACAGAGTCACGTTCCCCTTGACCGCCAACCTATCCGCCCATACGGGAGCCCCGTATAGGGCCATACTCCGCACGATCCCCAGGTACAGTCTCCTGCAGGAAGCGTTGGGTCCCTTTAGGTTGGGCATCAGTCGCGAAAGCGCGACCGATGCCTGCGTCACCTTGGGGACCAAACTTCGGAAATGTGGTCCGAAGTTCCATCGGCTATCAAGTACGATCCCTAGGTACTTCATCGAGGGCTTGATGCCGATGCTAACGCCTCCCACATTTATGCTGGAACCTTCGGGTGGACCGTTCCCAGGTCTGTGAAAACACAGAACCTCGGACTTGTGCAAGGCCACCTCCAGTCCCAGCTGCCGTATCCGACCCACGACTCGAGCAACACCCGTCGTGACCTTGAGTGCTGCCTCCTGGTACGTTGCACCCCGCGCCGTGACGAGGGTATCGTCGGCGTAGCACGTTACGCCGACGCCCTCAGGCAACGCACCCCGCAGCACCCAGTCGTAGCCGATGTTCCACAGAAGCGGCCCCAGAACCGACCCCTGTGGAACACCGCACGACACATCTCGCCGAGCTGGCCCGAGCCAGCTGGGGAAAGCTATGACCCTCTCCGAGAGATAGGCCCCGACAATACGACGGAGGTAGAGAGGCGTTTCGTGATACACGAGCGCCTCCCTAACGCAGCTCCATGGCAAGGTGTTGAACGCGTTGGCGATGTCAAGAGACACCGCCACCACCACCTTGCCCTGCGAGACTGCTTCCTCCGTCAGGCTCTTCACGCGCATGATCGCGCTCACGGTGGAGCGTCCCCGACGGAAACCGAACTGGTTATCCGCCAGGTCTGGCCCCACACTCGTGAGATGCTCGACGAGGCGTTCCGCGATAATTCGCTCAAAGAGCTTACATACCTCGTCGAGCAACACGATCGGCCGGTATCCGGACGGTGCGTCCACCGGCCGCCCCGCCTTACGGATCAGGACCAGTTTCCCCGTCCTCCACACCTTGGGAAACTGGCCCCTTTCGAGGCATGCGCTAAAGAGCCCCATCAGTCGAGGCCCGAGTTCTTCGAGGGCCAGGACCCATGCACGGCCAGGAATGCCGTCGGGTCCGGGGGCAGTGATTTTCCGGCGTTTAAGCCGGAGTACTGCCGCACCTAGCTCCCCCACGCTGACTTCGGGTACGTCGTCTTCGCTGGTGCTATCCGCGTCGGGCAGAGACGGAGCCATGCGCGGAGGGACGTGCTCCTCCGCGCTCGTCGGAAACAGGGAGCCCATGACCCGCTCCAGCTGCTGCGGCTGGAGACTCTGGGTCAGTGGGGGCGCCCTAGGTCGGAGTTTCTCCCTGACCTGTAGGTACGGGCGCCCCCATGGGTTCTGCTGCAGGGTCTCCAGGAGCTCCTCGCGGGCCGCCGTCTTGGCCCGCTTTATCGTCTCCTGGAGAATACCTTTGGCCTCCCTGTATGCCTGATAAAGCTCCGCCTCTCGGGCTGCCGCGTCGTCTGGGCGGCGATGCCTCCGGCGAAACCTGGTGTACCGGCGGCGGGCGGAGATGCATGCTGCGCGCAGCTCTGCAATCTCCGGCGACCACCAGTACACCTGCTTCCTGGCCGGTCTGGGTGTAACCCTAGGCATCGCCGCATCACAGATTTGCGACATGGCTCTCCTGAACCACTCCGCCTCGGCATCCACATCGGCAGGCCGGTCCGGTGCCGGAATCCATGCCTGCACGATGGATGCCTCCAGGAGAGCTTCCCGATCAAGATGGTGAAGTGCCCAACGCGGATCCGGGGGATTTGCTACCGACTGTGGGAGGTCAGGTGAGGGGACGACATCGAACCGGATGTACCGATGGTCCGAGTGCGTCTCCTCACCCTCCTCCACGCGCCAGCCTGTAATACGGCGGGCGAGGTCAGGGGATGCGAACGTTACGTCTACGATCGATTCCCCCCCTCGCCGCCAAAAGGTGACGACATTCCCCCGGTTGAGGACCTCCAGACCACGTGTTCTGGTCCAGTCCTCAAGAAGCCTCCCCTTGTCCCTGGTTTTCCGGGAGCCCCACGCCTCACTCCAGGCGTTAGAGTCTCCCAGGAGCAGGACAGGGCGAGGGCGGCACGCAGCGAAGATGACGTCGAGCTCAGTGAGCCATAGCTCAAACTGAGACTCGTCAATGTTCGGCGAGATGTAGGCCGACACGACCGCAAACCCTTCAAATTCCGCCGCAACACACCCCCGGCCGCTTGCAATCAATGCAAGGCGCGAGGTGTCCACGGCGGAACCCCCAAAAATGCAACAGGCCGAGCCGTCCTGGTCCACCGGGCTTCCCGGGTGGACATAATACGGCTCGGCGACCACGGCCAAGTTAATGGACCACTGCGCGATGCTCTGGTACAGAAGATCCTGAGCAGCGCGGCAGTGGTTCAAGTTCACCTGCAGGATGCGGACATGGGCGCACATTAATGTACGTCCATGTCAGCATCCCGCTGCGAACCTGGCCGCGCAGAAGCGGCTCCCCCGCTGCCTACAGCGGACGGACGAAGTTTAGGCCTCGAGGCGGCGCATGTACGGCTGCCGACCCGATGGTCCGCCGTTTTGCCCTCCGCCTCGCATCTATAACAGTGAGGCGGGGCCTCACAGCCATTGGCCTTATGACCGGGCCGGCTGCAGCGGAAGCACCGATCGCCCACGGTGTCTTCCGCTGTGCACTGCACCCCGACGTGCCCCACCACCATGCACCGGAAACACCTGGTTTCCCGGGCACGAAGGAGGTGCACCTGCGCCTTTAGGAAGCCCCCTACAAGGAGGCTTCGTCCGTCCGCTAGTTTAAGTGCCGCCGCGACGGGGCACTGGACGACTGTCATCCCATGACCGGTGGAGCCGAAGGAGATATCTCCAGCTTTCAACTGGTCATGGGGGCAGCCGCCCGCCTCCACGACGGCGGAGATTACTTCCTCCGTCGTGGCCGCGTCATCCAGACCCGTGATGCGCAATGCGGCGCATTTGGTAGGTCTGGTGACGCGGACGGCTTCTGCGTACAGCGCGACCCTAAGTTGAGCCGCTAGGGCGTCCGCTTTGGGACCGCTGGAGGCGCCGGAGACCTCGAGGAGGCGAGCACCGGTGCGGGTATTTTTACACCGGAGCCCCCCCTGAATATCGAGGGCCGAGAGGTTCACTGAGGCTTTAACCTGCCTCAGGACATCGGCGTACCCCACACCCTTCTCCACACCTGCCGGCGTCACGGTCAGGACGACGGCGGTGGAGCGAGGAGGGCGGGGCCTCTTCGGCGCCTTCGCCGCGGCGGCTCTGGCCGCTTTCTTTTTGGCCCTCTTGCGCTGCTTTTTGGCACCCACTACTTCCCATCCCTCCCGTCTGGAGGGATGTAAAGAGGCAGCAGGAGCAGCAGCGGGAGTGGCCCTGAAGGCAGCGGGGGTGGCACTCCTCTTGCCCTTCCCCTTGCCCTTACGCGAAATGGCCGCAGCCTCGGCGGGCGTCCGCCTCGCTGGGACAGCGGACGGGGGCAGGGTGGGGCGGCGGCTAGGAGGCCGGCCTCTCGGACGGGGCGCAACGCCGGCGCCAGCAACAGCCGCGTAGGACAACGCGGGCTGCGTCAGCGCAGGGCGATACGCCCGGTCCTCAAGGACGCCAAGGCGCCTCTCGATCGCCGCCATGAGCTCGGTAAGAGTAGGCGGCACAGGCTGTGGCGGCGATACGGGCGTCGCATTGGGCGCAGTCCCGGGTGCCATCCTAGATGGCCCAACCGTCGGGGAAGGCGGCTTCGGTAGCCCAGTCTGGGTCCCGGAAGGCCCCTTGACCAAATTGGTCAGGTTCACGACCTCCTGTCGCAGGGCCTCCATCTGTTGTCGGGACGCGGCTAGTTCCGCCTCCAGACTGGCCACCTGGCCTCGGAGCTTCAGCTCCTCAGCAGGGACGCTCCGCGCAAGGAGCTCATCCAGTGAAGACTGGGCAGCGGTCACCGCGGTCTTCACTACCTGCCTCCTACCCTGGAAGTTTTTAGTGCCACCCTTCATGGCCTCCGCAATCCGGGTAAGAGCCAGCATGAGCTCCCGCGCGGCTGGGACCTCTTTATCCCTGCCACTTGGCAGGAACGGCACCGTAGGGGCGGGGGCCTTGAAGACCGGCGTCTTTTTGTATTGGCCCCTTGTCGTCATCGCCAAATATTTTGACGGCACCCCCTCTTCGGAACTCGTCTCACTGGCCCGCCCAGAGCAGCTGGTGCTCCGGTCACGCGAGGGTCCCGCCTCCTGCACCCTCTTCTCGAGGGTCCTCTTTCCTGGGGTCTTCCATAAGGAAGAACCCGCCGCCTCAGTGCTGCTGGGAACGACGTCAGTCCCAGCAGCAGTCGACGCGACCTCCGTGTCGGTTTGGGGGGTGGTTTTAAAGCACACCCCCTGGCCTATTGGGCTTTGGTGACCCCTCCCAAATACCACCCGGGGAGATCCCGGGCGGGGGTCGCCATGACTGGTGCCGGGCCCGAGCCCGATCCCAGTCACAGCAGGGTGTTCGCGGTCAGCATCGCTGCCGGTTCCCCCTTGGGTAATAAATTCGTTTATTTCCTCAGCCATTTTGGTTGAGTTTAACGTCCTCCGACGATGGTGACACCCTAGGCGTGACAGCTCCCCTGCACGATTCATCCCCTCACCGGGTGTCAGAGCTTGGGATTGGGTTAATTTTTTATAGAGGTGTTCATCCTCGCGGCCCCGAGAGGCCACCGGTCCTGTCAGTTCAGGATTACGGCTGGGCCGGGTGGGGGTCTTCACAAGACCGTTCCGCCCGCCCCGTTGGTTTTTTAGCGAGGTTTCCATCCTCGCAGTTCCGCAGAACCGCCTACCCGCCAGGGTTCGGCCGATCAGTGGTCTCTGTCAGACCGTGGCCGACGCCACTGATGAAGTCAGTGGTGTCGGACCCGTCGCCCTGTCGGTTCCTCCGCACAGGACCATTCTGCTCAGCAGAGTGTCGGCGGAGAGACCTGGGCCTCGAAAGGCCCCCACCGTGGTGGGTCTGAGCTCCTCACATTCTGAGGAGACAAGACCCCACCTTGGCCAGAATTAGCCGTAGTAGCTACAACTCTACGGTATGTTGCCGCAGAGTTGCAGCCACTGCCGTTGCCCGGGGTGCACCGCGTGGAGGATCTGACCCATGCACCCCGCTATTTTGACTGTCTGGGATAAATTTTTTATCAGGAATGGGTTGTAATTAGTAAATAGTTCATAATTTCGATTGTTGGCACTTCATGGAATTTATAGTTATTAATGATGCACTAACACATATATACACTATTTCAAGTGGTTTGTTTATTCAGGTAAACATTCGTTCTCTATGGACGATGCTTATTTAGTTATTAGGTACTAACTAACTGAGGCCCGCAGTCATATCGCGAAGAAATAACCGCTTATTATTATGACTATAAGTACTTTCCCTGATGCTATAATTGCGTTTACTTATTAAGTTATTAGGTACTAACTGACTGAGGTCCGCAGCCCCGCCGCAAATAAATAACCGCTTAGTATTATGACTACAAGTTATTTCCCTGACATCAGATTTTCATGAAAAAAAGCATATAGAGCCCCTATTGCTCTGCCCTCAACTAAAACATCATCTCAGCCCATATGGCGCCTACTGCTGGACAAAGACCTCCCTCAAAGAGACTGGAATTCAGCCTACATATACCACGCTCCCCAGATGTTTTGTGTCAAGTTTTCCTTCTCTGGCTTAATCCAATCAGCAAAATAACCGTTCAGTTTCTTCTGAAATTAGCGTGTAAAATCTTTTTTTATATCAACCACACTCGCTTTTTGTTAATTTTATTAATTCTATAGTCACACTAAAAACGTTAACAGTTCATAATAATAAATACTTACGTGTATTATTTTCTTGATTTAAAAATGAAACTCCAACATGCAGTCATGCGAATGAGCTTCAATAAATATACGAGTATTACGCATCTGTCGGGAGCGTTTTGTCTTGAAATCAAATTAAACTTGACCTACATTCCTACTACTTTGTTTACCTGTTCCCTTGCCGAGTCTACTTTACCTTATTTTGTCTGGGTCAGCGTCGTGTGAATCATTCTCAAGGGGTTGTAATTCAACAGGAGTCAGTATTTGACTTTGGCGACGATTTTGATTTGATGTCGATGTAACATTTCTTCGTATTTTTTTTTATAAAACTAAATTAAAATTAAGTACTTTGTTAGATTTTAACGTTATTTTTGAAGTAATAAAAGCTATATTCAGCCGACGCGACGTGACAAATGTTACAGATGTCATTGGTGCGCCTCTTGTGCTTATCATGTTTTAACTGCCTCGTTGGCGTAGTAGTATGTGTATGCGACTGTCGTCCTTGAGATCCCAGGTTCAATTCTAGGTCGTATCAAATATTTTGTATTATCTACAAATGTTTGTTTCGGACTTTGGGTGTGTTCTATGTATAATAAGCGTGTGTATTGTATTGTATCATGTGTATTTAAATATACCTATGTTTTATGAGGCGTCTAGCTCCCATAGCACAAGCTTAACAGTTCAAAAGTAATATTTGGGTCATAGCATATTTTGACGAACGTGACAAAATTATGATGCGGTATTCGAGTTGCTCATAAATTGACCAACTAAACAGTTATCGAATAATAAAATAAATGTTTACGAAACAAACACATCAAGCATTTGACTTGAAAAGGGTGTTTTCTGTAGCCAACTACAAACTCATCATTCTTTCATGAAACGATCGAAACTTTACGATTTAAAACACAGCCTTTGATAGTACGAATCCTTTTAAAATAATTGAAAATCTATTCAAGTTTTTAATGGCGTTAGCACACGATTGTGATCCCGTGTCAGTTATTTGTAGAGTTATAAACGATATAGTATACGCATTTCATTTAAAATATAGTAGTAAATAATCTAAAAAAAACAAAAGAAATAAAAACTCAGAATCAAAATCGGAATAAAGATAAGTATACACTTATCAACCGTGCCCTAGGTCACAGGTACAGTAGGACACAAAGGTGTGTTATTTTATTTTTGTATATCTATTTCTACTAATATTATAAAGAGGAAAGATTTGATTGTTTGTTTGTTTGAATTGAATAAAAATTTCCTATCTCCTTAAAAAAAAATTTTTATACTTATAAAATTTCTAATAAGTAGCAAAATGTTTTTTGGATCATCTCTATTCATAATTATTTTTTATTACTCAGACTATTTATTTATATATAAACACAATGGACCTACTTTTCCACACGTTTTACTAGTTTTACACTGACCGGTTTTGCCTCACGGCATCATCAGAGACAGCAGGCAAAATGGCAGGACGGATTTATTTAAATTTTGTACAGAGATACACTGAAACCCTGGACAGATGTTATTAATTCGAGTATTCACCTCATCCAACTAACTCCACCCAGTTAATTACAGGATCCATAAAATTACTTATTACAAATACTTATTACCCTTATTAAATATACTTATTACCCTTGCCTAAAATACAGTTCATATTCCCGAAATTATTCTTGATTTGCGGTGCTGACCCTACTTCTAATAGGTAACATAAACAAAAAGGGCTACTAGAACTCTAAAGGCTACTAGACATTAGACAAAGTTGTTTATACAAAGTACTAGAGATAGGGCAAAAACAGTTACTTAAACCCTATCCTAAGCTTTGTGACTATGAAACTAATGTAGCCTACGTTATGGTTTTAAACCTGTTATTGTAAATGAAGATTAGATTTGCCTACTATAAAATTATTGCCCCAAAATCTCTACAATGTCGTACCTTTATTGAATTAAGTTTAATAGAATTCAGACAGAGTTAGTTTAGTAGAATTCAGTCAACGCCACTGGAAATACCTTCTGGGGTCACCAGAGACGCCCGCAGCAATAATCCCATGTAAGGATATGTTTAGGACATGTTAGGTGGTTTAATGCCCGCAGCAATAATCCCATGTAAGGATAGGTTTAGGACATGTTAGGTGGTTTAATTCGGCATTGCTATGACTTAATTCTGCTTTTTTTGGCCGCTCCCATGTATGGACATGGGAGCGGCCGCGCTCTCGTGGAATTAAAAAAAAAGTCATAGTAATGTCGAATTAAACCACCTAAAATGACCTTAACCTATCCTTATCCTACCAGAAATTCAAATTAATGAATTAAATTAAATGAATGCAAATAAAATGAATTGAATTGAATTGGATTGAATTAAATTGAATCGAAAAAAACTGACTTTATTAAGTGTGCTGGACTTCGTTAATATCCTTCACAGGGTTCCTGATCGCGAGGAGACTGGACACACACCATGTAAACGCTTCGAAACTTCAGGTGTTAAAATAAAATACTCGCGATTCAATCCATTAAGTGTTGTATTGCATAAGGAACAGTCCCTTCAACAGATCAATTTCATGAAAAGAGTGTAATTATGACTAATTATCTACTCTCTTGTAAGGAGGTCACAAGGCCAAATAACTATAGCTATGGACCTTTGTGAATGACTGTACATTTATTCGCATAATACTCGTACGTTAAGTTAATAAAATAGACAACAAACCAAGAAATAAGTACCTACCTATATTTTAATAGAATCTCATTCTCAAACTTAACGTGCTGTAAGCTACAACTTACATTACCTTTGCATGTTTGTAACAAGTAAAATTGCTTCACAGATTTGTTACTCTGCATAACAACTTAATATTCAACATGCGAAAATGAAAAGGAATGCGAGATATTATGATTAAAACATAAATTTCAATTTCCAAAAAATACCTTATTCTGTATGTGTGCACAACCAAATATTTTATGAACTTGCAGATTGGAAACGGTTAAATCCTTATTAAGTAATTAACCTTTTTTCAACTCTTATAAATCTTACCAATCGCAATTATACTATGAATAGTTGTAGATAGCTTTCGGTATTCGGATTACTTAATCTTTTGAACTTCACTTCACTGCGAATTGTATACAGGCAGGTCATACTCGCGAAGGAGGCGGCCGAGAGGGAGAGGGAGCGTACCCTCCTCGCCGAGTTCCAAAGTCGGCGGCGAGGGCGCCTCACACTCATCTACGCCCAAGATCATCGACCTAGTAGGGTTGCGTGCTGCGGGGCCTCAGCCCCAAAAGAGGCTACCAGATTCACTCACCGCCGCGGGATACAAGCCTACCCCAACGACGCGGGATTCTCATCCCGACCAAACCCCCGAAGAGGCCACACAGGTGGTCTAAGTCCACCGGGTGCCACTGGAAATACCTTCTGCGTGCGAGCCAGAAGCGCCCAGCAACAGATGTGAGAGCGGCCGCGGCCTTGGGTCGCGGAATTAAAAAAAAGGCTATTTCGCACAATATTTTATAATCATGTAGTAGTTCATCCATTTCCAATAGGAACCAATCGTAAGGATAGATTATATTTTTTTCACGGGATCTAAAACTGTATCTGTACTAAATTTTATTAAATGCAGTTAAGCAATTTAGCCAAACAAACATATTATAAAAAGGACACGAAGAAAAATAAACCAACGTTTCATAGTTAGAATTTCTTAATATCATAATACACACACAAACATATAACGTAAACCTAACATCAGGTAGGTATGTAATTACTTAAATATGTACTTATTAATATTTTTATTTACATTTTTTTATAAGATAAGATGAGATAAGATTAGTGAGAGAAAATATACATCTATGATCAGTTAATTTGTAGACATCAAAATAATTTTCTTATACACTGAAAATCCTACGTGTTTTGTTAACATAATTCAATAGTCAGCCGTTTTTTAATATAACGCAAGATGTTTGATAATAATGCAAATACTTAATTCAATTATTTTAATGTTACAATGTTATTAGACTCACGATTTATGTAGGCAGGCTTATGTTATGCTTCACCTGAGCAGGTATTTCAATCAAACATGTTTTATGCATCACTAAAAGAGTTCTCATTCGTTCTTTAAGGTTCAAACACGGGTACTAACCGGTTACCAAAATATTAGGGGCCCAAACCAAGTTCACCTTTTAATGTTACACCTATCACACGGTATACTCGTAGCATTCCGAGAAACAGATTAAAATTTTAAAATGTATTTATTTACATTATTAGAATTATATATTTAACACAAACCCACTAATATTCAGACACTGTAAACCGATTTACACATTTTAAGATTAAAATTTAAGGTGTTTCTAACACAAATACTTCACAACTACGTGAAGATTTTACCGTTTTATCGTCTAAAGACTGGTCAGCCCAGTATGAAACTGGGTCGGAGTTGACGCTGTTCTTCAGCCGGATTTCATGGAAGCATACTTTGTGGTGACGGACGTATGTAAGTCGTATCTGAGAACAAAATGAAAGCGTTACTTTAATGCGTCAATAAATCTAATGCAAACCGACAAATCGTCATAATGACGAATTCATGTATTGGTGCCCGAATGAGGTTCCTAGAAACCTTCACAATTTGAATGGTGGTGCCAGAAACCGATAGAACTTTGGCGGAGCCAGAAAATTATTAGCTTTCTGATCCTGAGAAGCATCGATAAGATCAGATTTTTCATTTAGTGCTAGCTATAAATAGACAGTGAGTGCTCGGACCCAGTAGTATCTCAACCAAACAGCTCACGCAACCATCTGCTAGAATAGCTTCATCGCTTACCATATACTATCAACCTCTGTGCTTATTTATTGTCCAAACAGTAAGTAGAAAATTTAAAAAAATACAATTTTAAAATATCATAGTGGAAGCGATAGATTTTCTGCAGTCTAACCAATCTCATGAGTCTTAAAACATAACGATCAAAATAGGGATTTCAAGTCACAGCAGTTTAGTACTGCAAGTGACATGAAAAGGAGCAATTTTTCTTCATTAAATTTGGCTCTTATTGAATGCCCTTGAATGTTTCTGACATTGAACAATTGTAATAAATCCGTGGACCTCTGCACTTTTCGTAAAGAATGTCTAATTTAAACAATTTGAAAGTTATGTCAAAAGCTCAAAAGTAAGCGCAATAACTTTGACGCTTAAATAATTGTTCCTGTAGAAAAGTAATTTCATTTATACATTCATATAATCACGCCTACATTCCAACAACCAGGACGGGTATCATGTTTAGGTACAAAATAATCTCCGTCGTCTGCGTAAAGTAAATTACTCTTTTTTAACTTTCTTTATACTCGTACATTAAAAGAAGTTTTATGATCATTATCTTATTCATGTTGAAGCAAAGAAAGAATTGTCAGCCCAAGTCTACGATATTATTGCTCAAGTTTGTATACTTAAAAAAGGAGTAAATTGTAACTTAGTGCTTACTCGGACCTTGATAAGAAGGTACAGAGACAGATTGAGCTGTTGGGCAGATTTAAGACTACGATTTATTTTGGTAATATAGCTATAAAGTTCCCGTGGCAATAACAACGAAAGAGTTTGTCTAGTTTAACTGATTATAAAGTAACTATTGATCGCCCTTTGGTTGAAGAGTACACCTCGCGAACATTAAAACATTTTTGGAGATTTGCCCCCCATCCCTCCCCTCCCCAATAAAAAAACTCACACTACAAATATTGTTTCTAGTAAATGAATACTCGTTTCAAGTTTCGTGGAGATCGGGTAACAAATGGGGCCGCTAGCCCGAAAAAACAATAAAACTTTGACTTTATTTACCCCATTTTCCCCCCAATCCAAAAAAGCTCACGACGAAAAATAATAATTAAATTAAGGAACACTTGTGCCAAGTTACGTAAGAATCGGATAAAAACTGTGGCTGATAGCCCGGAACACACATACAGACAGACAGACGGACGGACGAAAGCAAAATTGTCCAATCTCGAAATGTAGACGCTTTGCTTGCTTCGCTCTTTTTGTCTCTACTTTCGTTAATGGTATACCTATTGCATGGCAAACATTCCTACATACATAACTAAATATTCTGAGTATTCATGAGTATGCCACTTAAGCTCGATGATACAAGTCAAGATGATGAGTCAAGTTTTAACTATAATTGATGAAAATTTAAAGAAAATCGTTAGTGTTTGTTTCGAGAAAAGAGAGAGAAAAAATTAAGCACCTGTTTTTTGGCAGTTTTTATCACTACTGACTCAGGGGAAACTAAAATGCCAATATGATTTTTTTAAAAGATCGCAATACTATAGTTAAGTACATTATATTTACGTATACATAATGTTTTGTGTTAATTGCTAAATATAATTTAAGTACATTACGAAACTAGTTAAAAAGTTAGAATTAAGGAATCATTAACTTTCTAGGGTGGAGCGCAGAACGCGCAATAGTAGATAGCTTCAGACAAATAGGTCAAAATAGCAAACATAAGTGTAGGTACCAATTAAGTAGTGGAGCGCCGTAAGATTTATACCTCGGAATCCAGGGTCAGTCAATGAATCTTTATATAAACTTTGGAAATGTGTTTTTAATAGTCTATAGTAAAATGTAAAAAAAAAATTTTGCGCTCTCAATTTTTTAATTATTATTAAGCAATTTTTTAATTATATACAGGGTTACCTGGCAAGTCGTGCGAATCCCGTTCAGGGGTGGTAGTTCCCACCATTTCTGACAAATTTTACCTTTGACCCCTGCCCCCCAACCTAACCCTTTTCAAGTTATAAGGTTTTGAGGATTTTTTTGAAAAAATGCCGATTTCTTGTCTATTGGCCTATCTTTTCCGTTTATTTTTGTTCTAATTTTTATTTTTATACGATTTTTGTGTAGCAGATTAGTTTCTTCATCATTATGAACAATAAAATTAGAGTTACCTCAACTAAATGGGTCGTAGATAGAAGATTGATAGTTATAGCATCAATAAAAAATCAGTACAAATCAAACTTCAACCAGCAATAGTAAAAAAAATCTATGACACCTAGGCTACAGATACGCTTCAAAATATCTACGTTTCATTAGCTATTCAACAAGGTATAACAAGCTAGGCTACTATTGAAGGTCTTGGATAAAAACTTTGATAAAAGCTACCCAGGTAGTAGTAACAACAAAAGCATTCCGTTAGGTACTGCCTCTAATGTCCTCCAAGGGTTGACCCTGCTTGTAAACTGGACTCTGATTTGTGCTTGTGATTTGGAACTGTTGAAGATGGCGACCTTCACGAACGAGGAATATGCTGATATATTGATGAGGAATATGATGATATGGACAATAGAGGCATTACCTAACGGAATGCTTTTGTATAGGTGTGTGTGTGTATAGGTGCCCCCTTAAATATGAATTTGTTATTATAGAGGCAATAGAAAAACATCATCGGTGAAAATTTCAACTTTCTAACTATTACGGTTCATGAGATACAGTCCAAGACAGACGGACGGACGGATAGCGAAGTCTCAGTATTAGGGTTCCCGTTTTACCCTTTGGGTACGGAACCCTAAAATTAAAGCCGATAGCCCGGAACACACATACAAACAGGCGGACGAAAGCAAAATTGTCCCGTCTCAAGATGTAGTCGCTTCGCTCGCTCGGTCAATTATAATGATGAAAAGTCGGAGTAAAATATGGCCCATTTGGTACGAAAGACTATTACGCATTATATTGTCACGGTACGAATTGGAGCGAAAATAAAAATCTATGGCTATTCGTTCAGTAATTTCACTAGAATTTTTATTCCAGGAATAACAAAAGCTTTACTAAATTTTCAGAAAGTACTCGTATTTCATAAATGAAATATTTCTTTAGAAGCGGAAACATTATAGTGTGAGGCAATTTGTTGGCATAAAAGAAAAAATTAAGTGTTTATTCCCTAGAAGAGAATAAAATAAAATAGATTAAGGTATCAAATACCTATCGGTATCTAGAGCACACAATAAGTGTAGTTATTACAATAACAAATTAAAAAGTACACAATGACTACTTCGGCGGCGTGGTCGGTAGTGCATCGGTTTTCGACTCTGGAGTCTTGGGTTCGATCAAATATGTGTGTGATCGACAGATGTTTCATAGTGTTTCATAGTTTGGGTGTTTGTAAGTATTTAGAAATATACAAAGACCTATGTTGTCTAGATCCTATAGAACAAGCTTATAGCTTCGTTTGGGCTAGATGACGTGTGAGAATGTCCAAAAATATTTAAAAAAAATACATTATAATCTCCAATGTCTAAGTCATCGCAGTTACGAGGTGTATTTGTTGACCGATGGAAGAGGCTCTGTCAAAGTGCCCTGAAACAGCCACAGCCTCGTCCCCTATTACGTGGTACCGTAAGTGTCTGCCAAAATGTGGGTGTAATGAACGCTTCTGTCTACCCCCTCGGGAATGAAGACGTTATTTTGAAACACACTTACGTTTTCCATCTGTGAAGTATCTTTGCTCATTTGTCGTATGCTAACTTTAGTCTTGATCTCGGGTCCAATGTTACCTGAATACAAAAAAATACACGTCAAAAATTGACACAACAACCGACTTCAAATTACCGAAATGGGACCAAATAATTGTCGGAATGAGACCAAATGGAAATGGGGAAGCTCGGGAACTCGGGAAGAAGTAACTTTCATTTTTAAAAAATCATCACAAAATTATTTTTTATATTTGAGCAAATTCCGTGTACAACCAAACAAACTCTTCAACTTCATAAAAATTAAGTAAAGTTGAACTAATAAAATTACCTATGGCTACCCTGCGTGTAATTTGACCTAAATTCCTGTACATCAAAATATATGTTGTAGGAAATACTTTACGAGTACAACGTCAGTATAAAATGAACAAGGACATAGTTTTGGCTCCAACATAATATAACATCTTAGTTAATAATCCTCAAGGGTTTCACAACACGGTAATTAAAGGTGGGTCTTTTTTGTCGGTATATTGTTTAGGTAACTTAATTTTGAAACTGTCACGCCTGTCACCATCGTCGACGGATACATGGCTTTGCAAAGTACAGTTGATATCACCCAAAGGGCAACCGGCGAGGTGGTCGCGTCTCAGGCTGAGGCTGATGTCGAGTCAGTTCCCAGCCACGTTGCAAGCCTTCTTCCAGGGAACCCCCGTTACAAGGGCCGTTGAGAAGGGGGTGTCGATGGTAGTGCCATCGCGTGAGAGGAGCACGGAACGGACCTTTATAGCGCGGCGGAGGGAGTGTCGCCAATGGCAGTGGCAACCTGGTCAGGTACCTGGTCGGAAGGCCAAACTCGTCGGTCGAAATCGATGGAGCGGTCGCCAACTGCGCTAGCCTCCCTTCCTTTCTCTATACCGTCCCTGCCCAGTGGACATCGAAGTACCGGTCACGGGGGAGCTTATAAGGGTTCTTTCACGGATGAACGATGCCATGAAAAGTGGCAATAATGTTCCGGGCAAGAGGAAAAACTTGGCGTCGCTGGTGTCTTACGATCAATCTTCGCCCGACAAATCCTCACGCCGAGCGTTACCGCGGTGGAGGCGAAGCTCCGGGGTCAGGTGGCTAGCCTGAAGGTTGAGCTCGCCGCGTTCCGACAACCGATGGATGCCATGGGACAGAAAGTCACGAACCTGATCAAGTTGGTCAAAGGGAACTCGGACTGGTGGACCAATGCCGCCTTCTGCCTAGAACAGCAGCGGTGCCCAGGACTATGCCCAACGACGTAAAAGTTAAAGTACACACAAGTTTAGTATAAAAAAGTTCTGTATCATTACATAATGTAGACTAATATGTCTCGAGGCTTAATAATGTGGCCTAGTTAGGTATATACTTACTCGTAACAATTCTAGACTCAAAAAACCGTCGAAGCGTATGATGAGTAATGTCTAACCGCACACATTTCTAACAAAGGAAATAAAAATGGACGGAAATAAAAAATCCTCTACTCTTCTTCTATTTTCTGTAGAAACATCTTATTCTTTATATTTAATAAGAGTTACTGGTGAACTATATTATTTAATTAATGAAAATTATACTGTTTAATGGTTTCAAAAATTGAAATGTAAATAGGTTTTCTACCTATATTGTTTCATACTAGATATTGCCCCAGGCTTGACGCGTGAGGGTAAGCTTTCTTCTTCCTAGTCGAACAGTCTTGTCAAAAAGTAGATCTAATCTACTCAATGGATTTGAATGCAAGAGATATTCAAGAGGAATGTGGGTACTAATGTCCAATGTGGAGCAGTATTGAGTGCAAAAATCCTACTGCGGATACCTGTGTGAAACGAATGCAAGTCGTTACAAAATCATAATCAACCATTAGTACGAAATGCACATACATTTATGGAAACAAAGTAAAATACATATTATAAATAGGGTCAGAGTGCTCGCCGTCTTTATAGAGACATTGCTAAACGCTTAATCGATGCTTCTCAGGACCAGAAGGCTGGCTTTTCTGGCCCAAAGAATAGGTATCGCCATCCAACGTGGCAACACAGCCAGCATTCTGGGAACCTTCCCAGTCGGCAATGACGCGGAGGATTATTTAAACGCTATTTTGTAATGTAAATATTTTTAGTATATAATTATGTATATTGTAATTCTTATTGTAAATAAACCTTTCAATTATAAATGAACTCATAATCCAAATCTCTACAAAAATAAAATAGAGAATTACAAGCGGATATTTAAATGTATTTATTTATAAATGCTTTATTGTACACCAATACAGTATTAAATCATACAAAAAAAGTAGCAGTACAATGGACGGCCTTATTGCATAGAGCAATTTCGGCCAGGCAACCTTTGGATGGATAGATCTGTAGGACGAAAAGGTAGTAGTGGGCGTAGTTAAATAAACTTACATAATACGAATACATAGTAAAGGTAGGTACATACTTTCACACACATACACACACACACACACACACACACACAAACACACACACACAGACAGATACACACGCTCAAACACACACAAACACTCATATTTATATATATATATATATATAAACATAGCAAGGTTAAATCTAAGTATATACAAATAGATTAAAGAAGAGAAATACTAGTAGGTAGGTACAAAGAATCCTTGAGCTCAAAGTTTTAATTGAAGATAGTGATCTCTGACTAACAATTTAAATTTAAATGGTATGGTTCTTTTGAAGAAAGTACATGATTATATTAAATATCTCTGCAAGTTTATTATTTCAAGTGGATTTATTAAACTCTTAACTGGGTTTTAATGAAATAGTATTATTAAGGTCATATTTCTTTTGCATTCTCATTTGAACGACTTGAACGTTCATAATATTATGCAACTTATTAATGTTTTTCTTGCACAAATCAACAAATTTTATATGAATATTGAAAAGGTTACCGTAAGTACCTAACTATACAACGGCCAACCTTATCATAAAAGCTAATAGTAAGTTATTTCAATAGGTATTGATATAAAAATAAACTAAATTTTATACAAAACAAACTTGCATTAAAAAAGCATTGCCATACAACGTGGCTATGCTGCCAGCCTTCTGGGAACATTGCCAGTCGGCGACGAGGCGGAGGAGTTCTTTGACGCCTGTATATACTCGTAGTGTAGATTTAACGTGTATAGTATAGTTTTTAGTAAGTTTAAATAGTATTTTCATCTACTGTTAATTTAATATGTTTTATCATTACTTTTATAATCTATATTAATAAATATAGTACAACTTATAATGAATTCATTATTCTAATAAAAGCATCCGAAGCCTATTTCAAAATGTCTATTGTGTTGTATTTGCCGCTGCGATAGGTTTTCCTTGTAGTAGCAACTTAGGAATAATTACTGTTGAAATGTGTGTATTATTTCAGGGGAAATTACTGTAGCTACATTACTTAATTAAGTTTCATACCAGAACCAACTCTAAGCAATCCTAAACTGCAATCCTCCATGTCAGCCCATGATGTCATGTCCGGGATGCCCAGAGTCGTGCACTTTAGATGACCTGTACGAGGCGAGGCCAAATGCGATTCGCGTCGCAGATATAATTATCATAGTGTTGCCTATCGACACGAGAAGAAGAAGAAGAACTGTTTAAAAGTGGTTTAATAGTATAATATGGTATAAAATGGTATAATAGTAGTTAAATCTACTTGGAAAATTATAAACGCGGAAAGAGGTCAACAAAAATTAAATTATAATAATTTTAAACTTAATATAAATGGTAAAATAACAACATCAGACTTCGAGGTCGACGTATTTGAAATTTTTTTCTCCCGAATTCCTGTAGATTTGACAAAAACCCTAGGCTCTTCAACCCACATTGCAGAATCTTTGTTAAAAGCAAACGTTCCTTGTTGTAACGTTATATTTAAATTCAGTAAAGTTAACATAAACACCATCTTAAAAACTTTTAAATCTTTAAATATCAAGAAAACAGCTGACCTCTGGGGCATCTCTGTGTATTTAGTAAATTCTTTTATTGAAATGGTTGCTCCTGAACTAGTAATAATATTTAATAATTGTGTTGATAGTGGTGTGTTCCCTTTTTTTTTATTTTTTTTTTAGTTCCGCGACCAAGGCCGCGGCCTCTCTAACGTCCGTTGCCGGGCGTCTCTGGTTACAAGCAGAACGTATTTCCAGTGGCGCCCGGCGGACTTTGACCACTTCCGTGGTCTCTGCGGGGGTTGGGTCGGGATGATAATCCCGCGTCGTTGGGGTAGGGTTTTATCCCGCGTCAGTGAGTGAATCTGGTTGCGTGCTATGGGGCAATGGCCCCGCAGCACGCAACCCTTCTAGCCTGCTTCTGTAAGGACGACGGGTGGCGATCCCACCGTCCTCAGGCCCCGATCATGGAGGTCGATGGTCTTGGGCGTAGATGAGTCTGCGGCGCCCTCGCCGCTGACTACGGTACTCGGCGGGGAGGGTACGCTCCCTCTCCCTCTCGGCCGCCTCCTTCGCGAGCACGACTTGCTCGCAGAAGGACACGGCCGCGTTCCACCTACTCCCGCTGGAGACCATGGCTTGAAGCATGGTCTCCAGCGAGAGGGTATCCACGCCCAGACCCACTACGAGGTCCCGGCGCTGACTCGCCCACGCTGAGCACTCCACCAACGTGTGGAGTGCGGTGTCATCGTCGGAAACCTCGCAGTGTTGACACCGGGGTGTAACCTCACGATGGATGCGAAACAGGTAGCTACCGAAGCATCCATGCCCGGTAACGATCTGCGTCGCACGATACGTGAGGTCACCATGCTGCCTCTGCAGCCAATCGTCCATGATCGGTCTCACCGCCGCGATGATGGTGGCACCCCACTTGGGTTGCTCAAGTCGCACCCTCCATGACTCCATGAGATGCTGTCGGAGTTGGGACCGCCGGTCATCGATTTCTCGAGACGCAGGCCTGTGGTCCCGCTCCAGCGCGCCATTGGAACAATGACGCAAGGGCTCTCGCTTCCAGGTCCCATGGAGGGGTCCCGGCTAGGAGACATGCAGCCTCTCCGGAGATTGTGCGGTAGCCCCTTATTGTTTTGACGGCCAAGGTCCTCAACGGCCTGTTAAGGAGCGTTGAGTTGTTGGCCGTCAACCGCGCCGCCCATACGGGAGCCCCGTATAGGGCCATACTCCGTACGATCCCCAGGTACAGTCTCCTGCAGGAAGCGTTGGGTCCCTTTAGGTTGGGCATCAGTCGCGAAAGCGCGACCGATGCCTGTGTCACCTTGGGGACCAAACTTCGGAAATGTGGTCCGAAGTTCCATCGGCTATCAAGTACGATCCCTAGATACTTCATCGAGGGCTTGATGCCGATGCTAACGCCTCCCACATTTATGCTGGACCTTCAGGTGGACCGTTCCGAGGTCTGTGAAAACACAGAACCTCGGACTTGTGCAAGGCCACCTCCAGTCCCAGCCGCCGTATCCGACCCACGACTTGAGCAACACCCGTCGTGACCTTGAGTGCTGCCTCCTGGTACGTTGCACCCCGCGCCGT
Organism: Nudaria mundana; assembly: GCA_963556515.1. Taxonomy (NCBI): domain Eukaryota; kingdom Metazoa; phylum Arthropoda; class Insecta; order Lepidoptera; family Erebidae; genus Nudaria; species Nudaria mundana. Next base: position 6,714,365 of record OY748300.1, on the reverse strand, counting down.
GACGAGGGTAACGTGCTACGCCGACGCCCTCAGGCAACGCACCCCGCAGCACCCAATCGTAGCCGATGTTCCACAGAAGCGGCCCCAGGACCGACCCCTGCGGAACACCGCACGACACATCTCGCCGAGCTGGCCCGAGCCATCTGGGGAAAGCTATGGCCCTCTCCGAGAGATAGGCCCCGACAATACGACGGAGGTAGAGAGGCGTTTCGTGATACACGAGCGACTCCCTAACGCAGCTCCATGGCAAGGTGTTGAACGCGTTGGCGATGTCAAGAGACACCGCCACCACCACCTTGCCCTGCGAAACTGCTTCCTCCGTCAGGCTCTTGACGCGCATGATCGCGCTCACGGTGGAGCGTCCCCGACGGAAACCGTATGGTTGTCCGCCAGGTCTGGCCCCACCGTCGAGAGATGCTCGACGAGGCGTTCCGCGATAATTCGCTCAAAGAGCTTACACACCTCGTCGAGCAACACGATCGGCCGGTATCCGGACGGTGAGTCCACCGGCCGCCCCACCTTACGGATCAGGACCAGTTTCCCCGTCCTCCACACCTTGGGAAACTGGCCCCTTTCGAGGCATGCGCTAAAGAGCCCCGTCAGTCGAGGCCCGAGTTCTTCGAGGGCCAGGACCCATGCACGCCCAGGAATGCCGTCGGGTCCGGGGGCAGTGATTTTCCGGCGTTTAAGCCGGAGTACTGCCGCACCTAGCTCCGCCACCCTGACTACGGGTACGTCGTCTTCACTGATGCTATCCGCGTCGGGCAGAGTCGGAGCCATGCGCGGAGGGACGTGCTCCTCCACGCTCGTCGGAAACAGGGAGCCCATGACCCGCTCCAGCTGCTGCGGCTGGAGACTCTGGGTCAGTGGGTGCGCCCTAGGTCGGAGTTTCTCTCTGACCTGTAGGTACGGGCGCCCCCATGGGTTCTGCTGCAGGGTCTCCAGGAGCTCCTCGCGGGCCGCCGTCTTGGCCCGCTTTATTGTCTCAGTGGTGTGTTCCCTGATTTAATGAAATCTAGTAAATTAATTCCCCTGTTTAAATCGGGTAGTACTTCAGATCCGTCCAATTTCCATCCCATTTCTGTACTACCTAAATTTAGTAAAATTTTTGAAAAAATTATACTTAATCAAATGCAAAATCACTTTAACGTTAATAAACTATTACATACAAAACAATTCGGTTTCACTCGTGGTTGGTCCACCACTGATGCCGGAATTAAATTATTAGAGTGTATATACAGGGCCTGGGGTGAGTCATATGATGCTTATGGTGTATTCTGTGACTTATCTAAGGCCTTCGATTGCGTTCAACACCAGACTTTAATTAAGAAACTTGATCATTACAGAATCCGGGGGACGGCCTTGAATTTCGTCAATTCTTACTTAAGTGATAGGGTCCAGAAAGTAGTGATCAATGGTAAACAGTCACCTGGTTCTCCTGTAGCAATGGGGGTACCGCAGGGTTCAATTTTGGGACCTTTTCTTTTTCTAGTATATATTAATGATCTCCCTCACCTCATAAGAGACGACCACGGGGTAGTTTTGTTTGCTGATGACACTTCTTTAATATTTAAAGTTAAACGTGGACAGCGCGAACTTGACGATGTAAACATTGCCCTCTCTAGGATAGTCCACTGGTTTTGTGCTAATAATTTATTATTAAATGAAAATAAAACTAAATGTGTAAGATTCACCTTACCTAATGTAAGACTTGTTAAAACCAGTGTTAAGGTTAGGGATGATATAATAGAATTGGTCGATGACACTGTCTTTCTGGGCATAACGTTAGACTCCAAATTGCAATGGGGGCCTCATATCGGGAAAATTTCGGCCAGGCTTAGTTCAGCAGCCTATGCTGTCAAAAAGATCCGACAACTTACAGACATTAAAACGGCGCGTCTTGTCTACTTCAGCTACTTCCACAGTATCATGACATATGGCATACTACTGTGGGGTAACGCTGAAGATATTGAATGCATCTTTGTGTTGCAGAAGAGGGCTGTCCGGACTATCTATGGAATGGGGTCTCGGGAGTCATTAAGAGATAAGTTTAAGCATATTAACATCCTTACAGTGTATTCACAGTATATTTATGAAATTTTATTGTATACCCACAAGAACAAAAGTAAATTTGTGAAAAATAGTGATAATCATAATCTAAACTTAAGAAATAAGGATAAACTGGCTGTTCCTAAATTTAGGCTTCATAAAGTGAGTAATTCTTTTGCGGGGACTTTATTCGAATGTACAATACATTGACAACCGAAATAGCAAATTTATCTGTTAATAAATTTAAAAAACTAATAAAACGTAAATTGTGCCATAAAGCTTATTATAGTATTAATGATTTCTTAGATGACAAGGCTGCCTGGTTGTAACACGAATTGCTCCTTTCTAAATAACTCTGTATTAGATTTAAGATGAAATATTTTGGAAAAAAGCCGAACTGAGTTTCTTGAGGGCTCTTCTCAGTCTCGTTGCATTTTGGAACCCTCGGTAGAGTCACACCAACTTTTGACGAATCTAAATAATTTTCTAAAAATTTCAAAGATAATAAACGTTATTTTATTTTATTTTATTTTATTTATTTTATTTTGGTACCTACCTAGTTAATAATAACATTACAATATTCTCGTGTCAGTGTATGTTGCCAAACTCCTCCGAAGTTATGACAGATTCTGATGAATATTTTTGTGCATACTTTGCGGTATGTTTGAGAATCAGTTGAAGTACATTATTTTTAAACCCGTAAGCGATAACAGTGGGCAAAACATGCAAAACAACGTTTGCGGGGTCAGCAAGGCAATTATTAAAAAGATTCTGAATATGTCAACTGTTGTACTTACAATCGTTAGTACAAGCCAGAGGCGTATTTGGGTTTTGAACAATCAAGCCCTTAGCTAAAAGCATTGTTACAAAAACTTGTTTGTCGTAGTAAATTTATTTGAGTAAGGCTATAACGCTACGACCAATATAAGCGGAGACAGACAAACGAACACAAATTCCTTCTTTATGCCCAAAGGCGTAGATAGAGGCGCTTATTTTGTCCATATTTAGCCTATTTGTTCATAGCCAATTAGTATATTAGGCCATTGCCGTTTTCGGAGAGTATATTTGCCCATGGGTCAGCAGGTGCACCGCGTGCAGGTGACGATGACTCGGGCCCTGTGGATGTTGGTAGAGGATGTTGGTGGATCCCCTTAGCACCCTTTAAGCGGAGCAGCAATGGAAAATATTGCAAAAACGGGGAGAGTTAAACAATCAACTTAATTCAACGTAACAATGCCGCCATGTTTCTGTAAGCTTTCTAGTCAGCGATGATGCGAAGGAATTTTCCAGGAAACACTTTCAATATTTTGTACTTTCAATATTCACCGTGTTTCCTGGAAAATTCCTTATTTTATTATATTTTTTTATTATAATTTTATTTGGATAGAGTGGTTCACGAGGAATATAGGATATATTCCTCGTGAACCACTCTATCCATTGGTGAAAACCGCGTTGAATTCTGTTGCGTAGTTTTGAAAATCTAAGCATACATAGGAATGGAAGCAATTTTGTTGTACGAGTATACTATGTTATGATGTCTGACGGCAAAACTTTTTATTAATATGATAAAACTGAAAACATTTTTATTTTGTACTTGTTGCTTCTATAATCCGGGGCGCAAATTGGATCCATGTACTACTAGATATCCATCTAGATGGATATCCATAATACAATTGTATTACAAATGTAATTTATTCAAAGTTGTTTTTAATAGCCGATAACAAGAATTTTAGATTCGTTATGGGCGGATACGGAATTGAAAAAAACCTTATCCGCGTGATAAGGTGCAGCTAGTACATATATACCTTTTACAATACATATACATTACAAAGTTTTATTTACCAGGACATTTAGATATTTTATTTATTTATTTATTTATTTAGAACAGCTTACAAGATATACACCAAGACATTACATAATCATCATAAATTAAAGTGTCATGCGTTTGGTGCTACCTCAATTACAAGCTGCCACGGCATGCAATGAGAAGCAGATTATAGATATAGATATGCAAAACAAAAAATTTAAGTAGGTACAATAATTTGTGAGACATTGAAAAACTAAACTATATTAGGTAAGTAAGTAACTAGTAAATTGTGGGATGGGTTTAGGATGAGGAATTTAAATTTAACTAACGTTTGCCCAAAGATGTCCAAAGCGCGCCCCTTAGAGATACTGTTATAATGGTGTTGAAGTCGGTTCATAGGCGAGTGGAGTCCCAGATTACTTCTTGCTTTCTTGGGGATAAATAAACGGAATCTTGAATTACGCGGAAGTTTTTTCGGGGTACTAAATTTTATTTTTTGGAGGAGACACGGGCAATCATGAACTCCATTCGCCACCTTATATAGGAATATTTGGTCCAATAGTTGCCTCCGAACCTTAAGACTGCGCAGCCTGAAATGATTCAATCGTTCCTTGTACGAAGTCAAAGTCCTTGCGTTATGGTGGTGGAAGGTTAGATGGTACAAAAATCGTTTCTGAACCCGCTCAAGTGCATTTATGTGGACTTCGTAATGAGGAGACCAGACTTGACTACAGTATTCAAGCCTCGATCTCACTAAAGTATTAAATAGGCTAATCTTAGTTGATTCTTTCTTAAAGTTTTTGCAGTTTCTGAGCACAAACCCCAACATACGGAAACCTTTAGAAGTAACATTGTTGATGTGAGGAATGAAACTCAACTGCTTGTCCTGTATCAATATGTGACTATTAGTAGTAGTAGTACTTGTAATTTGAGATATCTAAAAATCAGTTTGTAATTTTTCATAAATGCACCAAAATTGCTATCTATACATTTCAAAGTAATTAAATAAAATTGTAACATAATCCATAATAAATAATAATATCCTATCCTTCAGAAAACAAAAATGAAATATAATTATATGATATAATATGCAGTTAGCAAGTAAAATTCCTCCTCTCTCCAGACAAACATTGTGCTGTGCCCGACAGGGTCCATAATTGTACCTTTACCTATTTTAACATCTGTACCACATTATGGAAGCAATAAATTTATTGAGTATTGAGTATTGAAATTCCTTATAAAATCGATTCAGTCATTTTAGAGATTATCCGGTACAAATAAAAAGGCAGATAGATGCCTCTGACTTCGCCTACCGAGTGTTTACGTAAAGAAGAAACTAGCGATCGCTCGCGATTTCGTTCCCGTGGCAACTTAGTTTTTGCAAGAATGTTAAAATCCTTCCTCTGTATAAGACAGACACATATCACGCCTATATCCCCGAAGGGTTAGGCAGAGGTGGATTATACACACACAATTTGCCAGTATTTGTAGTCCCACCTAATAGGGAGCAAGCCTATTGCCGTTACCGGGCGGGCACACATATAATGGGTTATGTCCCAAATGGCCGAATGAATTTAATAAAAAGTAGCAGCTATTTTGTAATTTTGAAAAAAAATTTAAACCCGTTGCCTTGCGATGAAATTTTGATGAAAGGCAATCGAATCTTACGTGCTAGCCACTATGGCACAGCCAATTAAAGTCCTGGGCGTCTCGGACTATATTAAAGTCCTGGGTGTCTCGGACTATAATAGATACATAAAATCAAGCCAGTTTCCCCGAAAGGGTTTAGCAGATGCATGTTAATGCCAGTAACTTTGTTGGTCCCACGTAATAGGTTGCGAGTCTATCGTCGCTTATCGACAACTGTTTTATAGGTCAGAGCCTCGTCTGTTTGTTGGTACTTGCAGATAAGGTTGATATGGGACCCTTTTATATCAAACAATCACATTATTCATATAGGTCACAGAGGACTCTTATGCAAGTCATTGAGAATGACTCTACGTGGACATTTACCTACTGCCAGACTCGCAAAGAAACAGGTAACGCCTGAGTAAGAATCAGGCAAGAAATCTCACGGCCACTCTTTTTCAAAAATCCAATATAATATTATTATAGATAACTCACCCGGTATTTCTGAGGGACTAACATGCAAACAGAATATCTTTTTGATAGTTCTCTTCACAATTCTCGGATCGATAATATACGATCCGTAGACAAGAGGGTTCATGCAGGAGTTGGAGACAGCCATGATGAAGAACAAGTCTTGAACTCTGGCTGAAACGTGGACAGCTGATTTACGATCTAGCATGTACCTGTTAAGAGAAGGAAACTGTTAAATATACAACTAGGTCAAAACATACATCTTTTTATACCTGTTTATATAGTCTATATTTTATAAACTTAGAAACAGGGTATTTTATTCTAATTTTATTTCTAAAATCTATTTCTCTATTTCTCTTCTTATTGTTTTGAGATCTTGTTTTTAACGTGTTTCAATGTAATGTGGCGCCCCAAGTGGAACGCAAACATATACTGGGTAACCTGTATCAGAGCTGCTTAGTAATCGCCACGAAGAAAACGTGTGACACTCGCCATCTATCTATGATATGATATCTAGATGGTTGATCTGAGGTAGTCAAGTATTTAGTTGACAAAATTTTAAGCAAATTGCATCGTGTAAACAGTTAACTTAGCAATAAGTATTTCAAGTAAGTTACAAGTATTTTTTAGTAGTTATAGTATTTTTTTTACGTTACAAAATTCGTCAAAATTCGTTTTCATTGACATTTCAAATATGAGGATTACAGCTTGAAGCACACGTTTTTGTCCCCCCTTAGCTCTCGAAAACTGCTTATGCTACAATGATGGTTGACCCCTCTATGGATAGCCCTCGATCTGGAGGCAAGATAAGAAATCGAAAATTTGACCTAGCCCTAAGGGGTCAAAAGTTATAGGGCAAAACCTATGGCGTGTGCGGCGCGAAGCACTGCGCAAGACACCGTACTAGTCTAATCAGAATCGCGTGAATCACCCGGTTTCTAAGTTTATAATGTGTACAAAACGCAAAAGTTTAAAAAAGGAGGTACCTATAAGTATAAACTATATTTCACTGTCGTAACTTGGCATAGCCTTTATAGCAGTTTTGTCTTGCCTGACGTTTTCACCAGGTTGCACAGGATGTTGTCTACGACCATCGCCATTTTCGGATTTTCTCGTACACATAGTAAAACATAGTCAGCAGTAAATGAATATGACTATACTCAAGAATAAGTACCATCTCATACATACATTAATCATGCACCCAATCAATACATCTCTGTTCCATTGTGACATGTGAATTAATGATATGTTCATGATCTAAGTACAATCACGCACATTAGTGATATAAAGATGAAAGGAGTTGTCAGGAATGATAAAGTAGAACGTGTTAAAAACAGTTCTGCATGACTGTACATACAATTTTTTTTTTAGATGTTAAGTTAAGATGTAGATATTATAATTAAGTATCACTGCTTTATAATACTTAAAAAGAGGGTACGATTGATACGGTTTAACTATCAACTAACTCGCCATCTGGACTTGGGGTTTTGCGGAGCGGGTGGCTTGTTGCCTTTTAGGTAACCTCTGGCGCTGGACATTGCAATACCGAACAAAGTTTGCTTGTCCCGCACCGCGAACTAGTTCAGAGTAACTAGTTCTTCTGTACGGGAAAAATCAAGCATTACCTTGACATTGGCGGAATCATCGATGATCATCGATGGAGCCACGTTTTTAAAAAAAGAAGAAGAACTCGCCATCTTCTAAGTAGGTACATCCGTGAACCGTAAGAGGATGTAAAACGAAAAGTTTTAACATGTGGTCACGTGATCAATATTGTACCAAAAGTTGGCGTTTTTTAGGGTTCCGTAGTTCAAGTTTCGGACAGCCCTTATAGTTTCGTCATGTCCGTCCGTCCTCGGCTTTTCTCCCAAACGGTGAGTGCTTGAACATGAAGCTTTGCATAGATATGTGTATCGGCCGGACGCCATATGAATACCTACATAAAACAAATTATATCAACTAACCTTCAGTTATGTTTTATTTCTCTTTGCAACAGCCAGTATCACTTTATTGGGACTTAAATTAACGAGGGCCCAGTTGCCTATTATCAAATTAGAAACGGTGGGATTGGTCCCTGGTCCCAGTTTCGAAGGGGGGCGACTTTCCCCCCTAACCCACTATAAATACCTTCTGCGTGCGAACCAGAGACGCCCGGCAACGGACGTGAGAGCGGCCGCGGCCAGATGTGTATTTACTACGTTGACAAAGTGCTAAAAGAAAATACAAAAAAAAAAATTGTAGTTCCTCCCCTACCCGTAACCTGAAAACTGTTTTTTTTTCTTGTGTCTACCCCGTAGGATAGGTATTTTAAAAACATTGAGAGATTGCTAGGACAATTTTTTGATTTAAGTATGCGTTTGTGAGATATTCAACTTTAAAGTTCATCATTTTTTGTAAAACAGCTTTCAAACCCTCTTCAGAACCTCTAAAAACTAAACGGCTGGCTCAAACAATCAGAAAAAAATTACGATGGTAGTCTATGTAATGAACTTTGAAAGAAAACTATAATGGATTATATAACTCAGTTAGTTCAGGAGTTATAGAGGCTAATATGGGTGACTAAGGAACCCTATACGTGGCCCGACACGCGCTTGGCCGGTTTTTTTAATGTAAGTAATACAAAAAAAGCTATCCTTCCGAAACAGGAGTGTCAACGGCAGAAAGCCGTATTCCGACCTTAGCTTATTTTATTTAAATTCCTGGACGACATTACACAACTTTGCCACGATTTGAATACCCGAGATCGATGTTTTCATGAAAATTACTTGTAAAATACTTATGAAGCTTCTAAATCCATTTTAAGCTTGTTCAACCATAGGTGTCACAAAAGATTTCTCAAGTAAACTTTTATACGCATTAAGTAACTTAGTAGCGGTGTGAATAAAATTTTGAAAATTGGTTCATTTCTTAGCAATAGCAAAGGTTCTTACCCAAGTCTAGTGGTTAAAACACTACACACACTTTCACCTATGTTAGGGAATGATTCGTGTTCAATCTCCACTCACACACACAAACTTTTTCTATTTTCCTATTTTATTCAGGAAATTTTCAGGGGAAAAAAACAAATTAAAAAGTTGTATTTTAATATTTAACTTTGACTTTTAACTTATTATTTTTAAATTTTGACGTTTAACTTTTGACTTTCAACTTTTTATTTTAATTTTTAATGTTTATTTTACATTTTTTACTTTTTAATTTTAACTTTTATTTTTAACTTTTTATTTTTAACTTCATTTCTAACTTTTCGATTCAACTTTTTTTTTTATTTTTATTTTCACTTTTTATTTTTCATTTTTCATTTTTAACTTTTTAATTTTAACGTTTTTTGTAACTTTTTATTTTTAATTTTTAATTTTAACTTTTTAATTTTAACTTTTATTTTTAATTTTTAATTTTTAACTTTTTAATTTTAACTTTTTAATTTTAACTTAATATTTTTATATAATATCTGTAGATCAGACTCAACATGGATTTAGAAGGATACGCTATCGATTTATTGAGCGAACCTTTATCATAACTTCACAAGTAAATGTAACCAACCAAATGTATTCATAAACGAAGGGTTTCCTGGAAATAAATAGCTATTATACTTTACTAGTGTTTCATTTTTTTTGTTAGAGGAGTTTGAACCTGATATTTTTTTCCTAAACAAGGAAAATATGTATTAACATTTATTTCTTTATTTTATACTATATTTATTATATACTTGGACTGCTTCCGTGGCGTGGTCGGTAGTGTTGGGTTCGATTCCCGGTCGGGACAAACTTTGTGTGAAGATAGATAGATAGATAGACGTTTGTACCGAAGTCTGGATGTTTCCTATGTTATGTATGTATTTACAAAAAAAATATAAGTATTTATATCAGTTTATCTAGTACTCATATCACAAGCTCTGCTTAGTTTGAGACTAGATGGCGTTGTTTGAATTGTCCTAACACATTTACTAAATATATTTTTTTTTTTTCTTAAAGAATACTAATATCATAAAGAGGAAAGATTGGTTTGTTTATAGTGGGTAATCTTCGAAAAAAACTGATTCAGAAAATAAGGGCAAATGATAGCCTAAGTTTTAATTAGGCGATGTGTTCCCGTGGGTATAGGAAGTGAGATAATTATACCACACGGGCGAAGCTACGGATATCAGGTACTATTTTATAAATGAGCCTTGAGCAAGTTAGTAACATTAATTATTTATTAGCTAGGGTTAACCCTATTAGGTATGTACGAAACAAGTTTTTTTTTCTACAGACGCATTACATATTTATACCATACTAGAGTGGACCGACAGTGATCCAAATTCGATTTTTTTTTAATATTGGTTTTTTCTTTTCCTTCTTTTATAAGTATTCTTTCTTTTCCTATGATATTATTACTACCTGGGTAAGTTTATTAGTACATTTATATTGTTATCCTACTCTTTCTTATCTTTATTTTATTATTTACTAAGCTTTATTTTTCTTTTCTCTTTCACGTATTGTACACTACCCTTTTAATTTCTTTAACTCGCTATCGCCAAAGGTTGTCTGGAATAGATCGCTTTTAGCGATAAGGCCGCCTTTTGTACTATCTTTAAGTTAAGTCTCCTAATTGTATGTTTTCTTTTTTGTGTACAATAAAGAGTATTTGTATTGTATTGTATTTTTTTTAATTCCAAGTGTGCGAAGAAGTTTTTGCTTCACGTAGTAATACATAGCTTATCTGGAACCTTAATAACAGTTTAAAATTTACGTGAAGTTTTATTTCGATTTCTTAAATTGCAATCACTAAAACATGAACGAGAAGTTTAATAAATACTTTAAGACAGTGGATCGTGTCTCTTGGGATTACGGCTGATGGCATTATGACGATGCTATAATGTAAAAAATATAACACCAAGAGAGTTTAGAGAATAACAACACGAACACCAAGTCTCGAAGAAACCGTAACGCCATTGTGATGTTATTGTAAGTATCCATATAAAATTTTATCAAGAATTACGTGCTCGAAGCTTCAAGATAAATATAATAAAGGTTTATGAAAGATAGAACAATATACCTACCCATTTCGTAGCGTTTCACAGAAATACCACGTAACCATATAATTGTATTTTAGGGTTACTTCTAAAAACACTCGTTATGTTTATATAAATTTTGTGGGTTTTACACTCTTTTTGTTTTTACCCCAATAGGAAAGAGGCGTGAGTGTATGTGTGTTTATTTAAATGCATATAATATACTAAGGACGATCCAGCATAAACTCTGAGTTCAAACCATCCTGATCTTCACGTGAAAACCTCATTGAAGCACGGAAGAGACTTCTGATTCTCACTTTTTTTTGTTTTGTAGTCCCAAGGTCGCGGCTGCCTCAACGTCCATTGCCGGGCGTCTTTGGTGCTCACCCGGAGGTATTTCCAGTGGCTTCACCGGACTTTGGGCTACGTGACCCCTATCACGCGGTTGGGTCAGGTGTTGTTCCGAATATTTGGGGTCAGGTTTTATCCCGCGTCGGTTGATTCTCCCCTAATAACTTACCACAGAGTCATAGTGGCGTATGGCAGCCAACAACAAGCGAACACAGTTACAATAGTAACTGTCATCCGAAGGGTCCTCCGCCGCGCACGAGCCAGCGGTCTCTGGTCTGATCTCCTCAATGTCACTCGAGTGTTATCAGACTGGTTATATTTCTCTGAAAAATATTGTACAGCTTAGATATCTTTTGTAATTTAAAACGGTCAGTCCGCCTAAAACTTTGTTTTAAAATACTTATTATGTAATCGCAAATCTATTTCTAAATCACGTTCTCTGGCCACGTGGAAATCTACCTGCAGTTTAGGTAGTAGGTAACCATCTCACAACGACCTTTGAATTGTAAAGCTTACCAAAAACCTACTAACTATAAGTACAAGTTATTATATTTGAATCTCTTTGTACACGCATATTCGTCAAGATCTTCGCTCCGCAGTAAGTTGAATGTAAAGTTATTTCGGGCTACTAACATATTGGTGCTTAGTATTTTTCCTCAATTATGTGAACTTGGCGTGGGTTGGCGTTGTATATACAGAGTGAACTTTTCAAGTGGGCTTGGATGGCCAAATCTGGAACTATAAGGAAAAGCGAAAAATGCTCAAAGAAGTCACGAGCCCGATTTTGATAAAACTTAAAACCTAATCATTAGATTTTTTTAAAACGAGATACAACATTATGTTTTACTTTCAAATTTTACCTGCCCACGAGCACCATTTAGAAGACGAAATAGTCAGTTCTGTGATTACGAACAAAATTGCCTCAAAATTGAAATAAAATATGAATTTTATGAAAATTCTAAGTTTTCCTTAAATTTGCCGTATATCATTACTTCCCAGAATTTGATCCTTAACAGCAACATTAATTATCGTATGGTGTAATAATAAAGGATGTGATTTTTTTTTCTAAATCAATGGGATCGAAAAATTCATTCTGTATACTATCGCAACAAAATCTGTCGTTGAATAAAGCAACGTGACAACACACTCCAATTTAGATATCGGTTTCTAAATATTTTATTACTTTTAACGAGCTTTTATTTAACTTGCAATGTTTGTATGTAATATGTTTGTTTGGGTGGAAACTTGCCACTCAATTATGAAGCAGAGAAATATAATACTTAATAACTATAATAGGGACACAAAAAAAGAAAATTAACAATGGAAGAAAATACTATTTACATTTACTATAAACTATACTATACACACTAAAATATACACTATAAACAGGCGTCAAAGAACTCCTCCGCCTCGTCGTTGACTGGCAATGTTCCCAGAAGACTGGCAATGCTGACAGCATTGCCACGTTGTATGGCAATGTTTATTCTTTAAGCTGTTTTAGAATTTTTTTTTTACTTTATTTTATTACACTTATCTATGCGTTGTCACGTCAATCAACCCTCAAGAGTGGTGCAATCCTTGAATATATATCACTAGTTGAGATATTAGTCACTTATACTTGATATTTCAAAATACTGAAAACTCACCCGAATTCTCTTTGGAGTTCTTGGAAATTTCGTAAAAAATACACGCATAGCACACAGATATTATCAACAGTGGCAAAAAGTAAACTGCGCATAAACAAAACACGTTATACACCAGCTCTTGATGTTGGTTTGCAAACGCCTCGAAGGAGACGCACTGTTCAAAATCTGGCACATCTGGATGGTTCATTACCCGGAAAACCCAACTCTGAAACAAAGAATATAAGTAGTACTAGTATAATGCTCATATACCCTGTGGCAAAACATTCATACGTCATTGTATGAATTTTAACTGTCTACATTATTTTAAAATCGTAAAAATGTTATTCATTAAAGTCTAAAAACTCGGGACAACCAATATTTTTTTCGTAATTAATTGTTTGTTTCTTCATGAATCACATAAAACCCGCTGAACCGATTATGGAGAAGTTGGTTACGGAGTTCGTTTGATACTTGGAGTAGATGGTGTACTTTTGTTACCGAGAATTAGCTCCCACGGGCCACGGCAACGAAAGCTGCGAGTTAAATTATCTACGCAATAAATAATTACCTGAGGTATACTGCACAAAAAAGCCACAAACCATGCTACGTAGAGCATCATTTTACTTCTTTTTCTAGCAATAGCCAGTTTTAACGGATACAATATGGCAAAGAATCTGTAAAGAAGAAAATTAATTGTCAACAGAAGTTCAATGATTTGAATGCTTGTTCAAGCAAAATCTTACGGACAAGCACCCGAGCCTTACGCGTGATAAATTCTTTAGTTCTATTAGACTCAGCCATAAGTCTGGTAAGAAGGACTCTTCCTACTGCAACTACATTGTGGAGGTTACAGCTGAAATGAGAAGAATGTTGCTCCCAAAGGAACGCATCTCTATAAATTGGACGTCGTGCCCGGTCAGAGACTTTACACTTGTAACTAGGTGTTATAAGTGTCAACAGTATGTGCACTCGGCTAAGTCTGTCGGCATACTAACCTAACCTGCGGCCACTGTGGATGTGTTGGCCATTCCCTAAAGGAGTGCTCAGTACGTGAAAACGGCCGTGTGTGCATCATGCAAGCGCTTTAATAAGCCCAGCAATCACAGTACAGGCGATATAAACTGCCCAGCCCGTAAAATTGCAGAAGACCGGCAAATGCAGTCTCTGCAATCGAAGCAAAGAGTAAAAACCTGTACAGCCAGTATGAGATATAAGCAATAAAACATGCCAAGAAACGGAAGTTATTCTTGATTATTTACTAAAGGTACGTGGTCACTGACTGTCAATTAAACCAAATCTTTAGGGACCTATATGGTATCGTAGTAAGTAACCTTTAGTATAATTACGTTTTATTTTTGTTTTCTCAATAATCGCTTCATAATATAATTTATTGCATTCTACAACATATAGGTAGATGTACATACAATTGAGGTATCAATGATAAAACCCTGTCGGGCACAGCAAAATCCAATGAACGATAGAGTAGAAAGAGCGCTATTTACTGTTTAAAAACCGGCAAGAAAACGGCAAGAAAATCACGTTTGCTGTATGGGAACCCACTTAAATATTATTTTTTTCTGTTTTTTAGTATTTGTTGTTATGGTGCAACAGAAATACATCATCTGTGAAAATTTCAACTTTCTAACTATATTACTAAATATGTTCATGAAATACAGCCCAAGACAGACGGACGGGCCGCGAAGTTTCAGTAATAGGGTTCCCCTTTTTCCTCTTTGGGTACAGAAGCCTAAAAATTACCTAGAAGGTATGCCAAAAAGAATTTATTTTCATGGTTGGAATTTTTCATCCTGTCCTTTTAGTAGGAATTCGTGGTATTTAAAGACCCTTGGGTATGGACAAAAGAGTCATAATTAATTTCAAAATAGACTAAGTTAAAAAAGTTATTATAACTATGTCATCATTCACCGAGCCTTTTCCCAACTTAGTTGGGGTCGGCTTTCCAGTCTAAATGTGATTCGGCTGAACTTCGATATTTTCCGTGAAGCGACTGCCATTCGACCTTCATAACCCATGGGCGATATCGAGTTCAGTAGTTAGTACGGTCGGATTTATAAGGGCTCCAACTATCCCTAACGACTGCCATAGATGTTCGTGCGACAACCGGGACCGACGGCTTAACGTGCTCTCCGAGGCACGGAGGGGTCTCAATGTCTTATCATAACTACGAGTATGTAATATATTGAAATTATTTAATAACTTTTTGTTAGAAAGAAATAAATATTTAGGTACTAATTTAACTTATTATACAAAAGAACATTTAAAAAAACCGGTCAAGTGCGAGTCGAACTCACGCACAAAGGGTTTCATAAAAATCACGTTTATTGTATAGGAGCCCCCTTAACTATTTATTATATTTTATTTTTTAATATTTGTTGTTATAGAAGCAACAGAAATACATCATCTGTGAAAATTTCAACTGTCTAACTAACTATGACGTACGGAAGGACAGCGAAGTCTCAGTAATAGGGTTCCCGCTATTTGGGTACGGAACCCTAAAAACTTAAAGTCTATAAACTAAATTACTAGTAGTTAGAAGTAATTTTAAAGGAATTAACGTCATCTTGTCTGAAAATAAACCATATCTTTAATTTTTCTCATTACTATAAATGAAAACTTGATGATATAGTCCGAGACGCCCAGGAGTTTAAATGGCTGTGCCGTAGCGGCTGGCACGTAAGATTTTGTTGCCTTTCATCAACATTTCATCCCAAGACAATGGGTTTCAATATTTTTTCAAAATTACAATCTAGCTGCTACTTTATATTGAATTCATTCGGCCATTTTGGACATAACCCATTATTAATGTGCCCGGTGACGGCAATAGGCTTGCACCCTATTACGTGGGATTGAAAATACTGGCAAATAGTGGATGTGTAATGCACCTCTATCTACCCCTTCGGGGATATAGGCGTGATATGTGTGTGTGAAAACTTAATAGAAAAATTACTAAGTACATAGATAACCATCCAAACTCCAAAACAAATATTTTCAGACCGTACAAATACCCTAACCCGCGAAACCGGTACGGGTTTCATCCCCGGGTCGGGTCAAATATTTGTCTCTATAAATAAATAATACCATGTATTTACCTGTCTAGTGATATGCAGACTAGTACGTTAGATGACAAGTACAGGCCAAAAGCCCTTAGTACTAGAAAAATCTTACACGCTCCATTACCCGCTAGCCAAGCGTTTGTTGATCGCCAACCAATCTGAAAAGAAAACCTAATGTTAGGAAACTGAGGCAAAAACTAATGAAAGACGCTCTCTATCTAAATAAAATATTTAAAAAAATATGGTCGAAGTTTGATCACTGACGGACCTTGTTATCACTACATACTCGTATTATAAAACAAAGTCTCCCCAGCGTCTGTCTGTCTGCCTGTTCGCGATAAACTCAAAAACTACTAAACCGAATTTCATACTGTTTTCACTAATGGATAGAGTGCTTCTCGAGGTAGGGATTTGGTATATAATTTGTTACGGGCGAAGCCGTATAAAGAAGGGTGAAAAGATGTTAAAAAAAGTTACATTTTTGTTTAGAAACAATACCTAACTACAGTAAAATCGAATGGGCGGATTTCTTGACTTTCAATTAGTGTGCATAAACCGCTTTTTGAACAATACTATTTTGACTTTGACTTATGTGTGTATTCTTCATTAATATACTTAGTAGTATTTCTAATTAGATTTACATTAAGATTTTGTCTAATATAAGTAATTATGTTAACTGAGAAGCTCAGTGAGCTTCTCAGTTAACATAATATAATAATAATTGTACATAATAATAATCATTTAACATAATAACATAATTTAACAGATCAGTGATCTGTTAAAGATAAAGTCAAATACGAAACCCAGACAGTGGTTGCACAGAAACAAATTCTATTTTATCTGAACCGTGCTTCGTTGAGTACATTAAAAACCGGCCAAGTGCGAGTTGGACTCGCGCACAAAGGGTCCGTACCTAAGTGGTAAAAAAAATCACGTTTGTTGTATGGGAACCCCCTTAAATACTATTTATATTCTGTTTTATTAGTGTTTGTTGTTATAACTGCAACAGAAATACATCATCTGTGAAAATGTCAACTTTCTAACTACGAGTATCACAGTTCATAAGATACAGCCCAAGACAGACGGACGGACAGCGAAGTCTCAGTAATAGTGTTCCCGTTTTACCCTATGGGTACAGAACCTTAAAAAGAAGAACCAGAAGCCAGACGCCAATTAGGGTAACTTGAACAGCTCTGGCAGATGATAAACAATTAACTAGACTATAAGAAAAAAAAACTGGGTCCAGGTCAATATCGAAATTCTTAGTTCGAAGAATCATACATAGCTTTTTTACTTCGAATACGTTTAGTTCGTAATTGTTTTTGGTGAGAACTTCTTTATTCCGATGAACGTTAGTTCGAAAGATTCTATTTCGATACACGGTCCATCGACGAACAAACAAGGCTCGTCTATAGCCATTTTTGGGTAACCTGCTTTCGATTTATTTGCCAGAGTTTGACAACGTGCAGGTTATGACAACTTGGGGCTGGGAGTTTGATAGGTCCCTTAGCACCCAAATAAATTAATATATTTAAAATTAGTGATACATACAGGCTAAAATATTTTCAAGCCCTGAATATAATTTAGCAGTTTGACAACTTAATCAAAGCCTATATATAGTTCCTAATAAAGTTTATAAGGTTGCCTGGAAGAGATCGCTTCATAGAGATAAGGCTCATTGTACATTAGTTTTTAGCATGTTTTTTATTTACCTTTTATTGTTTGTGTACAATGTACAACAAAGAGAGAGAGAGAATTTAACTTAATTTTAAGTTATAAGTTCGATATTATGATTATGACTTTTTCTTGAATGTGAGAGAAAAGCTCTCAATCACTTATAATTATGTACTAAATCTACATGTATGTAAAAAGGAAATTTTATGTAGGTACATAATAGTAATATGGCATATTAATTGTCTGCATTCTTATCTCACGGCCTCTTCCAATTAAAAGCCCATTCAAACATGACCGGTATTCGCTACCGCTGTGGGTAGCGGGTATTATACCGCGTGGGTTTTGCTTCGAAACCTTCTTACATTTCTGAACGAAATTCAAATACCACGCGGTTTTCGCTTTAGTTTGAACAGTAATATTGCCGCATACCCTCTCGGTTTTCTCTACCGCAGGCGGTTTCGAATACCGCTCATGTCTGAATAGGCCAAAGTCCTTTGAACAATATTTTTTGTTTACCAAACCCACCTACACAAAAAATCGAAATTGGTCAATGCCTTAGTACTAACGTACCTACTCGAAACTAAACCCACATCAGCCCACGTTCTGACAAAAACAGCCCTAGAATTCTGCAGCCGGAATTGCTGAAATTTAAGCAATTTAACAACGGTAGGTACTTCCAACCCCACTGCTGGAATTTCAGTTCACATAACAGAATACTTAGTTATCGATTTTCTGTAATGGCTACCTATATGGTTAAACTTAATGCCGTAGAAGTAGGTGCAAGAGGAATTCCAGCTAAATCTTGGTAAAGGACCTAGGATTGCCAAGAGCTTGAGTAAGCTCTTTACTAGGACGAATATCCAAAGTGCCACTGTTAGGATTTGGCTAGGCAGAGAACACGTCACGTGGTGAAACTGAGCCACCCTAAGCCTACAGCTGAGTGAAAATCAAATCAAAATCAAAATATCTTTATTCATGTAGGTCACAAAGTAATACTTATGAACGTCAAAAAAGAAAATGTTTCTACATTTACATTTACCGCCAGATTCGCAAGGCAATAGGTAGAGCCTGTGAGGAAAGAACCTGGCAAGAAAAACTCACGGCCACTCTTTTTATTCGCCAGTAAATACAATGATTCTGTTACAACAATAAAAAGAGGGCAAGGGCAGTACGTGACCTTGTGTGGACCAAGTAAACTTCAAATTATGGATCTCTGTTATTCACAATAAAGTCAAATACTAGTTATAGGTGCCACATAATCTCAAAGTACCCATACCTTACAATATCATAATAATAATAATTTAAGAATAATAAGTGAGTTTCAGCAATAAAACAACATTTCAAACAGAAGTAGCACCTAAGTAGCTCGAGTGATGAGCAAGCAACTCATTGCCATTTCTCTGTATCGTTTAGATAATCCTTAATAGTATAATATGTCGCAAGTCTCAGTCGACTGACGTGTTCCCCACTCTATCACACTATGTACCCGGCGCCCAGGTGCTTGGTATTAATCTCTTGTGCCTGGCGACTTCAATAGGCTGCCTCCTACAACGTGAGGCTAACAAAACTACTCGCAGTATTTGAATGTAATATACACCTCTGCATAGTCAGGGATACAGCCTAAAGGCGTGATTACATGTATGTAAATACATGAACCGCTCCGTGTACAGTCGGGTAATTTTCATTATAAGGTAATCAATACCCATTCATTGTAGACGTTAATCGTTTACGGCTAAAGCTCGTCGTAATTCTGACTGTTAGAGTTAAAAGGGTGTGGATTGCCGATGTAGTTATCGCTATTTACTTTATCTCGTAATGAATACGAACCTTGGAACTAGAAACTCCCCTATTCTAAAGTGTGACTTTACCATAAACTCACACATTACTCATCATAAACTCACACATTCTAAAGTATTAAAATGTATGAGTTTATGGTTTCTTTGTAAGAACTATAGCAGGCCTATGTCACTCGCCTAACAATCGCAAAAAATACGTGACGTCAGCGGCAACTTGAAGTTGTAAGTCAGTAAGGGTTGTCTCTTATTTGTGGTATGGCATTGACCATAGAGTTGATATCATAATTATTGGTCAAATTATGCTGGCACTTGAATGTGAAGAATGTGCTTTAATTAACGTCGGAGTAAAAGTTCTGTATGTAAGTACTATTCCTTATTCTATGACTATAGTATGTAAGTACTATTCCCTATTCTGCGACTATAGTAACCTTAAATAACGTATCTAGATTTATCATAATTATTGTTTAGTTTGAATAGTTTATTTATTAAAATTCATTTGTAATATTTGGCACCAATATTTTTCCCACCTTAACGCTTGTCTCTCTAAATACCTGTCCATCCTAAGGTTGCCTGTAAGATATTGCTTTTAGCGACAAGGCCGACCTTTGTACATCCTGTATCTGTTGTATCCTATGATATTTAATTGGTGTACAATAAAGTTTATTCTTATCTAATCGAATCTATCTATACCTAAATGAAGCTTAGGTACTCAGTTAAGCGATTTTGTTCTTACTTTATTCAAGGCTGGCTGATACCCGCAGCTTCTTAGAATAACTTAAAGCACTAGGAGCATTAGAACAGTAAATTATTGTGTCTACCAAAATACGACCTTATTAGGTGATTGATTGATTTCAATTTCGGAGTTTTCTTTTTTTATATTTGCTCACTAATTCAGTAACCGCCCGGCCCTTTGAGCCCTCAATCTCGAAGTGATAACCCTAGGCATTTAAAATTATGTGTTGCCTACCGTAAGCCGAATAAAATATAACCCTAAACAAAGTGTGGGTTGGTGATACCTCCTTTAATTTGAATAATATATCAACAATGGGTTAACTGCTATCTGACACCGTTCATGAGATTCAAATTAACACTTTCACAGGGCACTGAACTGCTTCGTTGGTATTAGGTAGGGGTTGGCTTCTGTTCTAGATATCTTGTACTAATGATAACTTCGAAACTCCGAAACCAACAATTTTTTGATCACTGTCTGTAATAATTATTACTTATTTCCCTTGGTCACGACTGGACCAATTTAACTTATTGTTTTTTTGTTGTGTTTCTTATTGTCAGGTAAAAGTTTTTATGAAAGAAAAGAATAAGAAAGTGGCGTGTATTTTTTTAATCCGCGGCCGCACCTACATCCATTGCTAAGAAAGTGGTGTGGAATATAAAAAAAAAAATATAATTTATTTACACCATAATAATATTACTTAACGCACGCAGTCTAGGTAATGTGCCGTTTGATTGGGAATAAGAAAAGTATTCCACGCGGGTGGAGCCCTGGGCGTCATCTAGTAACTAGTATTATTATAAAATTTAAAAATGTATTTGTTTTTTTTATTCTGCAATTCAGTAGTCGACTGAAAGAGGTTCTAATGAACTATATTCGATGTGGATCGAGACCAAGAAAACTATTAGACGTTTGCAAATACGCAAAATCCGCGCAATAGACGTGATATTGCAAAGACCAGCCTGTGTCGACAAGTAGACGTATGCAAAGTCACGGGCGTTCGACACCAGTTTAATTAAAACTAGAAAACAATCAGCAAAAAACTTATCGCCCTTCAATTTAAAGGCATCAGATGAACATTTTTTACAGCAAATAATTTTTTTTCCAAGCAAAATAAAGCAATTGTTTAACAACATTAATATTTGAAATATTTTTTTTTTCTTGCGCCTACCCCGGAGCGTGGGTTATCATTAGATAGGTATTTTAAAAACATTGAGAGGTTGCTTAGAGTCCTGATTTTAGAGTAAATCTAAAGGGCTGGATCGAAAATCTGAAAAAAATTGTGATGGTAGTCCATGTAACGAACTTTCAAGGAAAACTATAACGGATCCGATACTTCTGTTAGTTTAGAAGTTATAGGCATCTATAACTCAACGCATCTATGAATCAAATTATTTGTGTGATCCACAAATGTTTGTTTCGGAGTATGGATGTATTTAGAAATATGTAAGTATGTTTATCAGTCATTTAGATCCCATAACACAAGCTTATATTAGCTGAATTTGGGCTAGATGACATTGTGTGAAAATGTCCAAAAATATTTATTTATTTATCTGCTTGCCCCTTCGCGAATATTCGCGTGATATTTACCAGTTTACATGGTAAATATCTCTTTGCAATAAAATTATATAAATAGGTTGTAGTCTCTATATATAAAAATGAATCTCTATTTCCCTTGGTCACGCCATCACGCGTGAACGGCTGGACCGATTTCGCTTATTTTTTTTTTGTTGTGTTCGTAATTATCAGGAGAAGGATATTATGGAAGAAAAAGAAAGTTATGCGGAACATTAGAAAAATTAATGCGGTACGAAG
This sequence comes from Nudaria mundana, assembly GCA_963556515.1. Classification (NCBI taxonomy): domain Eukaryota; kingdom Metazoa; phylum Arthropoda; class Insecta; order Lepidoptera; family Erebidae; genus Nudaria; species Nudaria mundana. The sequence goes on along the minus strand of OY748300.1, from coordinate 6,692,354 downwards.
TTCGCAGAGACAGCTTTTTAGTTAATAATTATTATCATGCTATGGGCTCCAAAGGCAAAACTGTGATAAATCAAAAAATACTATACCTATAAATACCAATTCTATAAAATCTCATGAATCTCAGTATTCTCAACTCAGTAAAGCTTTCCTTCATTAATTAATTTCATTAAGCATCCATTTTATCAAGCAACTTTTGTCGTATAAGTTTCTTATGGATTTGGCACCCAAACAAAACATCAGTTAAGTATCACTTAACAGCTGTCGCACGTTAATGGAAAAGTTTGAGTGTTATATAAATCAATTCGCCTCTGTGTCACGAAATATTATTAGCAATATTACTATGGCACAGAATAGGGAATAGTACTTACATACAGAACTTTTTATTTATTTATTTATTCATCACTGCAAATATGGGTTACATAATATGATGTTATAGGTTAGTACATAGGTATAGATTCGCCATATTTCACCATATTAGGCATGCAATAATTTATGTCTCTATGTCGCGGTCAAATGTACAGAAAAATACAAATCAAAATTACTTATTTTGTTAAAAGTTTGAAACGACACGGTCATTATTATACTTTAAATTTAGACACTCCTTTAGGGTTGCCTTGTATCCATCTCAACAGTCAAGTGCACACTGAACTCATCACAGCTTAGGCATTTTGTAATACTGCAATGTTTTATCCGACATGAAATCATTTAACGTAAAGTAGCATTTGCTTACTAACAAGTCGCGGAGTTGTTTTTTAAATAGTTTTAGTGCTGGAATATGTTTTATACACTCCGGGATATTATTGTAAATTCGTGCGACTAGGCAAAATCTGCTCTCATGCATTATTTGTGTTTTGCTAGGGACTATGCGTAATTTAGTCTGATGCCGTCCAGGTTTACGGTAGGTAGTTAAAAAGTTCAGAATTATTTTTTACAAATACTGCTGTTTCAAATATGTAGATGCATGGAAATGTTAACAAATTCATTTTCCTAAAGTACGGTTCACTGGAGTCAGGTGCATAAAAATTAAACATTGCTCTGATACAGCGCTTTTGAGCAATGAACGCACGTTCGCGGTCTGTACTGTTACCCCAGAATATCACGCCGTGTCTGAGAGCTGAGTCTGAACTGTATCACCTTTTCAAAAATTTTTGCGAAGATAGATATTAACGCTATGGGCCTGTAGTTACTCATATTTTCTTTATCACCCTTTTAAAAAATTGGCTTTATAACTGATATTTTTAGTTTGTCTGGAAAAGTGCCTTGTTCAATGCATAAATTAATAACATGACTTAAAGGCTGCGATAATATATGTGCGCTGTCTTTAACAATGCTTGTCAAAAAACCATCATAACCGGTACTGTTCGTGTTCTTCAAACTGACTATTATTTTATATATATCATCTGAGATAGTAGGTGTCATGACAGTTGTCAGTAAAGTACCAGCATAATTTGACCAATAATTATGACGTTAATGCCTCAATGTCAACTCTATGGTCAATGCCGTATCACAAACAAGAGACAACCCTTACTGACTTCCAACTTCAAGTTGTCGCTGACGTCACGTATTTTTTGCAATTGTTAGGCGAGTGACATAGGCCTGACTATGGCTTTAGTTCTGACTACCAAACAATATTGAAACGTAAAACTACAGCTTTTGAGGAGTGATAACCCATACGTCCCCCGAGTTTCGTACCCTGTGCCCGTTCGTCCCCTCCGTTCCCGTTCGTATCTGACTTATTCATATTTTTGTGTGACTGTGGTATAATCGGGTACTAAAGGGTAAAGATAAAATAATTCAGAATAAAAGGGTAAAGACTGCTTCGGTGGCGTGGTCGGTAGTTCATTGACATTCGACTCTCGGAGTCTCGGATTCGATTTTCGGGTCGAATCAAATATTTGTGTGATCCACAAATGTTTGTTTCGGAGTTTGGTTGTTTTCTATGTATAGTATGTATGTATTTAGAAATATATAAGTACGTTTATCACTTGTCTAGATCCCATAGCACAAGCTTATAGCTTAGTTTGGGCTAGATAACGTTGTGTGAGAATGTCCAAAAAAATATTTAATAATATTTAATTATACTATAACGATTATGTACTACTAATTTAGGGAGCTTAATTTAGTTACCGGAAAAAAATTCCCTCATCCGTCTGTCCGAAGATGCAATGTGTGCAAGTGAGGAGAGTTGAGCATCGAAGAGTTAACACTTAAAATGTAAAACATTTTTATTAGAAAAACTGCATTGAAATTTTTGAAAAATAAACATTGTGTTAAAAATGATAAAAGCATCATAACTGAATAGCATTTACCTACCAATAAGAAAATATCTTTTATATCTCTAGAGGTATAATACTGTGAGGTCTGTGTAAATTTCGTTTACCTTTTAAATGTTTGTTGGCACGAGACAAATTTACATAAGAAAAGGATTATACTTTTGTCAGTCCGAAAGGAAATGATTTTTTGTACAGTTTATTTTTTACTTCATGTAGTTTAATATAATTATGTCGCAAATATAACAGGACAGTAAGGGATCCTATCATTTTTGCGGAGCGCGTGGCTGGTTGCCTTTTAGGTTGCCTCTGGCGCTGAGCAAAAATCCAGGTCCAGACGCTCAATTTCAATATCGAACAACGTTTCCTTGTCCCGTACCGCGAATTAGTTCAGATTAACTAGTTCATAAATCAAGCATTACCTTGACATTGGTGAAATCATTGATGAACATCGATGGAGCCACATTTTTAAATAAGAAGAAGAAGGGATTCTATCAATATTCAAGGCCTAAGTCATCGTCACCTGCACGCGGTGCATGTGCTGTCAAACGGATGTAGCTCTGGAGAATAAAACCAATGGTGAATAGAAAGACGTTTCAAATGCCTCTGTCTACCCTTGCTGGGATAAAGCTGTGTTTTTGTGTGTATAAATATAAATCCACGCAGATTACCTGACAAACCATCGATCGATCAGGTTATTTCCTTATCGACTTAGAATCATGTGGGACTGATACCTGATATTGACCTATTCAACACGTCTGGGGACAGCGACCGCTAAGTATATGTTACTGCTGAATTTATGTTATTATGCTTTTGATTGTCGGCCCTTGGTGAAACATATAGTAATACATTATGGAATAATATTACTTGTGTAGGACCTAACCATAGCCATCTGACGTGACGTATGTACTTACAAGATGTATTGATTGTCCGTCACTACCTGCACAAGGTAATGGGTGGAGAAAATAGGGAAAATGAAGAGAGGAGAGAAAATAAATTGTCATTAGAAACATGCTGTGACTACTGATTAGAAAGATTAGGAGAATTTACTGAAAAGCCATGTATAGCCTACTAATTACAGACCTTCTGCATTCATAGGGTTTTATTAAGACCTCGACCTATTTTGGGCAATGATACGCCCCAATTTTAACTGGGCATCCGCAGTCTTCGAATTACAAAATGGTTAATAATCGTTACACAATTCAATTAGCCAACATTTTTTTTGGAAATAGAATGGTATAAATGAAATACCGTGTTTATTTGTTTCATTGATGTTATGGTAATATTTTACTCGCGACCTATCTCAGTTCTGCACTATGACTTGGCGTGTAACGAAAAGTTTGATCCGTGAGGCGAACGAAATTTGAGAGAGAAATACATAAAAGTTTGTGAAGATGGAAAAAGAGAGACTTCCGTTTCGTATAATACTAGGTGAGAGCACGCATTTCTTTCTCTCAAAAAGTTTTAATTCAGTCATGTGGTCTAAAGCACATACGTTTTTTTATTAAACCGCCTTAAAGACTATTGTTGGACGCCCCGGGTACGCCCTAAGAAGGATAACCTCATGTCGTGACTCTTGAACAATTTCTTCAATTCAAGAAAACCGTTTAACAAGGGGAATGCTTTGACAACAGAGCTACGGTGACCGACTTTTAAAGATAGCGTCAGTTTTTGTGATTTATAAATTCTGTCTGAAACATGGTAATCTATTGAAATCTCGAATTTCTGTTACCCGAATCTTAAAACCCCGAAAACGGTTGGTAGAACTTTTAAAAGACAGATGTAATGAATGACAACTTTTTAAAATTCCCTTTTTAATTTCTCAGATGAATCAATTTCCAGGTGCACTAAAACCAAATTTTGAAAAAGTTGTTTTTTGTTTCCCATATTCTCATAATCCAGATATGGTTATACCAGATTCTCAGAATACTTTTTTTGTTTCCCATCGTACCATTTTCCAAATAAACTATTGCCAGATTTTCATAATCTTTTTATTTGTTTCCCATACAATCGTGTTCCAGCTAAACTATTGCAATAAATAATATTATTTTTTGTTTCCCATGCTAACAATTTCCAGAATTATTACTAAACTACCCTACACTATTAACAAGATTTAATAAGCCTCAATTATTTTGTAGGTCTAAATTATATTATTTATCTATCTAAACCTCTATATAGTTTTCGTCGAACCAGTTTGCTATATCTTTACTAAATCCTGAAAATAAAAATTGCCAGTCAGTAAATTTATTTGCCTATTACAGATAGGTTTAAGTGTCCAATTCGACTCACTTTCGACCACCTACGCACGAGCCGAGCGAGCGAAGCGAGCGGTGCCGCGGCACCAGAAACGACTTGCATTAATAGAAAAAAGAGATTGTTTTAGTAGGTTACCCGGAACTAAACTATTTAGATTAGGTTAATTAATTTCTTCTTTAAACAAAATGGGTAGGTTAGGTTAGGTTATAACTGTGACCATCTACGCACGAGCCGACCGAGCGAAGCGAGCGGTGCCGCCGCAGCGGCCGGCGAGTGCCAGAAACGACTTGCATTAATATAAAAAAGAGATTTGTCCCAGGTGAAAGTGACAACTGTGTAATATGACATTTTCATATAAAAAATCTTGATTTTAAAAATCTGGATATTGTTTTTCTGGGTATCAATTAAGTGTATTTCAAAAATTTGTATTTTAAAAATTGGGCTTTCGTGCATATGGATTACGGTCATCTGGATTTTGTGCATTTAGATTTCGTGTATCTGGAACTCATTCGTCTGGATTCTAAAACGTCGTACAATTGAATAAATGGGCAAATGAAATTCGGAGTTGCGATTATATGGCAAACAAAACTTCGGAATTTTTAAAAACGGGATTAGGAAAAAATGACCAAACGTTTTCGGGATTATGATATTCGGAATATTAAAATTCGGGATTAAGATAGGTAACCCTGAAACATATTAAATTAGTTGTGTAGTTCAAAATATCTACGCGTAAGTCGGTCACAAACGACTTTGTCATAATACAAGAGGACATGTATATTATATTCGAAGTGTATTTGGCTTCATATCTATGGGAATTCGATTCGATTACGTTAAGGGTTTGAGGTACGTGACAGGAAACAAGAATAAAAGATTATTTTTGTCTAACAAAAGCGGACTCATTGGTTGGACGTGGTTATTATAGACAGATAGACAAACATATATCACGCCTATATCCCCGAAGGGGTAGGCAGAGGCGTAGATAAATCCGCATTAAAATTGGTCACCTCGAAATCCGATCCTGTGCTATGATGCGACAGACAACATATACACAGTTTAAACTAAACCTATAATTAGGATATATTTATTTACAATAAGAATTACAATATACATATTTATATCCTGATAATATACCTTGTTATCCATAGGCGGTAAAATATTATTTATACTCCTAACAAAAAGCTTTTATAATTAAAAACGTTCTGAGATAATTATTTAAAGGTATTTCTCACTTAGTTAAATGAAAGTGTCTTCAACATTTCTTTCCTAAGTTTCTAGGTTAATGTTCTCTGGAGAATGTCCGAATGACTATTATTCTGTTCTAAGTACTTATACCAGTTTAATGTTATGTTCCTTTACTTTTCCAGACGATTAATGCTTGATGAAGATTGCATGACTTTTAACCGAGTACAGAAAAAGAAACTATGTAGGTCATCATCCGTTGATTTTTTTTCCCAAACTAGTTGGGGTCGACTTTGAGATGCAGATGAAATTTAATATTTTCCGTGGAGCGTCTAACATCTGACCTCCACAACCCGTGAGCGATATCGAAGCCCTGTAGCTAGTTATGAATGATAATGATTGGCTAGTTTCTGATGCTGTTACACTCAAAATGGTAGGAGATAGCAGAGTGGAATGGTAGGAAATTACGACCTCTTATTATTACAGACACACGCACAGACACATCCCGAAGGAAAACAGAGGTCTGATCAGGCCCACGTTTCGTCAATTGCCTTCTAGTTATTAGGCATTGATTAAATATCAGACTTCTCTATAAAAATGCGGGAATTTTAATAAGAAAATAGAATAACAGTCATGTTATCAGTCTACCTACTAAGAAGGCTGCTTATTTCGTATCGCCATCCAACGTGGCAACGCAGCTAGCATTCTGGGAACCTTCTCAGTCAGCAATGCCAGTTAGGACTTTTTACACGATCTTTTGTAAATAGTTGTACTTAATTTATTTATTTTTTCTGTAATCCACAACTTTAAAAAGAGAACAACTTTTCAGAAATGAAACCGATAACAGAACCAGTCGGCAATGACGCTCAGAACTTTTCACACGATCTTAGTAAATAATTGTAAGTAATTAATTTCTTATGTTTTGCTAGCGTAAATAAAATGTATAGTTATATAGATATAGAAACAACTTTAGGTGATAATAAATGAAAAAAGAACAGAACAAAAACAAACAATATTTGATATTTTTTAGAGCAATATACCCATATTAGAAAAGTTCTTCGTACACCAAATACGAAGCAAGTATCAATATTCTACGAAGTTTCTGGCAAACGCTGGGAACTAAAATGTCTTATACACAATTTTGACTACTGTGGTAGTGTAGTCGGTTCAACGTATGACCTGTGTGAGACTGCTAGGTACCCTGCAAATATTTGTATCGGAGTTTGAATGTTTTTCTTGGTATATAATTACGTGGGACCAACTTACTGGCAAAATATGACTGTGATCTCTATCTTCCTCTAGATTATATGTATCATTATCATCTCAACCCATTTGACGCCCACTTCTTGTCATAGGCCTCCCCTAAAGAAGGGGGAATTCAGCCTACGCGTACCACGCTGGCCAGAAGGCTTGATATAGGGTTTTGTGTCGAGTTTGCTATCTCTTAACATATATATATACTTCGACAAACATACTTATATATTTTTAAATACATACTAAATATACATAGAAAATATCCAAACTCCGAAACAAATATTTGTGGTCATATAATCCTGGGTTCTTTAAGCGGAGCGTGAAGACGCACATCAGATAGGTCGTCAAGTTGAGGGCCACTCTCTATAGTATTGTGTGCTGTGAGAGTGGCTCACAATCGCTAGACGTCGTCACGACTTACCACCAGGCGGGCGGCGTCAATTTGGCGAAACAAATATTGAAAAAAAGGATCACACTAATATTTGTTTTGACCCGGGAATCGAACCCGAGATCTCTAAGGTGGCAGTCGCAAACATACCATTGCGCCACCGAGGCAGTCTGTGCTTAGAATATACGTATGCTAATATCAGCCCCAGATTTCAATCTATATCGACACGCAATCTCATTCATCACCTACATCGAATTAACAGTCACATTAACACACGAGTTTTGATATTAGACGCATAAAACAAACACAAAAGTTAGATAATTCATTACTCAATTACGCTAAAATTGCTGAAAAGATTTTCAATGAAAGGTGAGTTGTTTACAACTGATTTTTATCGCTGTACAATAATTATGTTAATTTCTGTATCTTCAAAGAACAACATGAATAATTATTAATTTATATTACTTGGTAAACAAACAAGAACGTGCCGTCTTCGCGCTAAGGTAAAATATAACGAGCCTATTGTAGTATAGAGGAACCTTGGTTTCGCTGCAATGGACGCTGGAGTGGTTTTGAAGGTTCCGTACCCAAACGGTAAAAAACGTGAACAGACTCCGCTGTCCGTCCGTCTGTCACGAGGCCGTATTTCATGAACCGTGATAGTTACAAAGTTGAAATTTTCACAGATGATGTATTTCTGTTGCCTTTATAACAACACATACTAAAAAAACGGAATATAATAGGGGCTGCCATACAACAAACGTTTTTACAACTTACTAGTTTTATTGATGATGGGATCCGTCCCATCATCAATAAAACTGGTACAATAAACCATAAGTGCGCGAGTCCGAGTTTTTATTTTTAAATAGGCACTTTACGACAACCAGGTTCATTGACCGGTTAATGCACTTGTATTTGATATATGCCTTATATTAGATTCTCAGGGTGTTAGTAGTACCTTTTTCCCAAGAATCTATTTATAATTTTCTTTCTCCACCAATGCCTACCCTTATGGTTATAATCTTTATATTCTTTCTTTCTATTATTTCTATTCTTTCTTCTACACTTTCTTACTAAAAAGTGATTTCTATTCTATTAGTGTAAAACCCTTGAACCGATACAGGTAACTTTTCTTTTCAACTGTAACTATCACGGTTCATGAGAAACAGCCTAAGACAGACGGAAGAACGGATGACTGGACGAACAGTGAAGTCTTAGTAATAGGGTTCCCGTTTTACCCTATGGGCACGGAACCCTAAAAAACAGGAATACACGAGGCTTTAGTCATAGTTCGTCTGATACTTCTATACTAACATTATAAAAAGAAAAGATTTTTAATTTTATATGTTTGTAACGAATAAACTCCAAATTTAATGGACCAATTTTAAAACTTACTTTCCCATTAGAATGCTACCATATGCCTTAGTATCTATGTTTGTCAGTAGAATAAAATACATAACAAACAGCCTGGACGAACCGCTTGTCTATACTACGAGTACTATTACAAAGAGGAAAGATTTGTATTTTTGTGTGTATTTTTGTAATGAATAAACTCAAAAACTACTGTGCCGATTTGAAAAATTCTTTCACCATTGGAAGGCTACATTCACCTTGAGTAATATAGGCTACTTTTTATCCCGGTAATGTGTTCCCACGGGAACCGGGAACGAGTAAACTAAATCACGCGGGCGGAGCTGCGGCGATCAGCTAGTGTATTATAAAAGAACCATGTTAATAAGGCTGATTTATGTACGTACATACGAGGGTGGATTGAAAAGTAGTCGGCCTAACACTGATTCATTTAGTTCTAAAAATGAAATCTACCCACATTATTTAGGTCAGTTCAGACCTGTTAATTGTGTGAAGTTTGAAACGTGTGCGATAATTCGTTTTAATTTTATAAATTTATTAACAAAGCAATCTGACATCATTTCCGCAAATGGAGCAAATCGAGCAGCGTGCCGTCATTAAGTACCTCCATAAGAAGGGGCTGTCATCAAAAGCCATCCATGATGATATGGTCAGTACATTAGGGGATTGCGCTCTTTCATATTCATCCGTCAAAAAATGGATAGCAGCATTCAAGCGTGGTAGAGAGAGTGTGAAAGACGAACCCCGCTCTGGAAGGCCTTCGACGTCCACTACTGACGAAAATTTTAATAAAATACTCGACTTAATTATGGGAGACCGCAGATTGAAAATTAGAGAGATAGCCGAGATTATAGGCATCTCTTATGAACGTACTCAAAACATAATAGTCAACGTGTTGGGTTTCCACAAGGTGATTGCGAGGTGGGTTCCGCGACTGCTTTCAGTTGAGCAAAAAAGGATGCGATTGACTATTGCACGCGACTGTTAGGAGTTATTTGAAGCTGATGAATGTGATTTTTTGAATCCTTTTGTTACTACGGACGAAACATGGGTTCATTACTGTACACCGGAAACAAAACAACAATCATACAGTGGCAAAGACCTGGTTCACCACCCCCCAAAAAGGCTAAGTCGATTTTGTCGGCAAGTAAGGTGATGGCTTCAGTATTCTGGGACTCGGGTGTTTTTTGACAAATGATGATGGCAAAAGTGCATTGAACATGATGGTGATTACGTTGAAAAATAAAAATATATTTTCATCTCTCATGCTCTGAAAGTGGGTCATTGCTTACCTAGTATGCGGGTTAAAAGTGATACATTTCGGCCCTAGGGCGGAAAAGTAAAAAAAATCATTATCATATGTTGAGGCGATGGCATAAAACGAATACTTACTACTCTTATTAGTTTATTTTTATAAAATTAATTATACACATTTATTTTTGTTTGTATGGTGTACCAATCCATTATTTTTTTTATGACTAAATTTGAGTGCGTTTGACCACAATCTTACCTGATGTTAAGTAACGATGCGGTCTAAGATGAAGCACGCAAACTCAAATAATGCCTATTAGGCAAGAGTATTGCCTTGAAAATCCCAAGATTATATGTATCGGGGAACAATGACGCTGGAAAGGAATTCCATTCCTTAGCGGTTCGCATGATGAAAGAAGAAGCGAATCGAGAGGTACGAAGAGGTGGAATATCGACCACATACGGATGGAATCTCAAACCCCGCCTTGATGTCCGATGATGGAATGGTGCTGGTGGAATTAATTCATGCAATTCCTGCGCACACTCTCCGAAATGTAACCTGTAGAAGACACACAGACTCGCATCCAGACGGCGATGGTCGAGGCTCTGAAGTCGGTTGCTTGTGAGCGCCTCATCGCTTATAAGTTTTCTGGCGCGTCTGTCAATAGCTTCTAGGGCCTCAAGCTGGTAGCGGGCGGATCCATCCCAAAGGTGCGAGCAATACTCCATGCAGGAGCGTACCTGTGCTGAGTAAAGACTAAGTAGTTGACTCGAGGTAAAATATTTACGCACCTTAGAGAGGATGCCTAGTTTTTTCGAAGCTGTTTTAGCCCTGGATTCTATGTAGCTTCCAAAGTTCAGGTTGGATGATAAGTCCACACCAAGGAGCTGAAGATGCTGAGTCACAGGTACAGAGACATCCCGGAAAGTAGGAACCTTGGTGAACGGGCTCTTTTTAGCGGAGAAAAGACATGCCTGGGTTTTCGTAGTGTTGAATGTGACAAGGTTAGCATCGCCCCAGTCAGACACTGCCTGAAGGGTTAAGTTAGTGCGTTCAACCATTGCCACTCTACGATCGTCGATTTCCGGTTTTTTTGGCCTTTGCGCTGGAGAAATATCTCTCTGCAACCGTGCTATCGTCCGCATACCCAAACATACCGGGTCTGAGCAGGTCGTTTATATGTAGCAGGAATAACGTTGCCGAGAGAACAGATCCCTGAGGTACCCCAGCGTTAATTGCTAATAGATCAGACGAGCAGCCGTCAACAACCACTCGAATAGATCGTTCCCTCAGGAAATCTGAAATCCAAGCGCAAAGACTAGCCGGAACTCCGTAAGCAGGAAGCTTGGTTATAAGGGCTTCGTGCCAGACCCTGTCGAAAGCCTTTGAAATGTCAAGTGACACAGCAAGTGCCTCACCATATTTTTCTAGAGCCTCACCCCAGATGTGCGTGGCATACACTAGAAGATCTCCAGTAGAGCGGCGTTGGCGAAACCCGTATTGCCGATCACTTAGGAGATCATTATATTCGAGGTATGCCAGTAAACGTTTGTTTATTACACGCTCCATCACCTTGCAGAGAATGGAGGTGATTGCAATTGGGCGGTAGTTGACAGGGTCTGCACGACTACCCTTTTTCGGTACTGGCTGTACGTTAGCTACCTTCCAAGCTTTCGGAACTTTACCAGCCCGAAAAGACATACGGAACAGGCGTGTCAAGACAGGAGACAACTCGGCTGCGCAGTTCCTCAGAACAATGGCAGGAATACCGTCGGGACCACTGGCTTTATTCACATTTAGAGTGCGTAGTATTTTGAGAACCTCCTTTTGATGAATGCGGATTTCTGGCATTTTGCAATCACTAGGAGGTAGCTGAGGTGGTGTTTTAGTACCAGCATCTAGCCGTGAATTTTCAGCAAACAGAGAGGTAAACAGATTAGCCTTTTCCACAGCTGTGTGTGCCAGTGTTCCATCAGGTTTCTGCAAAGGAGGGAGTGAGGATCGACAAAAGTTCGCCTCAACACATTTGGCTAGAGACCAGAACTCCTTACTCCCAGATGGGTAAGACGAGAGTCTGGCCCCCACGCGGCCAACGTGATTGAAGCGTGCCTTCATCAGGACCCTATTGCAGGACTTGGCTACCTTGTTAAACGCTTTCTTCTTTTTATGCGTGTCCGGAGATTTGCGATTTCTGGCATCAACCCAAGCTTCATAAGCTGACTGTTTGTCTGCCTCAGCTTTCAAACAGTCAGAGCCAAACCAGGGCTGAGCTCTGATGCCAGATGGCCGGTCAGAAAACGGAATAAAATATTCCATCGCCGGACCGATAACCCCGGCAACAGCAGACACGCAGCTCGACGGATCGCCAGAAGAAAAGCAGACTTCCAGCCATGGGTAAGATGCAAGGAAATGACACATCTCATCCCAATCTGCTGACTTGTATCGCCACACCCGCCTAGTGCCTCTAGGGCTGGGGTCAGGTGGGGGATACAAAAGTATGGACTTAACCAGACAGTGGTCAGAACTGCCAAGGGGACTGAAACTGACACTTGATATCGGTCCGGTTCAGTCGTCATTCTCTTTAAGTATGTTTATTTTTATGTATTTATTTAGTAAGATTGTAACTTACTAAAGTCTTGTGTTGTACTCTCTAAGTCATGTAACGCGGTGTTTGCTTCTCTTCTCTCTAAAATATGTACCTATCCTATTTAACTCTGGGTCTGCTGGAAGATAAGTCATCCATTGACTTAAGCACGCCTTTGTGCATAGTGTGTTATTGATGTTGTAATAATGTATGATGTTTAATATGATGTACAATAAAGAATAAAAAGAAAGAAAGAAAGAAAGAATACAGCCAAAGCTCGATAGTCAATGCGACATTCTGGTTTTTGAATGATCATGAACAAAAAAAGAGTTAGGTCACAATAAAATAAAACGTAAATAGCACAAACAATAATTATTTGGACAGTTATGCCTTCAAATACTGAGTATTTTACTCAGAATTTAAAGATTGAGACTCCGACCAAACATGACTTAAACTACCGCCGTAACGCGTCAAATCATAAAAAATACTCTATAGCGCATCCTAAAAATCGATTTTTGCTGAGGCATGGCTGGTGGCTTTTTAGGTTACCTCTGGCGCTCCGCAAAAATCGGGCTCCCAGATACTCACATACCGAACAACGTTTCTTGTCCTGCACCTGGAGTTAGTTAGGAATAACTAGTTCTTCTGTGCGGGACTATCAACTAATCAAGCATTACCTTGACATTGGCGAATCATCGATCAATATCGATGGAGCCACGTTTTTAAAAGAAGAAGAAGAAAAAGAAAATATGTGCGTAAGAAAATAACTGAAGTAATTAAAAAAACTGAAGACCATTTTGTATGGAAAAATATAACTAATGACAAGGCGGTATGACCAAAAGACTTGCCTGCCCTGAAAAAAGTGCAAATGAAAAACAAAAATTTAAAAAAAGGCGGGAAGTACAATACTTAATACGTGATCAATCTCTATTGTTATATTTGTTTTATTTAACTTTTATTTGCTTTCCTCGTATTCGAAATGAAAAGTAGAGTGTTTAACTCCCCTTGGTTAACAATCTACTATTCATTTATTATGTATTTATTTTCTTGGTTAGGCCGATTACTTTTCAATCCACCCTCGTACAATCGGGTTGCAGAGATTCTATTTAGTGATATGTAACAACTGTCCTGGCTATTGGAATTTTGGTTTGAATTACAGTGCGGTTACGGAAGGCTCGGTAGTACCCGGTAACGGCAATAGGCTTGCCCCCTATAACTTGGGAACAACAAAGTTACTGGCAAAGTGTGAGTGTGTGATTCATCTCTTACTACACTTTCAGGGATATAATGCCTGATGATATGTACGAGTATGTATGTAAATTTTATTAAACATTTATTTGCGCCTGTTTTTTATTATAGTAGATCAAATTGACGTCGCCCGCCTGATGGTAAGTCGTGACGACGTCTAGCGATTATGGGCCACTCACGCAGCACATAATACTATAGAGAGTGGGCCTCAACTTGACGACCTACTGATGTGCGTCTTCAGGCTCCGCTTAAAAAACACAGGGTTATGGGAGGAAACACGAGCGCAGGCAGAGCGTTCCAGACCAATGTGTGTGTTATCTTGGTTGTTCCCTGTTCTATGTTCGCGTAGCAGCTACCTAAGTAGCTGCATTATCCCTATGTGTGATCCCACGGGAATTGAACGAGAAACTATATCAAGTGGGCGAAGCCGCGGTAATTAACTAGTTTAGAATTAAAGTACCATATAACAGAGTCTTATAAAATAAATAAATAAAAATAAAATAAAAAAAATCTTTTATTTTCAGGCGTCTCAAGGCCCATAGTATGTTAGTGTACAATGACTTAAAAGACTATGTTAGTAATGGCATAAATTATTAAAATACAACCAAAAATAAATAAATTCAGATCTAATTTAAATTCAAATTCAATTTATAAATTCAATATTTAATTCAATTCAATTCAATTCAATCCAATCCAATTTAAATTCAATTCATAAATCCAATCTAAACATAAGTTAAAGTTAATAGATCTATCAAGCCTCACGCCTGACATGAAGCTTGATAAACCTATCCATTGTAGGCCTGTCTAATCGTTCAGAAAATACCCTGAGGATGCTATTGGTACTTCCCCTCACTCTGCGTATTACTGATGCCACTTTTTTGCGCATGATCGCAAAATAGTCGTCGTGCACACACGGACGACTAGTTTGCGTCACCTCCTCCTTACTGTCCTCCTGTCCTACTGTACTCCTCCACCGTCTCCTCCTTACTGTAGTGCGACAGGTATGTTTGCTGATGCACATCAGCAAATATACTACATAAGTACATAAGATGGGTAGTTGTGAAAGTTGGTTATAAATTTAAAAGCTCTTACTTGAAATTAAATGAAAAATATAATTGTACAAGTTAATACAATTTTAATGTACACATATAATTACTAATCCAACTACTTGCCAGTGTGAGTGTTATCCTTTTCTAAACTTAAAGCATTGTTCGCTGCAATATGGCAATATGGAGCAAGTTCAAGATTCTCTGTCAAGCCTGAGGACCATGTTCCACGATGGGATTACTAGGTTTGAGGCCAGGTTGGATACGGCCACTAGCATTGCATCCACTGGTGACTCCTCATCCATCGCTGAAGACTTTGCCTGTTTCAAGAAATTTGTTTTGGAGGCTTTAAACCTACTGCAGCAGCAGGTGGAGAAAGTTGCCTGTCACGTGGACAAACTGGAGACGCAAAGTCGCCGGAAAATCCTCCTTGTGCATGGTGTGGTCGAGCAAAGTGGTGAAGACACTGCTGTGGTCTTGTCCAATGTCGTCAGAGATCAACTTGGTTTGGATTCTTTTGTAGCAGCTGACATTGAACGCACTCATCGAATGGGACGTGCATCTGGCAACAATAAGCCCCGGCCCATACTAGTAAAATTTCAATGCCAAACGGTAAGAAACAAAGTCTGATTCTCTAAATCCAAGCTGAAGGGCTCTAATGTAACTATATCTGAGTTCCTCACTAAATCACGTCACGAGATTTTTATGGCAGCGCGAGAAAGATTGGGAGTAGACAAATGTTGGTCACGGTACGGATGTGTTTACATCGTCGGTCATCAAGGTAAACATCACCGAATTACATCGCTTCTTGATCTCAATAACATCAAGAATCCTGTTGAAGAACCGAGTGCAGTCAAACCGTCCGAAACCCCAAAGACTAAGACAGTAGCTACCAAACTGAGGCGCGCTGCTGCCATGAAAAATAGTGTACGTTAGCCGCTTGCATCAGTATTCATTTTCGGTGGAGTAGCTTAAGTAAGACGGATTTATCACGCTTCTCCTCCCCTAAAACTTTCACATGTCAGTTTGTTTGCCGTCCACCTTCACTTATTTAATTTTATTTTCAAAAATAAAACTAAATTTTATTGTCAAACTTAAATCTTATGTTTATATTTAGTTATAAGTAATCAATCATGCATGACAATTGACATCTGACAAACCTACTGACATTGACACTATTGACAGGTGAGCTCACTCTGGTCACTGAACTGTATGATAGTTGCAGATCAGTGTCCCTAGTGTTGTCCTGGATGCGTTCAGTGTGATTGCTTTCCATTAAAAACACAATAATAAGGTTGTTATGTTGATTTCTGGCGTAGTAGCTCTATTTGGTTTTCCATGATTATTGTTGTTTTTTTGTCGCGAATAACTGTGCTTGATATGTATGTTATGGAAATTCCTACACTCATCTGGCGGGTGGTAAGGAAGAACTGTATTTTTAATTTTTAATAGGTATCTATAATAGTAAGTGTTCGTTTATTTTTTTATTTTTTATTTTTTTGTGTTTTAAAATTAATCATTTGTATTTTGTAATAATTGTTATATAGCAATAATAGCATAAGTAATGAGCAGCTCTTGCGATAGTGATAATGCTAGTTTTTTATCGGCATGTAGTGATAATGACAGCTTTGTCAGTCTTCCTTCTCTTGCTGACACTCCAGTGGCTCAGTTCTCCGATGTTCCCGGCAACTTTAATGTGGTCCATCTAAATGCACAGAGTGTTTCGGCCCATTTCTCTGATATGCTGACCACCTTTCTATGTAGGAACATTCATGCGATACTCATATCAAAATCTTGGTTAAGAGATTCTGTTCCTGCCACCTCATGTACTCTTCCAGGGTATCAATTGATTAGAAATGACCGCTCACACAGGGGGGGATGTGTTGCTGTGTATCTACGTACATTTATTCCTTACCGCATTCTTGATATGTCTGCACAGCCCCCTCCAATGGATGCAGGAGAACATTTGTTCCTGGAAGTAATACTAAATCATACCAAGGTTTTGCTTGGTGTATATTATTGCCCTTCCTCTGCCATTAACTTTTTCTCTTCGTTTGAGTGTTTGATGGAGAACGTAATGCCTACCTATTCTCACACAATAATTATGGGAGACTTTAATACCTGTTTGCTTAAAGACGACTATCGGTCTCATACCTTTTCTAACATTCTTGACTCTCTTAATCTTTCTGTTCTTCCATCAAATACTACACACCATGTGCCAGGTTGCGTCCCCACGTTGTTGGATCTCATCTTGGTATCATCAACTGATCATGTCATCAAGCATGGACAGTACGCAGCCGATGCCTTTTCCTTACACGACCTCATCTACCTCTCTTACAAACTCCGCCCTCCCAAGGCTAAGCCTAAGACTGCCATGTTACGTGGCTTCAGTGGTATGAATGTAGAGCAACTTCGCGTGGACGCTGGTAAAATTGACTGGGGTGCTTTGTATGCCTCCGACTCAGTGGATCGAAAAGTCGAGATTTTTACCTCTGAAATTACTCAAATCTATGACAAACATGCTCCTTTTCGTGCCGTTAGACTCAAACATCAACCTGCACCCTGGCTTACCGAAGAAATCAAATCCATTATGGCAAAAAAAGCGGCTGCTAAAACTAAGCATAAACACCGACCGACTGTAGCTAACTGGAACAAGTACGTCTCTTTAAGGAATCACTGCAACAAGGTGTGTAGGAACGCACAACGCCATTATATTCATACTTCTATCGAGAACGGAGATCCAACCAAAGTCTGGAAATTTCTAAAATCGCTTGGAGTTGGAAAGTCAAAACAACAACCACTTCCGAATAAAATTGACCTCAATGCTCTGAACAAGCACTTCTCCGCTTCGTCCAATTATGGAGGGATCATTAAGGTTAATGCTCTAAAGCATATTTCTTCACTTCCAACTCCAAATCATCCTGTTTTTGTCTTCTCTCAATTCACCGAATGTGATGTTAAAGGGAGTATAATGTCTGCTACGTCTAAAGCCATTGGAAGCGACTGTGTTGGTCGAACTATGATCGTGCCAATAATCGACATAATAATATCTGTCATTGCCCACATTTTAAATACCTCAATTTCGACTGGCAGTTTTCCATCGGCCTGGAAAGAAGCGCTTATTTTTCCTTTACCATAAAAAATCCAACCCGTCATCCTTTTCCCAGTACAAACCTATTTCCATCCTACCTTTTCTTTCAAAAGTGCTTGAGCGCCTAGTTCACTTGCAACTCAGCTCTTTTCTAAATAGATATTCACTCCTAAACCCGTTGCAGTCTGGTTTCCGGCCTGGTCATAGCACTGTGTCTGCCTTAGTAAATGTTACTGATGATATCAGGTTCGGTATGGAATCCGGGAAACTCACTTTGCTGTGCTTACTGGACTTCAGTAATGCATTTAACACGGTAGATTATCAAATTCTTCTCAGCAGACTTCGCTCCCTTAACATATCTCCATCGGTGATTGATTGGTTTCATAGTAACCTGTCTGGTCGCCGACAGTGTGTTCGCGTGGAAGAGTCTATCTCTTCCTGGTGTGATATCACAGTTGGTCTGCCGCAGGGTGGCGTGCTATCACCATTACTTTCTCGATTTTTATAAATTCTATCTCAAAAAATCTAACTTCTTCCTACCACCTTTATCTACAGATCTATTCACAGGCTCCAATTGATAAAATAACTGACGCTATTTCAGTAATTAACACTGATTTGGGGCAGATCTGTCAGTGGAGTGTCAATTATGGGTTGCAGGTTAATCCTTCGAAAACTCAGGCGATCATCATCGGGAGTTCCGCGTTCATATCACGAATAGACTTTATTACCGCAGGTTATTTTCAACGGTGCTCCCATTGATATAAGCAGGAATGTTAGGAATCTAGGTTTATATATGGACAGAACCTTTTCCTGGGGCACTCAACTTCAAGAGGTAAGACGCAAACTGTTTGCAGCGGGCGGGTCCTTGCGAAGGTTGCGAAACTTTTTACCCACGACTACTAAGCAATCCTTGGCACAATCTCTGTTACTCCCTATACTCGACTATGCCGATGTCAGCTATCTGGATCTCACCGAGGAGCAACTCAATAACCTTGAGCGTCTTCAAAACTTTTGTATTCGATTCATATTTGGGTTACGCAAATATGATCACGTGTCTGATTTCCGTCATACGCTCAAGTGGCTCCCAATTCGCCTTCGCCGGAACACTCATATTTTGTCTCTACTTTACAACATACTGTTTAATCCTAGTACCCCTCCCTATCTTAAGGAACGTTTCAAGTTCCTTAAGGACACACATTCTAGGTGCTTGAGATCATCGGAGAATTTATTGTTGCAACTACCGGTGCATTCCACAAAGTTCTATGATAGTTCTTTCACTGTTGAGGCTGCACGTTTGTGGAATGCACTGCCAGTACATATAAAACGCGCACAGTCACTGACGTCCTTCAAATCCCTGGTGAAGGACCATTATTTATCGCTGGTTGTTTAAATTATAGGTAACACTGCAGAGCTCATGGTTGCTCCGAATGCAATTGGTGCATTCTGTTAATTTGCTGTTAATTTGCTTCACATTATATTATATAATAATGTAGATACACTACCTGTATATTATTAAGGTTTTTTATCTTGTTTTACGATCCCTTCCATCCTAAGGTTGCCTGGAAGAGATCGTTTTTAGCGATAAGGCCGCCCTTGTACATGTAGTTAGTTATAAGTATGTTTTTAATGTATTTTCTAAACTATGGTGTACAATAAAGAATATTTATGTTATGTTATGTTATGTTACAGTAAGGAGGAAGTCTCAACAGCGCCCTGAAGGCATTGTTGTACTGTACACGCAGGGCGTTGTCAGCTTTTTGGGTGTAGCTAGCCCACAGGCTGCTGGTGTAAAATGTTTGACAGAATGCTTTAAAAAGTGTTAATTTAACTGGTACTCTGAGCAACCAGCAAGCCCTCACAGCCAACGCTCTGCGCTCCCTTTCCATGTCCAAGTCATCCCTAAGATCCTTGTAACAAGATGGCTTAAGTATTTAAATTGAGATACCCTCTGCAACAGTGCAGCATTCAACACCACAGGGGGAACAAATGAGGGACTTTTATTACTACCTCTGAACACCAACAACTCACTCTTGGTAGGGTTGTATTTTAGCCCATGCTGCTCAGCATAGTCTTCACAAATGTTTAACAGTTTTCTTATACCTCCGATTGTAGGGCTCAGCAACACCTTATCGTCTGCATAACTTAGATTATTCATACTAATTCCGTCTATATGGCATCCAACATGAGTGCGGCTGAGCTCAACAAGCAGGGCATTAACATATATATTGAACAGCCTAGGAGACGTCAGACCCCCCTGCCTAACACCACATTTAAGTCTATATGGATCAGACAATGTATTTGACCATTTAACAAAGTTCCTCTGGTTGTCATACCAAAATGACAATGCTGATATAAAAGTATCAGGAACCCCGGCGTCCCGAAGCTTCCCCCACAAGACATTGTAAGAAACCAGGTCGAAGGCTTTAGAAAGGTCCAGGAAACAAGCATAGACTGGTGTTTTTCTATCTGTATAGTATTTGACGGTGTGCTTTAATGAAAGTATGGCACTCTCCGAGACAATCCTGGACGAAAACCAAACTGAGAGTCATGCAACATGTCATATATACTAAGATGCGCATCAAGCAGACCGTCAAATACGAGTACCTTGGCTATCACAATTGCTAGTGAAATTGGTCTAAAGTTAGTTTTGTCCGCTATGTCTCCTGTCCTATTCTTTACAATTGGTACAACCAACGTATCCAACATCCTCTGCGGTAGGTAAGAGTGTCCACAGCATAGATTAAAAAACATAGTTAATACCCTCGGCAACTGACGACCAGCATTCTGAAGGTGTTCAATGCTGAGGTCATCATGTCCAGGAGATTTCCCCCGTTACAGTTTTTATTTTCTTACACATGAACTGATGGGGAGTTCCCACACGCTTGACCTCAGCATCGCCCACCCTTATTACTGACTCAAGAGGTGAGCCGACTATAAACTGTTCTCTAAAGGTGTTAGCTATTTCCCTATGGTCACTCTAACCATCCACACTGACTAGACCGTGTATATGGTGTGATTAATTTATGTAAGACTAGCAGCTTCACCCGCTTGACAATTCACCCAACACAACTACTCTATCCATTAGTTAAAACCGCATTAAAATCGTTGTGTAGTTGTGAAGATCTAAGCCTACATACAGAATGGGTGACATTGTTTTATAATATGTAGAGATAGTGATGATGATACATACCTCTAAAGGAATAACGATGAATGTTACAATCATGTCAGCGAGCACCAAGTGCGTCATCAATAAGTTGACTCTCGACTTTCGCCTGCGTGAGCGCATCAGTGACGTGAACACACCGACGTTCCCAACAGCCCCTGTCGCCAACAACGCACTGTACACACCTATCACGAAACCCTGTTCGGGAGCCGGCACTATGTTATCTGTCACATTTAAGTCACTTTTTAACACTTCCATATTTAAAATTGGCGCTGTCACTTTGTTAATATTGACACATTTTAGAATGGAGTTCTTTTAAGTTCGCATTTTGAAAATAAATATTAGAGTGAAAAGTTTTATTTTTATTATCAGTTTTTTTCAAAATCATAATAAATTTGTAAGAAAGTAATATTTATTTCGACTAATAAATAAAATATATAGTGTTATTTACTTATCTACTGTTGTATACCACACACTTGTAAATATACTATTTTAAAAGATTCAAACACATTTTTAATTCGAAACAATTTCCAAATACGCAAGTTTTTGAACTTATTTTCGCTAACGAAAGTCTACGAACACTCGTAACCGCTACGAGACGAACTCCAACCGTAGCGACGTAGCACGTAATGACGTACACGACGGATGCCGTAGCTTTGGTTCAAGCGTTTAGCCTTCGGTAGCTGGTTGGTTGATAAATCTTAATTGACTAAAAAGCTTATAGAAATCAGTCTCAAAAACTTTTCATCGAATATCTACATGACATTCATATTTAGATATTTTATCGAATAACCATAAATATTCATAACTTTTTTAATAATTCTTGGCCAGTTAGACCGTAAGTTATCCCTTAGTAACATGGCTATATTTATTATTAAAATTGCTAGTGTCTATTTATATTGGTCTAAGAACAAATGATCATCCACAGAGCCTTTTTCCCAACGCAATTGGGGTCGGCTTTCCAGTCTAACTGCGATTCGGCTGAACTTCGATATTTCACGTGAAGCGACTGCCATCTGACTTTCACAATCCATGGGCGATATCGAAGTTCTGTAGTTTAAAACCAGCTAAGTGTGTGTTGGGCCACGCATAGAATAGGGTTCCGTAGTCACACATAATACTCCTAAAATAACAGTTATCGGATCCGTTACAGTTTTCCATGATGACTACTATTACAAATATTTTCGGATTTTTCGAGCCAGCCGTTTAGATTTTAGAGTACTCACCGTTTAGGAGGGAAGCCGAGGACAGACAGTCGGACAGACATGACGAAACTATAAGGGTTCCAAAACTTGAAGTACGGAACCCCAAAAATCATCTGATCTACTTCATCAGGATTTATTTTTCACCATTTCCAGTAAACTCAGAATTTGTGAATACGAGTACCTACGTCCTGTACTGTTTAATAAGGTCACATAATAATCCCCTTTTGGACAGATTACCGACAGCTTGCGAGCTGGGTGAAGCCGATAAGGACTCCACGCATTAAAAATTTAGATTAAAATAAATATTTCCTGACGTGTATATGTTGTCTTTTGGCTTTGTAATTTAACTGTGATGCGACTGAAATTATGTTTTTTTCGTGAAGTGACTACCAGCTTACCTTCATACCTGTTAGTGATATCAAAGTTCTGTAGTTGGATTTTTAGGGTTTCTACCCGTAACGACAGTCAGAGATGTTCGTATGGGAGATAGGGGGTATAAAGTACAGTGGGCTAAGAGAGTGGTTTACCAGTTTTCATTGATTTTTTGATCTGATCTTCAAAGAAGAATCAATCGAAGAATCAATTTCGTTTATTAAGTTAAGGCACATAAAGAGTACATATGAATGTCAAAATTTTACAATTTTATGTCAAGCAATATTATAAAAATACTAAATTAAGTACATAAATACCCATTTGAAAATGATTCTTTCGCCGGTTCGGTATGTTGGTTCTCCTGAGAAGATACCAGCAAGAAACTCAGGTAGATTATCCATTTTCATTTTTAATATAGTTTTGTTTACATTGTGTTACAATTTATACGTGTTGTACATTTGTACGAGAGGCCAACAATAGAAGATTAGGGTGACCATGCATTATTCGTCTACATTATAATAGCCTTAAATCCCCTTCTTGTTTCCATTCATTGAAAATTACAAGATGGTTCATATTAAAAAGATATCAGTGCAACAGTTGTATAATAATGACGTAGGCTTAATTGATAAGTACCTATTCATACGTTATAAATCGTGCAAGCAGCATTCAACCCTACGGTGGTAAACTAATTTCTTGGCCCACTGTACCAATATAAGGTCAGTATTACTTCCTAACAGTACTTACTAAGTTATATTAATTACGTTATTTATTACAACTGTTGTTAATATTAATGAAGCTTTCGCTCGACTTGCGTTATTTAGTTTTCACGTTTACCGTTAGGTTTTTTTTTTTCTTTTTAATTCCGCGGCCCAAGGCCGCAGCCGCTCTAACGTCCTTTGCCGGGCGTCTCTGGTTACTAGCAGAGGGTATATCCAGTGGCGCCCGGCGGACTTTGACCACCTCTGTGGTCTCTGCGGGGGTTGGGTCGGGATGAGAATCCCGCGTCGTTGGGGTAGGTCTCAGATAGCTACCGAAGCATCCATGCCCGGCAACGATCTGCGTCGCACGGTACGTGAGGTCACCATGCTGCCTCTTCAGCCAATCGTCTATGATCGGTCTCACCGCCGCGATGATGGTGATACCCCACTTGGATTGCTCAAGTCGCACCCTCCATGACTCCATGAGATCCTGGCGGAGTTGGGACCGCTGGTCCTCGATTTCTCGCACAATGACGCAAGGGCTCTCGCTTTCAAATCCCATGGAGGGATCCCGGCTAGGAGACATGCAGCCTCTAGTAGCCCCTTATTGTTTTAACGGCCAAGGTCCTCAACGGTCTGTTAAGGAGCGTTGAGTTGTTGGCCGTCAACCTCACCGTCCATACGGGAGCCCCGTATAGGGCCATACTCCGCACAATGGGGACCATACTTCGGAAAGGTGGTCCGAAGTTCCATCGGCTATCAAGTACGATCCCTTGGTACTTCATCGAGGGCTTGATGCCGATGCTAACGCCCGTTTCCCGTTAGGTGGGATATAAAAACTCCGCGACGAAATAAATGTACGAATTCGTATAACTTTTCAACTGACTTCCGAATAGGAGGAGGTTCTCAATTCGACTGTATGTTTCTTTTAAGTTTGTTACCTCATATCTCTGGACTGGGTGAACCGATTTTGAAATTATTTTTTTTTTAATGAAACTAGTCCCATTTCGGTCATTTGAAGTCGGTTGTTGTTGTGTCAATTTTTGACGTGTATTTTTAAGTGAACTGATTTTGTTTTTTTTATATAAGTGTGCTTCCCGAGTGGTGCTATTTCAGTTTGGTCCCATTCCGGTAATTTGAAGTTGTTTGGATGTCAATGTTTTGTTCTTTGGATGTGATGTTACTATCCGGCCGTCCCTGAAAACCAGCTCTGTCTGATTTTGATTGATTATGATTTTTGACTTGTTTTATAGTATGAATTTGTCATGACACGAAGTCTTCAGACTACTTCGGTGGCGTGGTCGGTAGTGCATCCCCTTTCGACGCCGGAGTTTCGGGTTCGATTCCCAAACGGGACAAACTTTGTGTGGTGACACATACTTTGTGCCGAAGTCTGGGCGTTTTCTATGTATAATTGTTTCTAATTATTAATATCAGTTTATCTAGTATTCATATCATAAGCTTTGCTTAGTTTGAGACTAGATGGCGTTGTGTGAATTGTCCTAACATATTTATTTCGTCACCGATCACATCAGTTTTCGAACAAAAAAACGTTCGGCTGCTAGCATGTGCCACAGACAGCAGATACACCCTCCTCATTTTCCAACAATTATACATCTCATCAAAACCAGGGCAAATGTGGGACAAATTTCTTATCATTACATAAACCTTGAAGAACCTTATACGTGACCTCTTTTGTTATGAAGACCTTCTTTGTCTCAATCTTAACTAACTGTATACTCAAAACGCCGTTAAGCCGAACACGATACACCACTTAATTTAACTTGGCCCCTTATGAGAAAGGGCTATACGGCATATTATCTACGACATAACTAGTTATTACAATAATATACGCTCTTTGTCGTTTTTGAACAAGGCCAACCTCACTAGATCAAGGCTTTGTAAACCTACTTTGTCTGATTTCTTTGAAAATTAAATTGAGTTGGCTCAGCTCAACATATTATGCAGCCAAATGTCGTGGAAAAGATATATTTTTAAATGTTTTACTATTACTTTTATCTATACTGTTTCTTTAGTCTTGGCCAACGGTTCTAGACCCCATGAAGCCACCGATAACGACGGTTATAATTGAAGCGAGCGAAGCGTCTACCTTTCGGGATTGGACAATTTTACTTTCGTCCGTCTGTCTGTGTGTTCCGGGCTAGCAGCCACAGTTTTTATCCGATCTTTACGAATGCCAAGTGTTCCTTGATTTAATACAATTTTCCTTGGGCGCTTTTTTGGATGGGGAGGAAAATGGGGTAAATAAGCTCAAATAACGTTTTAATACTTTTCCGGGCTAGCGGGGCCATTTATAATCCGATCTCCACGAAACTTAGCACAAGTATTCCTTTACTAGAAACAATATTTTTAGCGTGATTATTTTTTATGGGGGAGGGGTGTCGGTGGAAATCAAAAAAAAATTATGTTAACGAGTTCTACTGTTCGACCATAGGGCGACCACTAGTATACCCTACCTTCCCTTTCGGGGATCCAGATCGTACAAAAATTTACTTGACCCAGCTGTTTCACCAGTTTCACATAGGTTGTCCAAATTAATTTCAAGGATAATTTGATAATTACCTCTTATCTTTCGGTCCGTCATTAACAAGTCATTGAGCCTAATCATTATTCCTTATTGAATTCCGAATTACTATCAAATCAGTAATTTATCCTATTATCTATTCTGCCATTGATAAGACCATATTAGTACGAAGAATATGATTGCATATTGTTGTGTACATAGCTCTAAGTGATATGAAAGAATTTGGTTATTCAAACTTTAAAACAAACCAGTGTCTGTATATTCTTAGTCCTTTTATTAATAATCTCTATACTTTCGAAAGTACGTAAACTCGTAAATAGCGGTTCTGTGTGTCTTCTTCAACACAAAGAAGTTTTAGTTCGAGAATTACTTAGAACAGGTAAGGATCTAATTACTAGATATAAAGTTTACTGTCAGGGTCAACATACTTTATTTACAACAAATATTACCTATATTATGTGCTTCCAATATTTACAAAACATCGTGTAAAAATTCCTCCGTGTCATTGCCGACTGGTAAGGTTCTTGAAATGAAATGAAATTTTGAATGGCGATGAAGATGGTAAATACAACTTGATATAAGTACGTAGGAGGTCTTTGAAAATACTGAACTGATTAACATTAACATAACACAACATAAATATTCTTTATTGTACACCACAGTTTAGAAAAATACAATAATAATATGAGAACAGCGGTTCTCTCTGAGACAGTCTTGATAAAGCCTCGTTTAGAGGTGAAACAATTGTCGACGTTTTGTTGTCTTTTATTTTTGCGAAGATAATGCTATTATATTTTGAAAAGTTTTAACATCTTACTTACCATTACTTTGTCATGGATTTTCGCCAGGTAACGCCTGTTTCCATCCAATATTTAAATAACAATATGCTTATAACAAACCAAATATACAAGAGCGGCAATATCGCTAATAGCGATCTCTTCCAGCCAACCTTAGGGTAGAATATTATAACTGATTAACCTGTAATATTCCTAAGAGATTTGTTTACTTTTTATCCCAATAATATGTTCATTTAGGAATTGGGAATGAAAAAACTATATTACACGTGCCGCAATTAGCAAAATAAATGATAATAAATCCACACTGGTCATAATTGGCTGCCTCTCATTAAAGGAATCCAATAAATAAATGTCCAGTTTATTAACTCGGTAGCTTTTAACAGATTTCCCAACGGAGGTGGTACTCAATTCGGATGTTTTATGTCCATGTTCTAGAATAATTCAGTCATAAAATAGATCTAGTTGAATGGGTGTTGTTTTTATTGCGGATTGCGGATAGTAATACTGAAAATGGTGCCAATGAAATTCTCCTCAGTCCTTAAAGTTTTAAACACAAATGTTTAAAACTTTAAGGACGTACAGACTAAATCGCGTATCTCCTTGCAGGAGTAGACAAAAGCGTTTATTACTCCCACTCACTTTCATGCTCCGCCGTACTCGTAACTCGTAATAGAGGGCGACACTATTGCAGTTTCCGGCTTTTTGGGTATATTTGCTAAAGCCATCAGGTTCAGTGCGTGCGGGTGATGCTAATAAAGGGCCCAGCGATATAGATAGGGCGACTAACCGCCCCTAGAACATTAAAAAAGACTTTAAAGTGCGAGTCGGACTCGCGCACAAAGGGTTTCTTACCAAAACGGCAAAAAAATCACGTTTGTTGTATGGTAGGTAGCCCTTTAATATTTATTATATTCTTGTCTTTATCACTTATTTGTTGTTATAGCGGCAACAGAAATACATAATCTATAACAATTTCAACTCTCTTGCTATCATGGTTCATGAGATACATCTGGAGACAGACGCACGGGCAGAAAGCGAAGACTTAGTAATAGGGTTCCCATTTTACTCTTTGTGTACCTACGGAGGGTCCTTCCTCGTAGTCAAACTTTTTGGTCAAACTGGTTTGACTATGAGGAATTACGTTTCCTCGTGGTGAAATTTGTTTAACGACCCTCCCTGTATTGCTGTTTAGTTAAGAATGTGTACAGTCAATCATTAAAGTGCTTGTTCATGGAACCCTACTAACATAATATGATTTTGGTAGTCTGGTATTAATCTAGGTGTAGTGTTGTAAAACGTACAAAAGTATAATCTACTTAACAAAGGTTACGAAGTTAATGTGGTGAAAGTAAAAGTGTCTATAGTCCGTTCTTTACCCTCACCCCTCTCGAACCCGACGTCATTAAAGTGGGACAAATTCCAACAAATGAACCGAAATTTATAACGCTAAGGTTTAAGGACGTTTTTTGGGAAAATTGGGCCAAAATAAACACAACAGTGGTGACATAAGATAGAAGGAAATTATGGCTGGTTATATTTATTGTTGTCATAATCGTGGACCTAGAATCCCTCTTTAGTTCGTGCTGGAAGTTATAATAGTATTTATGACGCGTCAGTTCTTTCAGACGGTACCTACTATGATATCCTATGTATAGTGTTTATGTGTACTATCATTATCAATAACTTTATCAGAAAGGAAGTAAAGACTGATAAATTTTATATCGAAATATGCTTAACAATAAATATCCGTTTTAAATTAAAAATCTTATTAAAATTTTGACGTTATTTTATACGTTTTTTGTAGTAATAAATCTAATCATATCAATTCAATACTTTTTCTTGCCTCTGCTTGGATTTGCAGCAACTTACCCAATGACCAGTGTGACCAGTTAATAACGTACGAGATTTTTACATCTAATCATATCATAGAGCTGTCTAGCATTCTGAATACCAGTCACATTTCTGTGTCAATGACATTTATAATACCAAAAACAGCTGTTCCCAAGATTACCATTTTATTGGATTATAGACAGAAAATAGACGCGAAGGTTAACCCAAGAAATAAGTACCTAGTTCTTTTCACTGATACGCCTACGGTCAAAGGCTGACTTCGTACGATGTGATATTTATATTTTTTTTATTGGACATCATTGGAGACCCTTATCAATGTATCGGGAGATCTTTTTACGATTATATGCGATTGTTGATAGGCAGTAGTAATAGCTAAGTCTTTGTGTTACGCTTGAACATACTAAACTAAATCTACGTAGTTTGGTCTTGTCTTGTGTCTGATCCAAAAATACTCGTTATCAACCCCGCAACTTGACGCAAAGGATTGTTATAGGACCTATTGGAGACTAACCCAGTATAGTAGTAGTAGTAATACAGTGCCAAATAAAGCCCATTAAATTATTATGATATGACCGTTTGGGACACCCGGCAACGGTCGTGAGAGCGGCCGTGGCCTTGGGACGCGGTATTAAAAAATATATGACCGTTTTGACAGCTAGTTACGGTAATAAAATGAACCAGACTTATATCACCCAAATAAAATTAAAATACCTTTGTTTTAAACGGCTAGCAAACACAGAAGAATAATCGACTTCCTTTTTAGGGTTCCGTACCAAAGGGTAAAACGAGAACCTTATTATTGAGTCCGACAGTCTCCAGGCTGTATCTCATGAACCGCTCTGAACCGCTATAGTTAGAAAGTTGAAATTTTAACAGATTATGTATTTTTATTGCGGCTATAGCAACAAATACTACAGAATAAAATCAATATTTAGGGGGCTTCTATACAATAAACGTAATTTGTTTTGTAATTTTTATAGATAATGGTAATGAACCCTTCCTGCTCCTGCTCGAGTTTCACTCGCACTTGCTTGCCCAGTTTTTTTATTCCTAATCACCATCATCCGTATGTGTGTAGGGTTAGTACTTAAATCAGGCCTGTGCCCTAGGGTTATCTTTCCATGGGTTTACCGGTAATAAAAGTTAGACGGCAACTTGTAATAAAAGTTTCACCAAGACCTTATAGAGCTCCAGCTAACCTCACCCGGATTAAAAGCACGCGGTTAAAAAGGGACCAACAAAGTTACTAGCGAAAAATAAGCGTATAATAAGCCTGCCTACCACTTCAGGGAAACGGGCGTGATTATATGTAGCTAGCTACTTATTGTATAAACCTCATTCTTTTTCTACAATAATCGTATATTTGTCGTCACAAAGTCATAGAACACTTACATATAGCATTGATGACAACCTCTAAGCTCCTTAGTCTAATTTTTATCCAAGAGAACTAATAAAGCCATAAAGTCTTTCCCTACAAGGTACCATGTCCTCTCGGGCCATCGTATTGGCTATAATAGTATTGTAGCGAGTAGGCAAGCAGACTAAGCGAAGCACCACCTCTGACGTCACATCATACGAGAAGGCGATTCTACTCCCGTCTACAAGCTTCTACCTACGCATACGCCATAAGCTACACCTTTTTATAATTGAACTCGCCAATTAAATGCAAGCGAGAAATTATAAGTATTACTAATTTATTAATTATGTATCATCTATTAAGGCAGGTTTTCACAGGGTCAGTGCACAAGTCAGTATCGGCACCAGCGTAGACGCTGATACTGACTTCCTTTGTTTATATAGAGTCAGTAGTCGTGGTAAGCTGTTCATAGTGAGCACACGTTTGTGAAGTCATTGAGAAAGAAAAATGAATTCGCGAAAACAAAAGTAACAACGATTAAATTACTTGCTAAAAAAATTATCAGTTTTGCTCTTGAATGAGTTAGCAGAAATGTTAGAAAAAGATTTATCTAAAAATAAACGAATTTGAGTGAGAACCGAACAATATTTCGCAACGTTGTTGCACGCATTTCTATGTTGCGTTAATTCGGAGATTTTATATCCAATAGGCATTCGTTTTCTCCATATAATTACATCAATTTGAAGGTTTCGTCTTCGCTTAGTTTACGAGCCATTTCTAGCTAGACGCGACGTCACCCCACAATACAGCGGCAGTGACTGACCAAGCGCTGACTTGTCCGTTTACACGTGGTGTTTACAATCAATTTAAATTGGGTTTTTCTCGGGTCAGCGCTAACTTGTCTCGAATTCGGAGTCAGTAAATGGCACTTTATGACTTTATGGCTCCTTTGTTTAGATTCACGCACATTTAAACCTGTTTGTGTCAAGCCAGGGATATACTTGTTTGATATAAATACGAATATTATTTCGATAATAAAATCAAACACTTCAGTATTCTTATATCTCTGTGCCTGCCTATAGGTACTCGTATTATTGATTTCAGATTTCCTTTAACATGAAATATGCTACCATACGCGACAGAGAACAAAGATGGATCGCAGGATAGTGATTTTGTTTACGAAGTTGACAAGGAAAGTAAAAGTAAGTGTGATGAATAGCAGAAAACACCCATCACAAATATTAATGTTTCGGGCGACCCACCCTCCCTTGGCTTCAGTTTACATAGTGATTTACATAAAGCTTTGCAAGTCTGTGATGGATTATCGGTCGAAAAGACATTAAAATCGGTTCAATAGGTTGAGATTAAGTTTATCGGGAACAGACAAACTCAGAGACTGATTTTCATTGTATATTTTGTGTATAGAAATATGTTATGACGCTCAAAGTGCTATATTTAAAAAAATACTGTGATTGGTTTGGTTATTCACTATCTGGATACAAAAGACTAGACACACACGGAGTCAGTTGGTGAAAATCAACTATTAAAATATATTTTTGTATTTTAAGGCAATGAGTTTTGCTTAAACTATTCTTAAAATATTAAGAAAGAAATTATAAATAGATCACAAAAACTGATGTCATCGGCGGGACTCGAATCCACGGCCTTTCCCTAACAGGGGGACTGCTCTGACCAACTGAGCTACGATGACCACTACCGACGACATCGAATTTTTGCTTCATATCATATTCGTAATTTCTACATCGCGCTATTAAGGTTAGAGTTCTAACGAACTAACGATACCGGTGTATCGTGTTACAACGATATTTAAACAATGAATTTTAGATGAATCCTACCCAAATCCATATATTTTTGTATTTTAAAGCAATGAGTTTTGCTTAAACTATTCTTAAAATATTAAGAAAGAAGTTATAAATAGATCACAAAAACTGATGTCATCGGCGGGACTCGAACCCACGGCCTTTCCCTAACAGGGGGACTGCTCTGACCAACTGAGCTACGATGACCACTACCGACGACATCGAATTTTTGCTTTATATCATATTCATAATTTCTACATCGCGCTATTAAGGTTAGCGTTGGATCCACCTACCGCAGTTCTAACGAACTAACGATATAATTTCTGTCATCGTAGCTCATTGGGTCAGAGCAGTCCCCCTGTTAGGGAAAGGCCGTGGGTTCGAGTCCCGCCGATGACATCAGTTTTTGTGATCTATTTATAATTTCTTTCTTAATATTTTATTGAAATATAGTATTATTTCGCCATCTGGACACACCAATATTAAATTTCGTGTGTCCAGGTGGCTTACTTAGATTAAGTTTTCGTCAACTGGACATATACGTTCGCATTTTACTCGAAATCCGGACAAAGTACAGTCGCATAGACATACACACTTTTGTGTGAATTTGAGACTCCGATTCAAAGCAATAACTTGTTAGTAATAGAACTTCGATATATCCAATGGGTCTTAGAGATCAGATAGCAGTTTTACGAAAGCCAACTAAATACATGATGTATCTTTTTCAGAAATCAAATGGCACCATTGGTTACTGCTAAACAGGCCTTTAAAAGTAGTAATAGTATTATTACTGGCAACTATAGCTGCACCTGTACTATTGTATAATTTCGTATTCTTTAATACTTTAAACTTGCCTCCGTCTGATGGATTCTCAATAGGGTCATGTTATATACCAAGACAATCTAGACTTCCATGTGGATACGGTAACGTCACAGCTGACCAATGTCATACAGAATGCTGCTACGACACTATGAATGGCTTCTGCTTCCATAAATTTCCGTCCAGATTCTCCTATATTTTGAAAGAAGAATGGACAGAAGACGTATTATTGACTCCGAGAATACATAATGTACCATTTGGACATCAAAACAGTTCCAGAAATGTAAGAATTTCTGTCGATGAAGTGTCTTCTAGTCATCTAACTTTAACATTCTACAAATCAGATGAACAGATTATTGGTAGAAGAATTGAGGAAAAGAAGTATACATATGATATTTCAGGACAAGAATTAAATATCGTGGTTAATTCAACGAATGGTAACATATTCAATACAGCACGAGGACCTTTTATAGCTTCAAACGACATATGGGAACTAACATTTAAAATCACAAACGAATCAATGTTTGGTTTAGGTGAAATACCTCTGAAAGAAAACACTGTGAAGGTATTATACAGTCATAAAGGTGGAATAAGTTCTATACCATTAATATTTGCGAAATCTAATGGAAATTATCACGGTCTCCTAATCGATACAGTTAGTCCTACAGAAATAAGTATTAGAAGTGAAAACCAAATTATAGTTCGTTCGATTACGGATTGGAGATTGAAATTTCATTTATTTGTTGGACCAGAACCTGCTGATATTATGAGAGATGTTATGCTTTTGACTGGCACTGATTACAAGATTGAATATTGGATGCTTGGACCCCATATCTGTAGGTAAGTTTTCTCAGTACTATAAGAAAGCAGTAAGTCATGCAGTAATCATGTGTCTTTATGTTTTATAATTATAAAAAAAAGAGGGTGGGCGATACAAAAATATTAGACTTGCTATTTTTTGTCTGTCTGTCTCTATTTATGGGTGGTTGTAATTATAAACCTAGGAGTCAGTTTAGTGCATTGTATTTCTATGTTTGTTACTCATCCTGGGCCATATTGGATTTGCTACCTCATAATTGATAATAAGTCTATATGCACAATGTTTCCGATTGCATTAGTAGGCATTGGACCTTTCGTGAGACCTACAAACGTGTTATTTCCGAATGGAGGATAGAAGTTCGGATTCCGAAATTATGATCTAAACACCTCTGTCTATCCCTTTGATAACAAAGACGTGTTGTGTGAATCAAAGTTCAAAAACTTATCAAAAAGCCATAGAAAATATTTAACGAAATATTAAATGTCAAAGAGAATCAAATATATATTTTTATTCATTAAAAACGAAATAATTTGAGAACTTATTTGGAATTACTTTCTTTGAAGGCTTTAATATTGTTAGTATAAGATCTTGCAATATTAAAGACTCCTAGAATTGATACCATTTCTCATACGAAAGGTGAACGCACTAAAACAAAGACTTTTCTAATAATCTATACTAATATTATAAAGCATAAAAGTTTGTTTGTTTGTTTGCTTGAACACGCTAATCTCAGGAAGTACTGGTTCAATTTGGAAAATCCTTTTTTCGTTGAGAAGTGTATTTATCGAGGAAGGCTATAGGCTATATGACATCATGCTACGATGAATAGCAGCAGAGCAGCAGTGAAATATGTTTCAAAAACGGATAAAAAATGTTTACTTTCAGAACTTCCGCGCAGCGCACGCAAGCGCTGGCCAAACGGTTAATGTTATGTTATAATGATGTACTAAAGAATATAGGAACCTTCCCAGTCGACAATGACGCGGAGGATTTTTTAAACGATATTTTGTAATGTAAATATTTTTAGTCTATAATTATGTATATTTTGTATATTGTAATTCTTATTGTAAATAAATTTAGAAATAAGAGATCTAAAGATTTTTTTCTCTTTAAAAGTTCTAAAAAAAAGCCCGCGGTAGCATATATCCATCTTTAACGGGTAACTCACTATAACCTTTGGAAATTAAATTCGTTCTAAAATAATTATTGGCGAAGCTAGATGTTATTACGGGTGACGCGACGGGAACAATAATTACAAGCGACGGGAAGGGGAAAAAATTCAAACTATCACGCGGACGAAGTCACGGGCGACCGTTAGTATTAAATATTAATTTAGAAATTCTTAATAAATCACAAAAACTGAAATGTCTAACAACAGCCAATCTTTGCTTTATATTATAACTTCTAGATCACTTAATATTTTCAACCGATTTCCAAAACAGAACTCAATTCGACTGTATGTTTTTTTAATTATTTTATACTAGTGGTCGCCCGCGACTTCGTCCTCGTGGTAATTTGGATTTTTTCCCGTTCCCGTCGCGCCACGTCATATTTTGAACAATTCATACAATATCTTTATAAATTCGGGTGCAAAGGGGCTCTACCAACATCTTTAGGGCCCCAGCGACCTCACCTGCTAGTGGCGCACCTGCTGATAAACGGACGAGGCTCGTTAATTTACGGTACCTATGGAGTGGCTTCGGCCCCGACGTGGGTACCAGGTGGTACAACAGTGTTGGTCCGGGGGGGTACCACCGTGCAGCTGTGCTAAAGCCCCCCAAGTAACCCAGCCCAGGCTGGGTTGCGTTAGGGGTTCAGCAGCTGCACCGCCGGGCCCGGGGCGATGTATGGTGCAGCAGGCATGGGACCAGTGGGGGCGAAACGGAGTCTAGTGTGGGTGGTGTGGGTCGATTCGCCGGCCAGGGAGACCCTTAGCAACGGCGTTGCCGCGGCCGCCCGCAACACAGTCATGGGGCCCGCCTGGGGCCAACCACCCCAGGAGGCTGCCCCACATGTTGCGCATAATCCTGATGTGGGATCGCCGCTCCGGGTGGTAACCGGTGTGGGGTAGCGGCGGCCTTGCATCAGGGGGGTTTGGGAGCCCTTCCGTCCGGCGAGTCGGCTCCGACCTAACCACACGGTTCTAGACAAAGCTAGCCCCTGCCCTTTGTCACTTACTGCTGCACCAAATGTCGCCCTGTCTTCACGCTTCTTCTTCAAAATCTACAATGACAGTGCAACAAAAAAGAAATAAACGTTACACAGCGGCCCTAGGAAACCCCACAACTTCACATTTCGAGGTGGAGTTCACTAACGTCCGTGGACTCCATGCGAACCTCGATACCGTCCACCACCACCTTGAGACGGCACGGCCCGCTGTGATGTTCCTCACGGAGACACAAATACGCCGCCCTGACGACACGTCTTACCTGTGTAACCCCGGCTATGTCATCGAGGAACAATTTTGAGACAAAGCCGGGGTGTGCGTGTTCGTTAGGGCGGATGTTTGCTGCCGCCGGTTGCGCTGCCTAGAGAACCCCTCCAATTCCGTCCTTTGGCTGCACGTAGACCATGGCTCTATGAGCCAGATCTACGTGTGCGTCTACCGATCCCACACAGGGGATTCTGAGACAACAAAGCTCTTCCAGTACCTCAGCGAGACGGCTGATGAAGCGCAGGTGCGGTTCCCGAACGCTGACCTAGTATTTTTGGGGGACTTCAATGGCCATCACATTGAATGGCTGGGGTCCCTCAAGACTGATCATGCGGGTAGAGCCGCCCATGCGTTCGCTCTCTCCCACGGTCTGACCCAGATGGTATGCGGGATCACCCGGATACCAGACAGGTCAGATCACGCGCCCGCTCTGCTGGATCTACTGCTGACGAGTCGCCCAGCCCAGTACAGTGTTTCGGTAGGAGCCCCACTGGGTAGTTCCGACCACTGTGTTGTTCACGCTGGCATGAAGGTGTCACCTCCTGCACGTCCTGTACAAACGTCACGACGACTATGGCACTACTCGTCAGCGGATTGGGACGGTCTACGCGATTATTATGCGTCCGTCTCCTGGAGCCAGCGCTGCTTTGTAGGAAAGGCTCCTTCGGATAGTGCTTCTGCTATTGCTGGCGAGATCAGTTTAGGGATGGATTATTACATCCCTTTCACTGATGTCGCCAGTATCCGCAGAGCCCGTCCCTGGTTCGGGCGAGATTGTGCCACGGCTGTTCGACAAAAACAGTCGGCATATCGCGCCTGGATCAGGGCCCGGGCTGTGCGCGACCCAAACGTGGGCCACCTCAAAGCAGCGTACAACCGGGCCACAAAGTCGAGTAAGAGGGCCTTTAAGAGATCGGATGCGTTACCCAGATGGAACACTGGCTCACAAAGCCCAAGAGAAAGCGGATATGCTCGCAGACCTCTTTGCGGCTAATTCCCGGGTCGACGACCGTGGCCTGCAGCCCCCCGCCATCGCCAACTGTGGCCACACAATGCCTGATATTGTTATCAGGCAATGTGATGTACGGGCAGTGCTGCGGTCACTCGACACGCGGAAAGCCAGTGGCCCTGACGGCATTCCGGCGGTGGTGCTACGAAAATGTGCAGCTGAGTTGTCTCCAGTATTAACGCGTCTGTACCGCCTGTCATACTCTTCAGGGCTCGTGCCGGAGGTCTGGAAGGAGGCGAACGTACAACCGATCCCCAAGAAAGGGGATCGGTCCGATCCAGGCAACTATCGACCCATAGCTGTCACCTCAGTCATTTGCAAGGTGCTTGAGCTCCTTATAAATAAGCAGCTCATGCAATTCCTAGAGGATCACTCGCTAATCAATGATCGACAATACGGCTTCAGGCCAAAGCGATCAACGGGTGATCTTCTGGCATTCGTAACGCATGTCTGGGGTGGGGCTATGGAAAGGCACGGCGAGTCCTTGGCTATTAGCCTGGACATCACCAAAGCCTTCGATAGGGTCTGGCATGCTTCGCTCCTTTCCAAGCTTCCGGCATATGGTCTACCTCCTCAACTGTGCAGCTGGATTGCCAGCTTTTTAAACGAGCGCCGAGTGCGGGTCCTCTGCGATGGCCAGGCTTCTCGCTTCTTGCAAGTGAATGCCGGGGTACCGCAGGGGTCCGTACTATCACCAACTCTCTTTCTTCTGCATATCAATGATATGCTATCCCTCGGGAACATTCATTGCTATGCAGATGACAGCACACTGCACGGGAGTTACTCGGTTCGTCCGACGGCGGGGCGATCTGAGATTGAGGAGAAGAGACGACGACTCGTGGCTGATCTCGACCGTAACCTCGACAGTATCTCTCAATGGGGTACCGAGAACCTGGTCGAGTTCAATGCCCGCAAAACACAGGCGTGTGCATTTACTGCGAAGAAATCCCCTTTCCTTCCCCTACCCTCTCTTCAGAATGCATTATTACCAATGAAGGACAACCTTGATATCCTTGGCATAGACGTTCGTCGAGAGCTCAATAATAAAAACTACATCGAAAGATGTATAGGGCTAGCTTCGCGGAAACTAGGAATACTGAATAAGGTAAAGAGATTCTTTACACCGGACCAGAGATGTCTGCTGTACAAGACGCAGATTAGACCCTGCGTCGAATACTGCTCTCACCTCTGGGACGGCTCCGCGAAGTATCTGCTGGACGCTCTCGACGCTATGCAGCGACGGGCTATCCGTATTATAGATTGTCCGGAGGTAACGGGAAGCCTTGAGCCGCTAGTTCAGCGCCGAACAATAGCTTCCTTGGCCGCATTCTACCGTATTTACCACGGCGAGTGTTCTGAAGAGCTCTTCAATCTGATCCCACCCTCTTCCTTCCGATCCCGAACGACTCGTGCCGGGCAGAGATGCCACCCCCACACAGTGGATAGCATGTTCGCGAGAACCGAACGTTTTAAACGTTCGTTTTTTCGTTTTCTGCCGAACGATAGTGGCCTGGAACGCCCTGCCTGTGCACGTGTTTCCTCCCACATATAATCCTGGGTTCTTTAAGCGGAGCGTGAAGAGGCACATCAGTAGGTCGTCAAGTTGAGGGCCACTCTCAATAGTAATGTGTGCTGTGAGAGTGGCCCACAATCGCTAGACGTCGTCACGACTTACCACCAGGCGGGCGGCGTCAATTTGGCGAACCAAACATAAAAAAAAAAAAAAAAAAATTGTAGCCTATGTGTTATTCTGATGTGCTATATTATTGTAAAGTTTCATTAAAATCCATTCAGTAGTTTTTACGTGAAAGAGTAACAAACATCCATCCATCCATACATACTTACATACTTACATACTCACAAACTTTCGCGTTTATCTTATTAGTAGGATTTATAACCTCATCCTTTGGACTGGATGAACCAATTCTGAAAATATTTTTTGAAAGCTACTTCTTCCCAAGTGGTCTATTTTCCATTTCCATTTTAATTTGGTCCCATTCCGACAAATATATTGGTCCCATTTCGGTAATTTGAAGTCGGTTGTTGTGTCAATTTTTGAAGTGTATTTTATAAGAATAGTTTAAGCAAACTCATTGCTTTGAAATACAAGTGTACGTTTAAGTGTTAGAGATAATATAAAAATATATTAATGTATTACGTAAGGATTAACATTGTATTAAGTACGCACCACGCCATAGGTTTGGGCCTATAACTTTTGACCCCATAGGGCTAGGTCAAATTTTCAATTTTTTTGGCTTGCCTCTAGATCAAGGGCTATCCATAAAGGGGTCAACCATGATTGGATCATAAACAGTTCTCGAGAGCTAAGGGGGCACAAAAATTACATTCCCCATTTCTAGATGGTATCGTCGCTTAGTGGGAACCGATTATGTTAACACATTGCAAAGGTTACACATTACTAGTCAGGGTTGGGCTTAGGATGGTTGACCATTTCTTAAGACATTGAGACCCCTCCGTGACTCGGAGAGCACGTGAAGCCGTCGGTCCGGGTTGCCTTGTCTATTTCAGTTGTTACGGGTAGTTAAAGCCTTAAAAAATCCGACCAGTCTTACTACAGATCTTCGATATCGCTAATGGCTTGTGCAAGGAAGTTACACAGAAAATATCGAATTCAGCCGTTCCGCTGTTAGGCTGGTAAGCTGGCCCCAAACAACCTTAATTATTTCATCCTGATTGCAGCGAACAAACAACGTTACAGGAATTACAAACTTATATCAACAATGCAAACAGTCAGAATATGCCGTTTGATAGTCACTGTGGGATTGCCCCACCGCAGTTCAGTAACGAATGTAACAGCACACATGTAAGGCTTGTGACCGATGGTGCCATGGCGTTAAGGAACGTCAGAAGAAAGTTTGTGCCCCATGTTTCACCACATGTAAGTACCTACTATTTACAAGCGTTTTTTTTGGACCAGATTTAGCATTCGGAGTACTAGGTCCATGATTCTGAGTATGGGAAGAGATAGCAAATGCCAAAAGTTCTTACAAAATAACACTACTAAATCGACGAAGAGTGTCCACTGTTCCGACGCGCGTACTAAATGGAAAGCCTAAGCTTATAACACATCAGGAAATTGAGGAGGAAGGTTTTCACCAATTTGCAGTTTTGACTTTGAATATAAACGAGAATCTTTCAAAGATCAAGATGTCCCTGTGACAATTTATAAATTACTATCAGATGTCCCACGGCTCCCACGTAGAAAAAATCTCTTAATCCCAATACCCACGGAAAGATTTGTTCTAAAGGTTTCCTTAAACTTGAACTCCTGACAATAATAAAAACAACAAAATATTATTTACCGAAATAGGTCCAGCCGTTCACGCGTAATGTCGTGATCAAGGTAAATAGGGATTATTATTTATATGTATTTAAATATTACAGATTCTATACACAGTACCTGAAGTACCAGATTTAGAAACGACAACTGAAATCCCACAAAACAAAACAATCATTTCAAATCGTACTGAAAGTTGTTTTGATGATGACGAATATAAACAACACATAATCCATGATCCTGACGGAGATAACTACTATATGGGAACAGTAAATGGACACTCTGTCATTTATCCTAATTATGAAAACATCAGTGATGAATTGATGCAGCAGTTGTGGGTTTATACTGAGCCTGATGCAGTTGTTCTAGAAAACAGTTGGCCCTTGGATGAATCTGAAAAGTGCACCAATCAAACACATTTTTACTTACCATATTTTAACGAGGTAGTTTCAACCTAATTTTCACGGCATCGTTCCCTCTTATACTAAGTAATGGGGGATTAGACAATAATGTTTGTAAGAAACCGTCTTACACA
This sequence comes from Nudaria mundana, assembly GCA_963556515.1. Lineage (NCBI taxonomy): Eukaryota > Metazoa > Arthropoda > Insecta > Lepidoptera > Erebidae > Nudaria > Nudaria mundana. The sequence continues at coordinate 6,651,692 of OY748300.1, read as the reverse complement.
CAAATTGTTAATATTACTCTGGTCTTTATTGTAGCGAATGAAAGTCCACCAAACAGATTATTAATAAGTGTTGATTTTTTCAGAACTTTGAGAAAGCATTTGAATTTACACCAAAATGGAATGCCACACAACCTGAGCGATACCTTAATACTCATAATGAATATGGAAACAAATTTCTATCGGCATTTGAACAGTTGAACATGTCTATTCCGATCACAAGCAGCAGTCGGTGGATGAATGGGAATCACCCGATACATCGTCAGGGTATAGAAACTACCTGGGCCAGTTTCCATAAAGAACTAATAGAGATTAGTTTGGGAGGTATTTCTGGTCAGTGGTATTGGTCTTCCCCTGTCTGTGGTGATACAGAACACTTTAATAACGTAACCCAGGTTAGACTATGCGCTAAATGGTATATGGCTTCTACCTATTTTCCTATGATGCAGATTTATTCTAAAGAAGTTAGAAGGGATCCGTTAGCATTCAACGGGACTGATAAAGCACAAATGATTAAAGCTCTAAATACACGAATGAGTTTGTTGCCTTACTTGTATACTGTTCTCCAAGAAGGTCCACTGTTGAGGCCGATGTTCTACCAATTTCCTTCTATAGAAAAATTGACCAATGTAACCACTCAATTTTCGGTTGGAGACAGTCTATTGATAGTGCCAAATCTCCATCCTGATCAGTCCCACGTTCATGTTCTGATGCCTCCTGGACAGTGGTTTGAGTTTGGGAGTGGGTTAAGACTTGAAAGCAATGTAGGAGAATCAATAACCATGGCGACAACTGAAGCTGATTTCCTAACTTTGATAAAAGGTGGCTCGATAATCATAAAGCAAACGGTAAGAAATTTAATCAATTTTTTTCCATATATGATATTTAAGGACGACCATATCGTTTAGTTCAAGTGATCGAAACGAAAGTATCTTTTGTTTAAATTGACCGCCTTAACGTCCATTGCCGAACGTTCCAGATAAACCAGTGGAAGGGAAACCCCAGGACGCCGTGCCATCGAGACCTATAGTATCTAATATGTAACATCACAACACAATGTGCCTTATCATTTAAATAAATGTAATACTACCAATAAATTACAGGAGGTCAGATCAACGACTGCTGAAACTCAAAGGTCACCGTATACACTTTTAATTGCACTTCACTGTGAAACTACAAACGCTACAGGAGAAATCAAAACAACTACTGAACAAGTTCAAAATGTGGCAATTACAGATAATGTGACAGATTCAACCACTGAAGAAATTACTACAATAGACCCTATAATTACAAAATGTTGGGCTGAAGGCAAATTTTATATGACACCGAATTTGACAATATTATTTGAAGCTGATGCAAATACACTTAAAGTTACTGCTCAGGGTGATGACTTTGACCAAACTACTTGGGAAACAGATGTATGGTGGCTTACAGTATTTGGGCTGAAAGAGGAACTGAATAATTTTGACCATCAACATAAACAAGATTTGTTTACTGTAAATTTTCGCGATCTGCAATATAAAGATGAAATCACTTACACGTTTGCAGAATTTTAAGTTTCTGAAATAAAAGGAAATAATTTTACTAACTTATTGCAAATATCAAGAAAGTCAATCTCTACATTCACTTAATTATATCGAATTTTAGATAATTAGAATGAAATGTAAAATTTATATGATATATATTTTGGAAAAATAAACTTGAAACTTCCTTACAAGCCGAGATTTGAGTATTTGATTGGAATAGGTTCTGAAACTGCTTCGACAACATGTGTGGTCCATTGGTCAGTGACACTGCTTAAAGCAACCTACTGGACTTGGAGGTCGTGGGTTCGAATTCCACCGAGGACAAAATTTTGTGGGATAACTGAAGCTGTGTAAAAATGTCGTAAATCTGAATTTATTAAACTACTTAGGTATAACTAGAAAACTGTTGCTTGATATGTATGCTGCTGTCATATTCAATTATTGTGAATTGTTCAGTCCTATCGGTCGTATCCCAGCGGTATACATCGAGCTAGGGGTAGCAAGATGGCTGGACCGTATGGGATTCCCAGTGGTTGGACTACCCACTAAACCACCACGGTGTTTCTCCTTTGCCTTAGCCGGGTCACCGGATACGGCAACGGGTCGCCCCCTTGGACTCTCCGAAGAAGGGCACGGTCCTTCCTAAATGACACAGAAGCGATGACCCCGAAACACAAGGGGTGTTGCTCTCCTCGCGGCCTATTGTGAGCGGGAGGACCCCCGACCCACCGTCCAAGGCAACTCTCCGTCAGGCGCGCAAAGGTACGCCACGCTCAAGCACCACTGACCTGTGATACATCCCAGCATCCGCTTGCACATCCAACAGCGAGTGAGCAAGCCGCGGGCTTAGAAGGCCTGCCATCCCAGGACTTCCTCGTGCAATGGGGTCAACTCTATATTAAGTATTGGCTGCTACAGTACATCTCCCCTGGTCACACTACTCCCGTGTGAGAAGGAAAGAATATGCCTCGTTGCCCACGGTGCACCGGCCCGTCGACTACCATCAAAGCCACTAGGTGGTTTCCGACGTCGCACCTTTCTCGTAGCACAAGCTCTGCTTAATCTCTGCTTAGTTTGAGACTATATGACATTGTGTTTAATTGTCCTAATATATTTATTTATTCGAGCTCAGATATCCTTAAATTGAATAATTTAAAAAGGATACTATTTTGGGCCTCGTTTTTTTTTTTTTTTTTCATTTATTATCTAGTCTACCTACTTTAAACGCTAGCCCTCACAGGGCTCTTTCATCGCTAACTACCCTTACACCCGTATTCGCGAACGGTACCACGAGGCGCGCGGTATCCACGCGCTGAAAAAACGGTGTGTTTTGACAGAGCATAGCCCTCGCGCGCCCCTCAGTGCTGTTCGCGGATACGGCGCTTTGTATTTATATCAATCATCTTTCATTCCTATTCTCTAGTAACATTCCATTTCTTCTTTTATTCTTCTCGCACTTTCATACTACCTTTCACTCTTTTGTGTGAGGGGATTATTAGGGTAATTTGACCTTTACACTTTTCTTATATTTACAATTTTTATATCTAACAATTTTAATTTTTGACAATAGTGTTTTCTTATTCTATAACAGTAACTTCTATGACTACTTATTTTAATAATTTACACAATTTACATTCTAACATCAATATAGTATTTTTACAACGTTATTTTACCGTTTGAACAGCTTAAACTTAAATTTATACATTTATTTATTTATTTCTATGGTTTTATTTTTCTTATTGTAAATACATAATGTTTATCGTCTATTTGTGCATAAAATATGTAGTGCAATATTATTATAATATTGAGACATATTGCTCAATTGTCGCCATTTCTTTTGTGCACTATGCTTATAATTCTGTTACTGTATTTAACAAATTCGTCTCTGTATTCCTTTAACATTTTGGGCAAGGTTGCCCTGCTCAATGTAATGTTATTCCTAATTTCAAAATTGTGGCGATCAATTATATGGACTGGGCATTCGAGCAACAGGTGTATAATTGTCTCGTGTACGTCCGGGTCGCAGGCGCACGATGGGCTCGCCTTACACCTGAAACGGTGCAGGTATTCTGCGAACCCACCGTGCCCTGTCAGCAGTTGTGTAGTAGTGCCAGCGACCGGCATCTTGCGGACGATACTGTACGCCTCCACTGCACAAGGGAGGAAAAGCTTGGTGACGGAGGCGGTCGTACCTTCTTTGTACCTCTCGTTCCACTCACGAAGCGTGCGCTGACGCAGAACGCGCTTCATGAATGAAACCGGGTACAAACCGTAGTCCGGTGCCTTCTTCAATTTCAGAGCCGCCTCCTTGGCGAACTAGTCGGCTCGCTCATTGCCCTCCAGCCCCGCGTGGGCCTTCAACGAGAATAAGGAGATTTCCTTACCCTGAGCCATGCCTTCTCGAATGGCGGTTCGGGCTTCCACCGCCAGGGGGATGAGGGCATGACGGTTAATTACCGTCAGGAGTGCGGCTCTGCTATCGGAGAAGATGCCGAACGTGGTCGTCGCCTCGTTAATTCACGAATACATACCCACATTCATAAAATAAATGTAGGTATTACACTATCGACATCAATCGAGCAATTACCAAGCAGGTCTAGATATCGAACAAAACAAACACCTTTTTTATCTAAGTAAATTGCATGTATTCCTAGCAATACTTTTACAGAACGTCTTAGCGGTTTTAATCGATTCTTGTTAGTAACCATAACAACAGTCAGAAGCAGGTTGAGCGCCTGGTTATGACATACCGTCAGATAAAATTATGATGCAAGTCGAAGTAGATTTGTAGATGATTATTCGACCTCATTATCTAAAAGATTAATATTCAAGTTTGAACTCTACTCTTACGCACACTTTTATAATACTTGTGCTGTGTATATTGTATTAACTTGTGGCTGATAAACATACGGGCTCAGTGTTTATATTGATGTGTTTATGAGAGGGACAACTACGTGTATCATTTCATTGCGGGATTAACTGACCCCAGTGAACCTAGATAAATCACCGGTTAAAACAAATAGCAAGTTATTTCGTAGACAAACGTAAGACGCGAAGGATCTAATTACTTTATGTGCATAATCTCATGAAACCTGAACAGAATCAAGACACTACAGAAGAGAAACCAGCTGGACATTTCTCGAACCCAGGCCCCAGAATGCCGAACATCAAAATATTTACTGGCACATCTCATCCGGAGATTGCCAAGAAAATCTGCTTGAGACTTGGACTCGACCTTGGACGAGCTACCACAAAGAAATTCAGTAACAAGGAAACTAATGTAGAAATTGGCGAATCAGTGCGAGGTGAGGATGTGTATATTGTACAAAGTGGCTGTGGAGAAATCAATGATAATCTCATGGAATTGTTTATTATGATAAATGCTTGTAAAATTGCGTCAGCTTCGCGTGTGACTGCTGTAATCCCTTGCTTTCCTTACTCAAGACAAGATAAGAAGGAAAAAAGCCGAGCACCAATCACTGCTAAGTTACTGGCAAATCTGGTGTCCGTAGCCGGTGCCGATCATGTTATCACGATTGACTTGCACTCGTCCCAAATACAGGGATTCTTCAACATCCCAGTGGATAACCTCTACGCTGAACCAGCAATCACAAAATGGATTAAAGAGAATATACCCGACTGGAGTAGCAGTGTAATGGTGTCTCCTGACGCTGGAGGTGTGAAGAGGATGACTGCTATTGCTGATCGTCTAGACATGGACTTTGCAATTATACACAAGGAGAGGCAAAGAGCTAACGAGGGTGACTCCACTGTACTTGTAGGTAGTGTAAAAAATAAGACAGCTATAATGGTTGATGATTTGGCAGATACTTGCGACACTATTCTCAAAGGAGCCGAAGCGTTGTATGAGGCTGGTGCTAATAAGGTGTATGCTTTTCTTACACATGGAGTGTTTGCAGGTAATGCTATTGAAAGGATTAATAATTCTAAGATAGAAGCTATCGTAGTGACAAATACGATTCCGCAGGAGAAGAATATGAAATTGTGTCCAAAGATCCAAACTATTGATATATCTGTGATGCTCGCGGAGGCTATTCGGCGTACGCACTATGCTGAATCTGTATCTTATTTATTCACTAATGTACCTTATTAAAGATGTATAAAGATGTGTTAGAATAAGAAAGAAAATGTTATTATAATAGTGTTTTTATTCACGTTAAATATGAGGAGTGTAGTCTGAAATAATAAAAATACTCTGAGTTATACCTTTTATTTGTGGTTGTGGGCAAAGATTGCAACGTCAAATATTAATGCACCTGCCGATCAAAAGACAAAGCTTTGTCGTCAAAGCCTTCCTAAGCCATAAAAGTGTTCAGTTAGTGGCAATGACTTTCCGAGTAGCAGAGATTGTAAGTACTCATCATTCACCGAGCCTCACTCACGTGGGGTCTCAACTCAGTTGGGGTAGGCTTTCCAGTCTAACTGCGATGTGGCTGAACTTCGATATTCTCCGTAAAGCGACTACCATCTGACCTCCACAACCGGTTAGACCGGTCGGATTTTTGATTAAGGACTCCAAGTATCCCTAAGGACTGCCATAGATGTTCCTATGACAACCGGGACCGACGGCTTAACGTGCTTTCCGAGGCACGGAGGGGTCTCAGTGTCTTAAGAAATGGTCACCCATCATAAGGCCGGCCTGACTAGATGTAGCTTAACCTTTGCAATGTGTTAACATTGTCGGTTACCACTAGACCACGAGTAATTGTAAGTACTAACATATGTAATAGGGGCCAACCCCTACCTAATGCCTGTTGGAGTTTACGTTCGGATTACAAATATGCGTTAGATTTAAGTTTTTAGAACTTTTAAAGTTGAACAATTCCATCCCATATTATTATAGTGTATCTAACTAAGGAATTGCGCAGCGCACGCAAGAGAAGCTCTCAATAGGACGTTATTTTAATCGCTTATTTACCACCGTTCACCTGCTGAGACCACCTGGGTGGACCGTAGGAAGTTTTTTTTTTACAGCGGAAATTTTATATTTCCCTGGGTGTTAACCCAGGTGGTCACAGGTGGTCCGCTGTAAAAAAAAACCTTCCCACGGTCCACCCAGGTGGTTAAGATATACTGGGAAGGCTGGGAAGTAATGATATACGGCAAATTTAAGGAAAACTTAGAATTTTCATAAAATTCATATTTTATGTCAATTTTGTTCGTAATCACAGAACTGACTATTTCGTCTTCTAAATGATGCTCGTGGGTGGGCAGGTAAAATTTGAAAGTAGAACATAATGTTGTATCTCGCGTATGGAATTAGTAAGTAGTACCGTAATCTCGCGTTTATTACACTATAAGAAACAAGCTGGCAAGTACATGTCTGTCTCTTATCACACTGGGCGGTGGTAGCGCGCGCGCCTCTGCCCAGTGTGATAGAGACTAAGAGACAGACAAGAAATATGAATTTTATTAAAATTCTAAGTTTTCCTTAAATTTGCCGTATATCATTACTTCGTAGAATTTGATCCTTAACAGCAACACTATCGTATGGTGTAATAATATAGGGTGTGTTTTTTTTAATAAATGGGTTCGATTCCCAGCTAGGATTATTGGTTTTTCAAAAATCTAATGATGAGGTTTTAAGTTTCATCAAAATCGGGCTCGTGACTCCTTTGATCATTTTTCGCTATTCCTTATAGTTTCGGATTTGGCCATCTATATCTCTATGATCCAAGCCCTTTTCAAAAATTCATTCCTGTATACTAGCGGACACCCACAGTATCGCCCGTGAAAAATTATATACTTAGATCTTCCTTGAGAACTATTCTATTTATTAATGAAATCAGCATGAAAATCAGTGCTGTAGTTTTTGAGTTCATCGCGAACAGAGTACAGACTTTGTTTTATAATATTTAGTGAGTGATATGGTGAATGTATTATAATGTCGTTATGAAGGTAGCTCTTTATAATGATATTTTCACTAAAGTGAATTTATTTCCATATTGCGTAAACATAGTTATGATACGTCCTTTTGAATAATCCACTCGACCTTTTTTGGGTGGGTTTCCTTTCGCAAGGGTTTGTTTGGTTTATACACAAGGACATTCAGTGTACACACTTCTCTTTTATATCAAATATATGCTCTTGCTATTGGAGGTCTAGGCTAAGGTCTGTTGGAAGAAAAGTCATATTGACTTAAGCAACTCTTTGTCACAGATATTTGGCATTTTATGAATAACTAGCTGATCGCCGCAGCTCCAGCGTGATTTAGTTTACTCGTTCCCGGTTCTCGTGGGAACACATTACCGGGATAAAAAGCCTATGTTACTCAGGGTGAATGTAGCTTTCCAATGATGAAAGAATTTTTGAAATCGGCACAGAAGTTTTTGAGTTTATTCATTACAAACATACAAAGATACAAACCTTTCTTCTTTATAGTAGAGTAGTATAGAAGTATAGATAAATTACTGATATTTAGTATGACACCGAATATGACTATACAGAGAAGTGCAAAAGATAATTAAATAAAAAAATAACGCTTTTAAGTAATGGCAAAAAGAAAAAGGGAATTAAAGTGAAAAAGAAGAAAAAAAGGAGAAGTATAAGGAATGGAGCAAAAAGGTGAAAAAAGCGGTAGCACTAGCTAAATCTCAGGGCCAAGAGCAACTATACAATGCTCTTGATGGTACTAAGGGCCAAAAAGAAATCTACCCGCTTAGCGAAAGACAGAGATGATAGAACGAAGGACGTAAGACATGTAAGATGTATAAAAGATGAAAAGGGTAAGATTTTAATAATAGAAGATGAAATAAAAAATCGATGGAAGGTGTATTTCGAAAAACTTATGAATGAAGAGAATGCATGGAGTGGAAATTTAGAAGAGAGAGTTTTGAATGTAGGTTTAGTGAAGGAGGTTGATAGAGATGAAATAAAAAAGCGGTACGAAATATGAAGAATGGGAAAGTCGTAGGGCCCGACGGTATTCCAGTGGAAGCGTGGAAGATATTGGAAGAAGATGGATATGCGTGGCTGACCTTATTCTTCAATAAGTTGTTGTATGAAGTGACGATCCCCGATGAATGGTGCAATAGTTCTCTAGTGCCCATTTTTAAAAATAAGGGTGATGTGCAAGACTGCGGCAACTATCGAGGAATTAAGCTCATGTCACACAGTATGAAAATTTGGGAGAAAGTGATAGAGAAAAGAGTGCAAGAGGAAAGCGAGATTACCCAAAACCAGTTCGGGTTTATGCCTGGTCGAGGGACTACAGACGCCATATTTGCACTCCACCAGCTGTGTGAAATATATATAAATATATATATGCGTGCACATAAAAACTTGCACATGGTGTTTGTAGATCACGAGAAGGCATACGATCGGGTTCCCAGAACGGTTTTGTGGTGGGCCTTGAAAGAGAAAGGTGTGCCTGGGAAGTATATAGAGTTAATCTGTGCGATGTATTGTCGATCGAAAACCTACGTACGAACCGCTGCTGGCAACACCGACGAGTTCAGTGTGGCGGTAGGCTTGCATCAGGGCTCGGCGCTAAGCCCATATCTCTTCCTATTAATAATGGATGCTTTGACATCGGAGATACAGGAAGAGACCCCCTGGTGTATGCTATTTGCCGATGACATTGTACTCGTCAGTGAAGACGGGCCTGAGGTATAGAGTAGATTGGAAAAATGGCAATGTAAACTGGAGAGTGTAGGCTTGAAAATCAGTAGAAACAAAACTGGGTATATGTTCTCTGATTTCGGCGGTCTCTCCAGTCCTACACCCACGGTGTTAGACGGCGCACCAATACCAGTTTGCTCCAGTTTCCGGTACCCGGTACAGTTTCCAGGATGATGGGGAAATCGATCGTACAGTGAAGCACAGAATTGACGCAGGTTGGATGAAATGACGGCAGGTCAAAGCCACTATACGGGAAAATTTACAAGACTGTCGTCAGACCTGCCGTCCTGTGTGGACTTTCATGTTTGGCCGTAAAAGCGACGGATGAAAGACAATTGCATGTAGCGGAAATGCGAATGTTAAGATGGATATGTGGTGCGACAAGAATGGATAGGGTAAGGAACGAGTATATTAGAGGAAGTTTGAAAGTTGCACCAGTGAATGAAAAATTGAGAAGCGAGCGGCTGTCATGGTATGGACATGTTAAGAGAAGAGAGGAAAGTCGTTAAAAAGGTGCAAAGTATGACTGTAGAGGGTTTAAGAAGTAGAGGTAGTCCAAAGAAAAGATGGATGGAATATGTGAAAGAGGATATGACAAGGAGAGGAGTGAATGAAGAGATGACGTCTGACAGAGGTGTGTGGAGGAGAAAGACTTGTTGCGCCGACCCCAAATAATTGGGATAAGGGCAGGTAGATGATGATGATGACCGAATATGACTATAACGAAAGAATTACCTATCTACTATGATGTCGGATAGTGGAACCTAGGAAACTATTGCAGCAGGCTTTTTTACTACGCTTTTATTAGCTTCACTTGTATGTTTGCTTGTATGTTTGTAACCGACTCTTTTGGGTTCGATTTTGCCCTACTTTGAACGATCAGATTTAATTCAAACTTCAAGCAATAATTCGATTGAAAATTTTAAAAAAATGTATGTTTGTTTGTAAACGACTCTTTTGGTTTCGATTTTGCCCTACTTTGAACGAACAGATTTTGCACACCTGTCAAAGAACCCCACCTGAAGGTTCCAGCATAAATGTGGGAGGCGTCAGTATCGGCATCAAGCCCTCGATGAAGTATCTAGGGATCGTACTTGATAGCCGCTGGAACATCGGACCACATTTCCGAAGTTTGGTCCCTAAAGTGACGGGGGCATCAGGCGCGCTTTCGCGACTCATGCCCAACCTAAAGGGACCCAACGCCTCCTGCAGGAGACTTTACCTGGGGATCGTGCGGAGTATGGCCCTATACGGGGCTCCCGTATGGGCGGCGCGGTTGACGGCCAACAACTCAACGGTCTTATTAGACCGTTGAGGACCTTGGCCGTCAAAACAATAAGAGGGTACCGCACGATCTCCGGAGAGGCTGCATGTCTCCTAGCCGGGACCCATGGGACCTGGAAGTGAGAGCCCTTGCGTCATTGTTCTAATGGCGCAAGGAGGCGCTGGAGCGGGACCACAGGCCTACGTCAAACCTGTCAAAAACCGATAACAATGCAATAATTCGATTGAGAATAAAAAAAAAATTGATAATATCTTAAAATGCACCTCACGCTTTTTACAATAATATACATTTATTTCTTATTTACACTATTCTTAATTCAAACTTATTAAAATTTATTTTCTACTTTTTAGTTGGATTCTCTATAAAAGCGTGTTTTTAAAACTATTATTTATTTTATTACGCACTTACGTCCATTGCCGAGCGCCTATGAATGCAGCAGGCCTATCTCAGCAGCATAGATTTAATTTGATTAGGTACTTTCAAACAATGACGTCTCAGAAAAAGGAAAGAAAAAGGGAAAGAGTTCCGTACCAAATCGGCAAAACAATCACGTTTGTTGTATGGGAGCCCCCTTAAATATTTATTATATTCTGTTTTTTAAGTATTTGATGTTATAGAGGCAACTGAAATACATCATCTGTGAAAATTTCAACTTTCTAACTATCACGGTTCATGAGATACAGCCCAAGACAGACGGACGGACATACAGCAAAGTCTCAGTAATAGTACAGTACAGTACAGTAGGGTTCCCGTTTTACCCTTAGAGTAAAGAACCCTAAAAACTAAATTACGTTCAAGTTTTCCGATTTTTTTATAATAGATTCAAGTCCGTTTATTTTTTTAATATTTTTGGACATTATTATTTGGACGACTGATAAACACTTATATATTTCTTAATACATACATAATATATTATACATATTAGACACCCAACCTCTGCAACAAACATTTCGTGGGTCCCACAAATATTTGATTTGGCCCGGAATCGAACCTGGGATCTCAGGGACGGCAACACACACATTACGCATACCACTGCGCCACCGAGGTAGTTATTTAGGCTTTCATTATATTATTATGTGTTGTAGCTTTTTAATATCATTTTTATGAAAAAAAAATAAAGAAAGAATATCTAACTTAATAAAATTTTCATTTAATTTTATGGTTAGGCTCTTCAACTGAAGTATTAGCATTCTGGTTTCATTTCGAATCCTTGTGTGTCTCCCACGCGTTTTATTGCCATGTAGGTATATAATATTATGTAATAAGTACCTAGTATGTAAGTATCTGTGCGTGAGGATACTTACCTACTCGCTGGAGACCATGGTATGACCCATTAGCGGAAGAAAGTGGATTGTGGCCATGTCCTTTTGAGAAAAAGTCATGCTCGAGAAGGAGGCGGCCGAGAAGGTAACCTCCCCCGGAGTGGGAACGTCACAGACTTCGGAAGTACGCCCAAGACTTCCGAACTTCATGATCAGGGCCTGAAGCCAACGGGTTGGTACACTGATTTAAGTGTGTGCTCATATTAATATCGTATACCTACCGTATAACTAAATGATAGAGTCTATTTACAAGCAAATTGAACAAACAAGAACGTTATCTCGGAGTTTACAAATACATATTTAGTTTGGATAAATACTCCATTACATCATTAACTAAAGATAATTTGAACTTGGCTTGTTTATCGTGTTTGGCCTTTGGATTACATAACAGTTAACAGTACAGGCACAGATTACTAAATAGTTACTACGTAACAGATACTTCACTCAGTAGAAAATTTCCAATACCTACTGCTATAATAGCCTACTCCGTCGCGTCAGCAACCACTGCATGCTAAAATGTGCCTAAATGCTCAAGCGTACAGTTGTGTTTGCTTCGCACCGCGCGTTCCCACTGCAATCGCAGGGCTGCCTCTTATGGCGCGACTTGTGTTGGAAGTTTCGTAGGTAGGTATTTGCGCGACTGTCCGTCAAATATTATCACAATTTTATTCTAATCAATATAGCTTTTTAAACGTTGTTAAAATAAAGTATAACGTTTCTATGTAACAAAAATATGTAAATCTGTGTCTGAAAGGCAAGCTAATGCTTAGTATTAAAACTTATTAAAAATAATTTTTAAACGACAAAAAAATTGTAATAGTTGATCACTTACCTTTCGTCATTGACAGGTAATTGGAAAAATGTTAAGTGTTTATCCCTTCTTTTACTTGATTTGCACCCATCTACAGCACATAAGGCACGTGCGTGCGCTTCGCTTGCGAAAACCGCACTGAATTTGGTCCTCAAACGGCCCACCGGGCGGTAGGTAATTATAGCGCGTAAGTACATGGAGTGACGGAGGCCTGGTACAGGGTCGTGAGGCTTAAGCGGAGCGTTGCATTTGTGTGAGTGCAGTGTACGTGAACGTATATGTGACCTCTTTTACACACACATTGTGTTGTACACACAGCTACAGAATAGGGAATACTACTTACATACAGAACTTGCACTCCGACGTTAATTAAAGCACATTCTTTTGTTTACAGAGTACATAATTCGAACGTTAGGGTTGTCAGGAAAGTGCCAGCATAATTTGACCAATAATTATGACGTTAATGCCTCAATATTAACTCTATGGTCAATGCCGTATCTCAAACAAGAGACAACCCTTACTGACTTACAACTACACAGCTACAAAAAGAGCCACAAAGAGTTTTTAATTCTACTTTTCGTGATCACTCACACAATTGCAAAACTCCGCTTACACCTCGCTAAGGTATTTATGCAATATTTGACTATACCTACGAAGTGAAGCGTCCGTAGCGGTAAGGTTATGGAGTTGGCCTTGTGTTCCGATGACCTGAGTTCGATCTCCAAGTTCCCCTACCACCTACCACCCTACCTAGGTACTAACGTGAACCCACTTCACCATACGACGTCATTTACAAGATCGCTAGGTGCAGAGTCTAGACGTCATTGACAATAATATTGTCAAGACTTATAACAACTAGCGGACACCCGCGGCTTCGCTCATGACAAATTATATACTAAAATTCTCCTCGAGAACCACTCTATCTATTAGTGAAACTAGCATAACAATCGGTGCAGTAGTTTTTGAGTTTATCGCGAACAGACAGACGCTGTGGAGGACTTTGTTTCATAATAATAACAAGCGGACGCACGCGGCTTCGCCCGCATGACAAATTATATACACAAAAACCTTCCTCGAAAACCACTCTATCCATTGTTGAAAACCGCATCAAAATCCGTTGCGTAGTTTTCAAGATCTAAGCATACATAAGGGAACGGAAGCAACTTGTTTTATAACTTTTTTTTAATCCGTGGCACCAAGGCCGTGGCCCCATATACGTCCATTGCCAAGTGCCTCTGGTAAGCACAAAAAGAATTTCCAGTGGCGATGGCGCTATGCGGATCTTGACCATATGTGTGGCCGCTGCGTGGTGGTTGGATGTTACCCCGCATCTTTGGGGTCGGATTTTATCCCGCGTCGGTGAGTGAAGGCGTGCGTGGGATGAAGCCCTTCTGTAAGGACGGCTTCTGTAAGGGCGGTGGGTTGCTTGTCCGTCGTCCTTCACGAGCATAACCTGCTCGCAAAAGGAAATCGGCCGTGTTCCACTGGCTCCCGCTAGAAACCATGGCTCGTAGCATGGTCTCCAGCAAGAGTGTACCTACCACAACGAGGTCCCAGTGCTGACTCGCCCACGCTGAGCATTCCACCAACGTGTGGAGAGCCGTGTCTTCGCCGGAAGCCTCGCAGTGTTGACACGCGGGTGGGACCTCACGATGCATGCGAAACAGACAGGTACTCACAGAACCATCCGTGCCCATTTGTTTTATAGCTACTATCTACTATGTTATGATTATGATGATGATAATAATATATGGTAATATTGACAATGGATTCAATCCACTCTATGATTCAATCACTTAAAGACTCCGTCAAGAAAATACTGACAATAACGTACAATTGACAATCAAATCTTGATCGTCACCGGGGGACTTGAGATCGCAACAGTATCGGCCGAAGAGACTAAGCATGTTGAAAATATGGCACCACGCCATCTATTATAATACTTCTGAACTAACATAAAACTGAACTAAGTCTGGAAGTTATGGTAGGTAATAATCAGCTGTCTGTTTTTTGTTGATTATTTCTTTTTTGTTACCTTTGTAGAGTACTTTGACCCTGAGTTTTAATTTGTTTTATTGAGTTTGCTTTTGTACTTAGTTGCGTTACTATTACAAGTAAATCTATGTATAATACCTGCGCCAATAGTCCTAATAGTTTTTCAAGGTGAGTGGTATATAAGTAGGTATACCTACCTACCAAGACATTTAGCTATATTTAATTTAGAAAAAAACCTCTGCTTTTGCTATCTTTTTGAGGTTATGTTTTACGTTACCTAAATACCTATTCGTAATAATAATTGTATTTAGGTGGTAATGTAGGATCATGAATATGAATGGTAGGTAAACCTCTTAGGAAACGTAATAGGTATCAATAAAAAATATTAACTATCTATTCTCATTAGGTAAGTTTTTCAAACAGAAATCTTCATTATACTTCGACCTTTGAAGTACAGTCAGCATCAATAACATAGGCCCATTCAATGTAATGACAATCCATGGCTTCAATAATATTATGACGTCTTTGATTATGACATCCATCACGTCAAATGTAGGTAGGTAGACACCTCGCGAGAATACTCGTATGTTTAGAGATATTATAGATGAGTACTTCAGTCAAATAATAGATACTAATGTTCATTACAGATCTCATAATGTCCACAATATTATACAAAGCAGATGCCAGTCCACCTGCGAGAGCCGTTTTAATGTTAGTCGATATTCTCGATTTGAAATTCGACCAAAAGGACATAAACCCAATATTTAGAGAACAGGATACGCCAGAACTTATAAAGGTACAGGTTTTATAAATATTCATTGGACCTTTGTTCTTTTTCTATTACTATAATAATAATAAAATCCGCTAAGCTTAGATTCTGACGCTGAAAAATCTGATTTCAGAAAAATCCTATGAGAACTATCCCATTACTCGATGAAGGTGATTACTGGCTGGCAGACAGGTAACTCATACAAACCTAGTAGGTACCATATACGTAATATATAAAAGTACTTTATTAAAAATCTAGTCTGTAAAGGGGTCGAAACAGGTTCAGTGTTCAAAAATACTGATTTTACTGGCCAGAAATCTAAAAAAACTGACTTTTACTGACCATCTGAACTAACTTAAAATAAAAGTTTCATTTAGAATTGAAAAAAAAATATTATTGGCCTCCACCATCCCCCCATAGCCAACCATCACCACCTTTTTATTATTAAAAAGTTTACAAATAGTTAACAGTTTTTAATATTTGTTAATAAGTAAATGACACACATCCAATCATGCAAATAATATTAAAAGTTAGAAACATTAGATATTATGATTTCTTGAAGAAGTTAGTAATCAAAGCATTTTTCTTTTTATCTATAATTCTTTGTACGTTTTCTTCTTCTTTAATTTTCTCCTCGTAGTCTTTTCTTTCTTTAACAGCGGCATCTAGTAATGTCTTGGCCATATTTACGGCGACTAAGTCACCTCAATGTTTTTGTTTGTATCTTCATACTTTCTTTTCAATTCCTTTTTTTTATTGTCTTCTTCTTGACGTGTTCTCTCGTCCAACTTCTTGTTTAGTTCCAACTGTTTTTGCTCCTCAAAATACAGTCTATATCTTATATACGCTGTTCGAGCTAAATTCATTAATTCTTTAGTCAGAGGCACAAGATCTACTCTATTATTATACATATTTCTGTCAAATGTGCGTCTAGAGTTCTTTGAGACATTTCAGATCTTTCTGGTGTAAGGATATGTCCGGAACGTGAAAATCCTCTTTCTACGTCTGCGTTGCCATGAGAAAGAGATAACGCGGCTCTGACTAATATCTCCAAATTTGGGTACATTGGTTGTCCAGTCTCAAATGTTGATTTAAAAATCTTAACCCAATACGTTTCAATACGTATTTTATCAGCGTTGTCTTCGTAGGGCAATTGAACCAGCAGACGACATTCATTTATTAATTCAGACTCTTGTATTTCAATGGGAAGAGCTTTTGCAATTTTTATAAATTCATTATAACAATCAGCGGCTCTGTGAGCATTGGGTCTCAAAATGCACAGGTACTTCGCCAATGAGTTATCTACAGATGTCTTCTTTAATATGTACTTGCATGCAACAACATAGTGATTCCTCACTTTCATCAGGAACGTCAATCTGTCGCGTTCTTGGATTTGCGCTAAAGATTCTTTAATGGATTCTTCCAGAACAATGTCCGATAATTCTAAATGATACTTTTCCTAAAACGCGTCAATGGTTCTTGGTGCATTACTTTTGCAAACTCTGTTTATTATTTTATTGACGAGATGTTTTAATTCATCGTAGATCAAGTGAACAAGGGGTTCTTCCCGCTGAAAGAATCCTGTAAATTTTACAAAAATTTGTGCACTTGAAGCAACGAACATGACCTCAATTTTCGCCGTCTTTTGAGTTAAGAAATTGTGTATATTTTTGAAGTTAACAGATGTAGTCTTCTCTTTGTTGTTCTTTGGTAAGTGCTTCGTAAAATATTCAATTACTGCAGGCCACTGTTCTAAAATCCTTTCAGTGGCAGTGCCTAAAGTAGCCATCGGGAAGAGACATGTTTTAAAAATTTGTGACCAGGTAATTTTAACTTTGCTTGGATATCTTCATACTCCTTCCAGCGAGATGGCCAGCCATCAACAAAGTTATGAATTTGATAAATGAAATCTGATACATTTTCGCCTAGCTCGCTCAAACCCTTTAAAAAGCGTTATGCACAGTGTCTATATTGCATATTCTTATATCTGCTAGTTTTGGTCTGTCCAATAATACCAAAGCCTCGTTCATTAATCTTGTGACGCCTTTATTCACATTGGGACCATCATATCCTAGCATAAGAAGTATTTTTCTGGAAAGCTCAGCATTGTCTAAAGCATCGTTCAGTTTGTTGAAAATATGTTGAGAGGTTGCTTTACCGATGAAAAAGGTTTCCAGGTGACTCGTAACTATCATCTCCTTTATTGGAGACCAGTATTTGATAACGACTTGAAGTTCTTTTCTCGATGCAGCATTACACGTTTCGTCGTAACAAAGAGTGAAATAAGAATTTTTACAGTCGTTTAGCATCTCTTTTTTTAAATATGGCATTATCGTATCGCAAATTAGATATCGTGCCTTGGTTGTAGACATAGAAAAATCTTCTGGTACCGAATTCGGGAACATTGCCATGAAAAGCTCTTTTATTGAACTGCAGGATGGCTCTATAGAATAATCAGATGCTACCATCTTCATAGCCCATAAAATCTCAGCTCTGGATGAATCTTTAACACTATATAGTAAAACGGGTGCTCTACCGGGTGAACCAATCGTCGGGTCTTCAACGAGCCGAACACTTGCTAGATGTAATTGAGATGCAGCGAGCTTCACCTTTGACTGTTCAATATGTTTTTTTTAATGATGCATGTTGCTCCAAAGCCTCAAATCCCCAAGCCACAGAAAACTTTTTCATGCACACACAACAAAAAACCTCATTTTCACCATCCCTTTTTCCCCATTCAGATATAAAGTGTCCATTTTTATCTTTTTTATTAAGCTAGTCCTCATTAAATTTACATTTCCCCATATTAGTTAGTTGGTTAGAAACCACAAACAAATCACACAGCAGTCAAATTAAATCACATACAACGCAGGTTAAAAAGCTGAAGCTGTAACAAATATGCAGAGTTAAACACACAATAATAAAATATGTATTTATTTCGAGAAAAAAAGTAGGATTGGACTTTTTTCCTCGAAATAATGATGCTACGATATTAAGTTGCCACAAGACATAATAGAGCATTAGCTGTTAGTTGCCCTCAAACCATCACTGGGCCCGGCTAAGATAATTAGAAATGACTAGAAATTTGTTTTTTGTTGACACAATCTAAATG
Source organism: Nudaria mundana (assembly GCA_963556515.1). NCBI lineage: Eukaryota > Metazoa > Arthropoda > Insecta > Lepidoptera > Erebidae > Nudaria > Nudaria mundana. The sequence continues at coordinate 6,633,234 of OY748300.1, read as the reverse complement.
TATATTTAAAATGCTAATGTTAGTACGGGAAGACAGGGTTTTCTCTATGACCACCAACTCCAATCATCTCCCCTTTGGTCTCCTGGTGAAAGTAAGGAAGTTTGGTCGCGGTTGTGGGTGGCGAAAATGTGAAAAAGTGTTGCAACTGATGAAATGAATGGACTTGAAAGGTGGAACCCGAGCAACGCCTGAAAAAACTGACCATTTTCTAAAAAAACTGACTTTTACTGACCATGCTAAAAAAACTGACTTTTACTGATTTTACTGACTAGTTTCGACGTAACCTAGCAAGCACCTAGCGACTACTAGAAAACTAGCAAGCATCTAGGTACTACCTAGGTAATACCATTATCTGTACCTACGCTAAGTGCAAGTAACAAAAATATCGGCCTAAAATCTATGAACACGTGTCTACTTGTTTGTATTTGTTTCAGTCACGCAATTTTAATATATCTGATAGAAAAATACGGCAAACCTGAGCACGAATCCTTGTATCCCGGAGACCTTCAAAAACGAAGTACAATACATCAGAGGCTGTTCTTCGATTGTGGCATCTTATTTCCTAGATTGAGATCAGTCATGGTAAACATATTTTACATGTAGAAAAACTACCAGACGTCCATAGCTCTACTAATGTGAAATACTTTTCTTGTTTCTGATCGTCGCGTCGTCACAGTAACTTATTTAGTAAAATATATTATTCCAGGCACCCGCATATGGCGGGAGGATAGTAGAAATGAACAAACACATGATAGCGAATATAGTGGACGCATATTCTAAGCTTGAAGATTATTTATCGGAGCATAAATTCATGGCCGATGACGTTGTGACAATTGCCGATTTGAGTATAATATCGACAGTTGGCACCTTTGATGGATTAGTTCCTATTGATGACAAAAGGTACCTATATTATGTCAATAAGGTGTTTTTTTTTATTTCATATTAGGTGATAAACTAAGTTCCTTTAGGTACTATTTAGCAGACGATTGTGGTTCCCCTTAAAAAGTATGATATTTAAATGAATGGTGGGGGTCCTCTATAGGCTCTGCCTATCATAAAGGCGTGATTATCGGTGTATGTATGAAGTAAATCAATTTAGTAACTTTAGTGAAGGGAACTTTATGACATTTTAGTTGGTCAGAATTATTTGGTATCTTTGGCTGCTACAAAATAAACGGCAACTATTTAACATACATAATATAATGGAGCTACGATTTAAAGGTGAACCCGGGTTACCGATTCCTCCTTCTAAGCCGATTCGTTTCGGAAATTAGCCAAACTAATTCTCGCACTGACGAATGATATGGTCGAAGTTCATTTTTAGGGTTCCATACCCAAAGGGTAAAACCTTATTACTCAGATTTCGCTGTCCGTGGTCTTAGGCTGTATCTCATGAACCGTGATAGTTATAAGTTGAAATTTTCACAGATGATGTATTTCTATTGCCTCTATAACAACAAATACTAAAAAAACAGAATATAATAAATATTTAGGGGAGCCTCATATAACAAACGTGATTTTTTCCGTTTTGGTGCGGAGCCCTTTGTGCGCGAGTCTGACTCGCACTTATCAGGTTTTTTTTTTATTACAGTTCATTCCATGTTCTAGGTTTCCGAAACTGAAACAGTGGTACAATACAATGAACGAGACAGATTATTGCAAGAAGATCAATATTCCGGGAAGTGAACTCCACGCCCAAAGCATGAAGGCGTTTATGATGAACAACAAATATAATCAAAAATCTAAATTATAATATAAATTTAACAAAATATTTTAAGACACACTATGTCATATTTGAGATAGCGTGCTCCCCGAACCTAGGGCTAACGTCAAAATACCCAGTCGAAGTTAGCCCTATGTTCGGGGAGCGGGCTTTCGCGCTGCAAGCTCAACATGGCTAGACTGCGCTTGAAGTAGCTCAAGATTACTAGACTACTTTTTTAAACTTTTGCGTTTTGTACACATTATAAACTTAAGACTAACGGGTCTTTTACGCGATTATTGAGATATATACATACCTCTTTATTACCCGATGTTAACAGGTCGGTCCTCTTTATTAAACATCGGGTAATAAAGAGGTACCTATGTATATATCTCAATAATCGCGTAAAAGACCCGTTAGTCTTAAGTTTATAATGGCTAGACTATACTTGAAGTACCTATGACTTCATCGTAGCGTTTGAAGCCTCTGGACATGACGTCACTCGCTTTCACAAAGTGCTCCCCGAATACGGCCATGGTATTTGATGTTATACGGAATTCGACAAACACCAAACGTCACCCTACCCATCCTCTCTGAAATATGGGGTTATTTTCCCCATGGACTGGTACTTATTCAAATTAAGCAGAGCCTTTGTTATGAGAACGAGATAACTGATACTATTACTTCCTTTGTGTAAACTAGTACGGTGTCCTACCACGCCCTAGGTTTTGGCCTATAACTTTGACCCCTTAGGGCTAGGTCAAATTTTCGATTTTTTGGCTTGTCTCCAGATCGAGGGCTATCCATAGAGGAGTCAACCATCATTGTAGCATAAGCAGTTCTTGAGAGCAAGGGGATAAAAATTACATTCACCATTTCTATATATAGATATTATGTAACTAGATGCCCGCGACTCCGCCCGTGTGGTATAGTATTTTCGGTCCCAATTCCCATGGGAACACATAGGTAAATAATATATTTACGTTAGTTCCGATTGACAAGGCTGTTGAATACAACAGACAGGTCAAAAACTTTTATGACAGGTGATTTAAAAAAAATACATTTTAAGAATCACAGGTTTTTTTTTATTTCAATAACTAAAAAGAAATGCAAATAATTTTCCAACTTTACACTCCAGTAACGTCTACGGCTACCATATGGATAACTTTTTTTTTGAGAAAAAATTATAGGTTACAAAAAACGTTACATAGTTAAACATTTCCTATAAGTCTTGTATAAGTCCTCTCGCGAACGCCCGCACTTCAGAACATTAATAGCACTTAACAATTAAAGTACGTTACAATATACACGATATCAATCACAAAATGTCCTCTCAGTCATACTTAACACATACAAACGAAACTTCTATTGGAATCATAATGTGTAGTTATCACGCAATCTCAATGTCCACTTGTCAGATTTCGAAGTGTTATATATAATTGGGCGTCACCGTCAATGTTGCACGTTTAGTCTTAAATGTAACGGCAGGTGATACATCCTGCATTAGCCGTCCTCCTTTGGGGGTGTGAACCATCCTGAAAGTCAGACAAAATAGGCATTTTAGTCATTTATTCAGTACATATAATAATATATATTTTATCGTCAATAGTCTGAGACGCCCAGGACTTTAATTGGCTGTGCCATAGCGGCTGGCACGTAAGATTTTGTTGCCTTTAGTCAAAATTTCATTGCGAGGCAACAGGTTTTTATTTATTTTTTCAAAATTGCACTTCTTATTAAATTCATTCGGCCATTTTGGACATAACCCATTATAAATGTGCCCGGGGACGGCAATAGGCTTGCGTGGGACTAAAATACTGGCAAATTGTGGGTGTGTACTGCACCTCTGCCTACCTACGGGAATATAGGCGTGATATGTTATGTGTGTGTAGTTTTGATTGTTCCCGATTCCTGTGGGAACACATTACCGGAATAAAAAGTAGTATATTATATGTTACTCAGGAATAATATAACTTCATAACAGTGAAAAAAAATTGTAGATGGGTTTAGTAGTTACAGAGGCTATTCAATGCAAACAAACATTCAAATATTTCCTAATTATAATTGACTGAGGGAGCGAAGCGACCGAAGGCTCTGTTTCAACTTGCAGACTGTGGAGAATTTCTTTCGTCTGTACCCAGCTACGGGTTCTGTCAGATCATGTTTGAGGCCGTATTTATCAACAGATTTGCATGAAACTTTACACACACACTCCTTGCTTACAATGAATAACATTTGAATGATATTTTTTGGATTGGATGACAAATGAAAGAGTAATAAAGAAAATTGAGGAAGAAATTTTCTAAACAAAACCGCTCCCGAAGTCTACGTTTCACAGAACCACTAGTATGTATAGTTTCATTAGGTCTGCAGATATTTTATGTATGTATAGAGTAATTTTCAAGTGTATTCGTATAAAATACAAATCTTTTCTCTTTGACTAAGTATGTAAAGCGTGCATTTCGAGACCATCGTATGAATCCGACGTATTTATGACAGAATTATCTCTTCTATAAATGTTGACAAATGGTTGACAACTACGGTACTAAATGTTTACCTGTTACCATGAAACACGCAACGACAGCTCACGTCGTACAACTTACGTCATTACTGCGTATGAGTGATAAGGATAATAATCGCTCGCTACCACAAGGGAATTCAGTAATGGTCTGTTTGTTGACAAAATATATCTCGTTTCGTTGGCCATATTTTCATGTTTAATATAGATAAAAATGTATATTAGAATACATACCATTCTTCTCATGTATCTGCACTAGACACTTGAAGCTCTGCTGAGCACGAGCCAAACTGTACTGCGACTGTGAGACAACCTTAGTGGCCCCGAACTGTATGCGAGCTTTACCCTTCACTAGGGTGGCCGCTATCTGCATGATGACTGCTTCTACTGTGTAGGCAGACGACCAGCCTTGTTTAGTTAGGAGTTCCATACAGATGGCGCCACCTACTAGTACGTAGCCGCCTGGAAAACATAAAAAAAATAGTTTAACACTTAACTTTAAAATACTTTAAACATAAATTGGATGGAATGTTTTTTTGGGTTCCGTACGTAAAACGTAAAACAGGGCCCTATTACTAAGCCTCCGTTGTCCATCTGTCTGTCACTCATGAATCATTATAGTTAGACAGTTGAAATTTTCACAGAAGATGTATTTTGTTGCCGCTATAACAACAAATAAAATTAGAACAAAATAAATAATTAAGGAGAGCTTCTATACAATGGATACGATTTTTTATGTCAAAAATAAGCATTTGATATGAATACTGACATAAACAAACAGAAACACTGTTGGTGTTTTTTTACAATTGTATTTGCACAGACTGCAACAATCAATAGTTGTACCGTCAGTTGATGCTACTTGGTGCAACACTATTGAACAAAAACATTATATTGAATGGAATCAGGCGTTACCTGGCGAAAGTCCATGATAAAACAATGGGGTAAGATGTTGAATTATTATATAATTGCACTAATTTCGCTAAATAGAAGACATTATAGGCGTCGACATATGTTTCACCTACTCACGAGGCATACTCAAGACTGTCTCAAAAGGGAACAGCTGTTCCCGTTGTCGATATGTCGATTATAATGTCTTCTTTTTAGCGAAATTAGTGCAATTATATAAAAATTCAACATCTTACCCCATTGTTTTGAAAACATAATACTTTTTTTTTTTTTAGTTCCGGCCGCTCTAACGTCCGTTGCCGGGCGTCTCTGGTTACAAGCAGAACGTATTTCCAGTGGCGACTACGAGGTCCCGGCGCTGACTCGCCCACGCTGAGCACTCCACCAACGTGTGGAGTGCGGTGTCGTCGTCGGAAACCTCGCAGTGTTAACACCGGGGTGTGACCTCACGACGGATGCGAAACAGATAGCTACCGAAGCATCCATGCCCGGTAACGATCTGCGTCGCACGATACGTGAGGTCACCATGCTGCCTCTGCAGCCAATCGTCCATGATCGGTCTCACCGCCGCGATGATGGTGGTACCCCACTTGGGTTGCTCAAGTCGCACCCCTCCATGACTCCATGAGATCCTGGCGGAGTTGGGACCGCTGGTCATCGATTTCTTGAGACGCAGGCCTGTGGTCCCGCTCCAGCGACCTGGAAGCGAGAGCCCTTGCGTCATTGTTCCAATGGCGCAAGGGCTCTCGCTTCCAGGTCGCATGAAGGGGTCCCGGTTAGGAGACATGCAGCCTCTCCGGAGATCGTGCGGTAGCCCCTTATTGTTTTGACGGCCAAGGTCCTCAACGGTCTGTTAAGGAGCGTTGAGTTGTTGGCCGTCAACCGCGCCGCCCATACGGGAGCCCCGTATAGAGCCATACTCCGCACGAATACTTTTTCCCTAGTTTAACTTATTTCACACAGACTGACAGAGTCACTCATATTGAAGGTTCACTCACCTGATATAATAGGATAAACAACTCGAACAAACGGTGGTTCAAACGGATAAGTCTCTTTGAACATGATGTTGAGCAGTATTGAGTCTTTGCCCTCCTTCTCCTTCAACAACAGCAGATCATTGTGAAGCGGGCTGTCCGGGTCGACCGAACGCAGTCTTATGTTCCACTCGTAGAGTGAGTCGTTTATTAACTCTGAAAGTAATAAAATAAGTTAAATATTGACACAAAGCCTTAAAACCAAAACTTCAAATTACCAGTATGGTACCAAATTGAAATTGGACCACGTGGCAAGTAGTAGGTTACAATATAATTTTTTAAATCGGTCCCGTCAAGGGGTAGGTAAAGGTATGTAAGGTAGTAAACATTTAAAAAAAATGTCCTATTGAGAACTTTCTCCTTTATTTAAGTCGGTTAGTAAGAAACATGATATTATACTCGATTACCGCGTGTCCCGCCCGTGTCATATAATTTTCTCGTTACCAATTCCTAAGTCCTCATTACTGGGATAAAGATTAGCTTATACACTATTTGTTTTTGGGATGTTTTGGGCCCATAGGTGGCTGAGTGGACCAAAGACAATGTTGCTTTACATATTAGTGAAAGAATTTTCAAAATCGGTTTAGTAGTTACGAAGCCTATACAAAACAAATTATCGTCATAATATTAGTATAAATTACCATCTCATCATTGTAGTTATAATTTAGTCAGCCATATTACTTACAGTTGAACATAAAATCCACATATGGTTCACATGGCTTAATTGGTTTGAGAAATGTCAGCCATTTGTGGCAGACAAGGCATTATGAATCCAGCCAGTTGACATTCGTTTACTTTAGTACTTACCAATAGAATACATATTGTTCTTAAATGAATGTGAACGATATATATCACGTAGCTCCTTCATAAGTCTGTCCGTTGCTTGTAAACTGCCCGATACACTCCCAGATAGGTAGTCCTGTCGTTGGTTCTGTCTCAGTCGCTCCAATGTGGCTAAGTGTTCTGTTTCCATGTCATCCTGGAATTGATAAAATACTTGTATAATAGCAAACATTCATCTGTCACCAGATTGAAAATGCTTAAAGGATTTCGTGTAGTTCGTGAAACTACTGGTAGATGTCTCTACATGGCCAGAAACGCGATTTAGAACTGATATTATGGGGCAGAAATTAAACAGTTCTCACAGACCCAGTTGAATTTCGGTAATAAAATTGATTCATTACCGACCTGTTTATTTGCCAAGGTGTTTATAAACTTAAGACTTACGGGTCTTTTACGCGATTATTGAGATATATACATACCGCACTTCACGAAGACGACGATGAGCTGAAGCCAGTCCACCCGTGACCACGGCGCCACTGGAAATACCTGTTTGTAACCAGAGACGCCCGGCAACGGACGTTAGAGTGGCCGCGGCCGTAAACACGGCTCTTGTAACAGGGCCGAAACGTCGTGTAATAAAGAGGTATGTCCCGTTAGTCTTAAGTTTATAATGTGTACAAAACGCGAAAGTTTAAAGAACCAAGGTGTTTGTTCTTTTTTTACTTTTTATTTGTTTTTTTACCAACGCATTCATTTGTTGTTAGTGGTGCGTTTATGTTTGTAAATGTATGTTGGTGGTGGGTGGGTAAACATACTTTGTTACTGCGTCCAGCATCGTCGACCATTTCTAATGGCAAGTCGTCCTCGCCCTCGGAGTCATCCTCTTCGCCGGGCATCTCCTCGTCTTCTTCAGTACCCGACTCGGCGCCGTTTGACGTCACACTTGGAACTCTACAAACAATATTATGTTAATCACTTGTAATTAAAAAACACTTCAACATGGACTATTTACAATGTCGATTGACGGCACTTGGTGGAATTTGATACACATATTGCACAAAAACACATATTTCCACTGTTTAAATTTTATTTTCACTGACCGGTTTCACCTCACGGCATCATCAGAGATTAATACAAAATATGATATGTGGAAGATTTAACATTTATGTTTTATTAATTAATTGTAATAAAATATACACATACTAAAAATATTTACATTACAAAACATCGTTTAAAAAATCCTCTGCGTCATTGCCGACTGGGATGGTTCCCAGAATGCTGGCTGTGTTGCCACGTTGGATGGTGATACTTATCCTTTGGGCCAGAAAATAGCCAGCCTTCTGGTCCTGAGAAGCATCGATTAGGCGTTTAGCAATGTCTCTACAAAGGCGGCGAGCACTCGGACCCCATGACTCCAAATATATATACAAAATATAGTTATAATTCACATAAAAATGTCGTACCACATATTCATACGGACATCAAAACACTCACACTTCAACATTGGACACAAAAACAGACTTCAAATTACCGGAATGGGACGAAATTTAAATGGGATCACTCGGGAATCAGTAGCTTTCAATTTTAAAAAAAACATCTAAATCGGTACACCCAGTCGAAAGACATGAGGTACTTAGGTAAGTATCAAACATAAAAAAAATCTGTCAAATTGAGAAACTCCTTTTATGGAAGTAAGTTAAAATCAGTATAAGCATCTGCCAAGGCGAAGGGAGAGAAGGAGTTTATTACGCTCACATTTCGCCAGTCACTGTTGGTCTTATAATATAGCCAGATGCTCATCCGTCTGTTAGAAGGTGCATCGCGTGCAAGTGAGGAAAACTTGTGCCCTAGCGATATTGATATGGCACTTTCCATGTGATTTTCATGACACCTTTCTTCATAGTCAAAAGTATTTAAAAATCCGTCTGGTAGTTTTTGAAAATATCGAATCGGAGGATTTAACAGTAGTGACGGTAATCTTTAACTTTTCATTGGCCTCATAACCTGCTAACAGCTGGCCTCCTGACCTGTTCACATAAGTGTTTAGAATACAATTTGTGTAAAAATGACGTCAAAAATAAAAATAACAAATACTCTTTTGTTCTGCAAACATTTGAATCAATTGTTCAACCAACTAAATTCTATTAACAACAGTCGACAAGTGAAAAACTGTTCTTGACTTTGTTCGACTGCACATAATAAATATTAACTAACTGTGACTAAAAGATCTTGAAAACCATAAGCTGGAAATTGTCGCCTGTTCCGTATGTATGCTTAAATTTTTATTTTTATAGTTATAATTTTAAAACTACGCAACGGATTTTGATGCGGTTTTCACCAATGGATAGAGTGGTTCCTGAGGAAGGTTTTTGTGTATATAGTTTGTCAACGGCGAAGCCGCGGGCGTGTTCTAGTGTAAAATAAAAAACTTTTGGTTTTTAATCTTGATCTGTTACGTACATACATAATATCACGCCTCTCTCACAGTGGGGTAGGCAGATACCACGAATTTCCACTTGCTACGATCCTGGCATACTTCTTTCGCTTCCTCAACTTTCATTAATGTCTTCATGCATGCTTGCCGGTTACTGGTGCTTTTAACCTGGCCTTTATTTAGGACATCTGCGATTTGGTCGCAGTATGTTCGCCTTAGTCGACCCTTACTAGTTTGGCCATTCACACTCGCTTCCAGCGATTCATCAAAAGTAGACATTTATGTTAATCGCAAATATACCCAATAAATTCATCATCGCTCCCTAATAGTAATAAGTGCGTCAATCCCTCCCAATTACCTCATTTGCGGTGCTGGATGCACTGGAAGTGACAAAGAATCTAAGTCTGGAGGCTCTGGAACACCATGTAGCTTGCATAGTTCTCGCAACAATATACCGACCTGCAAACAATGTAAAATATCAAGTCAACATAAATTGTTTTGCTCATCCAACCTAAACTATGAGCACCCCGGTTATCCTTCCGATGGCATACCCGTCGTCCGGCTATGTATGTTCAGGTGATAGATTCAAAAACTGGCCAAGTGCGAGTCGGATGCGCACCTTTGTGCGTTCCGTACCAAAACGGCAAAAAAATCACTTTTGTTTTATTAGAGCCACCTTAAATATGTATTATAAATATTCTGTTTTTAGTATTTCTTGTTATAGAGACAACAGAAATACATCATCTGTGAAAATTTCAATTTTCTAAATATCATGGCTCATGAGGTACAGCCCAAGACAGACAGCGAAGTCTCAGTCACCCTAAAAAGAAACCACCCATCTAAGTTTGTGTAGGAGGGGATCAATGAATGATCCTCTAGTACTACTAAGTTTGTTACCTACTCTTTTAGCGAAAACAGTCCACATTTCAATTAAACTTCACAATAATAGCTCATACATCAGAATAACATTTTATCCTTTTATCCCAAGGGGAGAACTGGGGGAAATGGCCCGTAAAAGTCGCGGGTGGATGGTCCTACCGGCTGCCGTCGTCCCCGTTGGAAATAATAATAATAATCCCTGATATATTCCCGTTGGAAATGGGAACGAAAAATGTATTGTACTCATGCAGTGCCGTTGGCTTTAGCTAATTTAAAAAGATTAATAATAGTAAAAGCAAACTCGTTGCCTTCAAAATACAGGAACATATTGAATTAGAGTACTTTTTTTATATTCACGAACAAGTCTCATGAATCATGATGAGTGATGATTAGTGATGAACGATCTATAACATTATTTAATAATTTAAGTGGACACATTAGAAGAATTTAATTTGAAAAACGATTAAAATATTTCCTACATCACGACCGTAGGGATGGTATCGGCAAAATTTATTGACAAAAATATTTCCGACGAACTATAATATATGTAAATGAACACGTTTTTTCTTTTTCAAATACACTTTTAATTGACACAGGTTCTTATTTTGGTAACAAAGTTCATAGACCCATTCGTTTCGACCAGTCGACCGTCACGGTCAACAATCGAAACCATGACATTGTGGCCGTTTAGCGAACAATTTGTTTAAGGTGAAATTAATAAATGCATCGAGATTTTATTTAATGTGGGGTATTGTCATGGACTTGAAGAACCCCGTCGCGAACTCGGTGAAACAGGCATGTCTTTTTATACCCGTATATTCTAAAAGTCATCGGGTTATTCCCATGAGGAATTATCCCAAACCCTTGCTTGTGTGCCGTGCCTCACGTACGTATCGTGAGATAGGCATTTTTAACTTTAGCTGCTTCGGTGGCGTGGTCGGTAGTGCATCGGCTTTCGATTCGATTCCCCGGGTCGAATCAGATATTTGTGTGATCCATAAATGTTTGTTTTGAAGTTTGGGTATTTTCTATGTATATTATGTATGTATTTAGAAATATATAAGTATACTTATCAGTTGTCTAGATCCCATAGCACAAGCTTATAGCTTAGTTTGGGCTAGATGACGTTGTTTGAGAATGTCCAAAATTATTTATAACTTTCCAAAGAACAAGAAGAAATGCTGTGTAGAAAATTACAAAAATTGAGCAACTAGAAGGAATCTTTAGCTGATCTCATCGCGCGTTTTAAGCACTCGTAGGAGCAATCACCGAATTTTTGTGGATAATGGTTATGGAAATATTGTAGTTGGACCAGGTACTGCCGTAGTGCTGCTTAGGAAAGTATCATTGGTATGATTTGACCCTGCGTCGAATACTGCTCTCACCTCTGGGACGGCTCCGCGAAGTATCTGCTGGACGCTCTCGACGCTATGCAGCGACGGGCTATCCGTATTATAGATTGTCAGGTAACGGGAAGCCTTGAGCCGCTAGCTCAGCATCGAACAATAGCTTCCTTGGCCGCATTCTACCGTATTTACCACGGCGAGTGTTCTGAAGAGCTCTTCAATCTGATCCCACCCTCTTCCTTCCGATCCCGAACAACGCGTGCCGGGCAGAGATGCCACTCCCACACAGTGGATAGCATGTTCGCGAGAACCGAGCGTTTTAAACGTTCGTTTTTCTGTCGAACGATAGTGGCCTGGAACGCCCTGCCTGTGCACTTGTTTCCTCCCACATATAATCCTGGGTTCTTTAAGCGGAGCGTGAAGAGGCACATCAGTAGGTCGTCAAGTTGAGGGCCACTCTCTATAGTATTGTGTGCTGTGAGACTGGCCCACAATCGCTAGACGTCGTCACGACTTACCACCAGGCGGGCGGCGTCAATTTGGCGAACCCAATATAAAAAAAAAAAAAAAAAAAGTAAACTAGTGGAAAGGTATCGTGTTTTTGTTTAAAACCTACCTATGTGTACCAAGTTTCAAACATGGGTGCGCCAAAGTTAACCTAAATTTTCAACTCCGATAATTAGAAATCCGAAAATGTTCTTCCTAACATTTTTCATCCTAACAATCACAATTCCTAACCACTGTCTCTATGTTCATAATTTCGAAGCATTCAACTTCATAATGTCAGTAGCAATAAACATCTATTATACTTTTATTTGTTTTCCTATATTTTTTCAATATAACCATCTTTTACACTATTATTCAAAGTCATATTTTTTTGTTTGGATTTCTTTGGTTTAGGTTAGGTTAGAACTGTGCCCAGAAGTCCTAATTATGTTTAGAGATAAAAGCGTTATGATAAAAAACAGTAGGAGTTTAAATATATTTACATTAATGATATTATTAATTACAATTTTCGGAAACATGAGTGTTATGAACATCGCCGGTAGCACTACAAATAGTATGAATGAAAAATTTTAGGAACAGTGATCATTCGGATTACAAATCACTAGGAGGAACCATTTCGGGTTAAGAACTTTAAGTGAGCCAATATGAACCCTTTAAACACACACACACACACATATCACGCCTATATCCCCGAAGGGGTAGGTAGAGGTGCATTACAGACCCACAATTTACCAGTATTTTAGTTCCACGTAATAGGGGGCAAGTCTATTGCCGTCACCGGGCACATTTATAATGGGTTATGTCTAAAATGGCCGAATGAATTAAAAAAAATTAGCAGCTATATGGTAATTTTGAAAAAAAATTAAAACCGTTGCCTTGCGATGATATGTTGATGAAAGGCAATAAAATCTTACGTGCCAGCCGCTATGGCACAGCCAATTAAAGTCCTGGGTGTCTCGGACTATTCGGATTATAGAATCTCGGATTATAGTTTCAAACATAATGCAAACATAATATGTAATAAATACGCTTTGTTACAAACTATATAATGTACGTAAGTATGTATATTACCATTTTAGAGATTTCATAAGCTACCAAAAAGCGCAAATGTGTGGTATGTAGACAAATAACACACGTGCTCTTCGAGTCGGGCTTCAAGACATAGCACAAAGTTTAACGTTGGTGACAATCGGTGGAATTATATGGTCTCTTTTTGTGTGGACACGACACCCTACCTATCATACTTCTAAATGAAGTAAGATAAGTAACAATAAGATAAAAAAAATGTCGAAGGAGAAAAGCCTTTCAGAGGTCTCGTTCTTTTTATATTTGTTTTGGAGACAGTCGTATAACGACAGCATAGATAGTTGTGTAAAGATGCGCTTACACGGACAACTTTTAAAGCAATAATTGCTGGGCAACAGAAATTGATCAATATGGACCAATTTTGTAGATCAAATTTTTGGGCATATCATTTGAAAAAAAGTGATTTTTGTCGACATGACTGTGTCCGTAATGAAGCATGACGTCACAATCGACCATGTCCTTATAATTGCGCAATTTTTATTGCCCATATACACCATAATGATGACGGAACGACAATGTCTCGCATCACTATACATCACTATCATCACTACATGTTATAAAACAAAGTCTGTCGGTCCGTATGTATGCCTGGATCATTAAAAATACGCAACGGATTTTGATGCAGTTTTCAACAATGGATAGTGGGTTCTGGAGGAAGGTTTTTGTGTATATAATTTGTCGAGCGAACGAAGCCACGGGCGTCCGCTAGTATTATTATAATATAACTTTGTCTAATTGTACAAAGGCGGACTTAATGCCACATGTATATCTACCAGAAAACCTTAATGCATCTAGGGGTAGATGCTCAGAGGTTAAAAGGACAGTTAAAGAAATTGCAACTAAGTGCTCCAAACGGAAAATTAATTTATTATTATTCATATTTTGATTGACAATAGGTACTAGCATAGTGATGTTTTATAAGTACGTCCAAGAAGTTAGCCCCCCACTTATCGATTACAAAAATTTTGAAAGTTATTCTGGGTTGTTCTAGGTTTGTGCTACTTTGTTCCAAAACATTATAGAGCTAAGAGTGAAATTTTCAGAGAAAATCCAAAAAAGCCAATTTCTGAGCTGGCCCCCCACTTTTAAGATATCACAATTCTGGCGGTTGTTCTGGGTTCTGCTAGGTTTGTTCTATATTGTTCCAAAATATCGCGCCCGAAAACCAATTATTTTCGCCACTATCGCAAATAATAATTTTTGAACTGGCACCCCACTTTTAAGATATCACAATTCTGGCAGTTGTTCTGGGTTGTTCTAGGTTTGTTCTATATTGTTCCAAAATATCGCGCCCGAAAACATGATATTTTGGAAAAATATAGAACAAATCTAGAACAACCCAGAACAACCGCCAAAATCGTGATATCTTAAAAGTGGGGGGCCAACTTCTTGGACGTTTTGTAAGTAGTGGCTATTGTGTCATCCCTGACACCTGACAGGTTGGTGTGATCATGATCATCATCATCGTTATTATTATAGGTTTCACTATGATGTATGGGAGCGGGTCTAGATATAAGTACGGCCTTTTGGCAACGGCTGGTGTTAAATGGTTGAAACGTCAGGCAATATTACAAGATAATACGCGTAATCGCGATCTCAGCTCAAGTGGGTAACCACTTCTATTCGATCTCGCCGAAATACGCACGTTCTCTCCCTTCTGTACAATATCTTGTTCAACCCTTCCACTCCTTACTACGAGGGTGGATTGAAAAGTACTCGGCCTAACACTTATCCATTTAGTTCTAAAAATCAAATCTACCCACATTATTTAGTTCAGTTCAGACCTGTTAATTGTGTGAAGTTTGAAACGTGTGCGATAATTAGTTTTAATTTTATAAATTTATAAACAAAGCAATCTGACATCATTTCCGCAAATGGAGCAAATCGAGCAGCGTGCCGTCATTGAGTACCTCCATAAGAAGGGGCTGTCATCAAAAGCCATCCATGATGATATGATCAGTACATTAGGGGATTGCGCTCTTTCATATTCATTCGTCAAAAAATGGATAGCAGAATTCATGCGTGGTAGAGAGAGGTGAAAGACGAACCCCGCTCTGGAAGGCCTACGACGTCCACTACTGATGAAAATGTTAAAAAAATACTCGACTTAATTATGGTAGACCGCAGATTGAAAATTAGAGAGATAGCCGAGATTATAGGCATCTCTTATGAACGTACTCAAAACATAATAGTCAACGTGTTGGGTTTCCACAAGGTGTCTGCGAGGTGGGTTCCGCGACTGCTTTCAGTTGAGCAAAAAAGGATGCGATTG
Organism: Nudaria mundana; assembly: GCA_963556515.1. Taxonomy (NCBI): domain Eukaryota; kingdom Metazoa; phylum Arthropoda; class Insecta; order Lepidoptera; family Erebidae; genus Nudaria; species Nudaria mundana. Next base: position 6,617,767 of record OY748300.1, on the reverse strand, counting down.
ACTATTGCAGGCGACTGTTTGGAGTTATTTGAAGCTGATGAATGTGATTTTTTGATTCGTTTTGTTACTATGGACGAAACATGGGTTCATTACTGTACACCGGAAACAAAACAACAATCAAAACAGTGGAAAAGACCTGGTTAACCACCCCCCAAAAAGGCTAAGTCGATTTTATCGGCAAGTAAGGCGATGGCTTTAGTATTCTGGGACTGGAAGTGTGTGATTATGGTTGATTATCTTGAAAGGGGTCAGACTATAAACTCTGATTATTACTGCACCTTACTACGTCATTAACGAGAGGAAATAAAAGAAAAACGTCCAGGAATGATCAGAAGAAAAGTCCTGTTTCATCAGGATAACGCTCGTGTTCACACGTCTGTCCAATCAATGGCAGAAATTCACAACTGTGGCGTTGAACTGTTACCGCATTCACCTTATTCAACTGATCTGGCACCGTCAGACTTTTTCTGTTTCCTAACCTAAAAAAGCACTTGGGAGGTCAGATTTTTGACAAATGACGAGGTCAAAGCAGCAGTAGACGCATATTTTGACTATAAGGAAGAATCTTTTTTTTTTTCAACGGGCTAAATGCTTGGAAGGCAAAATGGCAAAAGTGCATAACTTGTTGGTGATTACGTTGAAAAAAATATATATTTCATTTATTATGTATTTATTTTCTTGGTTAGGCCGATTACTTTTCAATACACCCTCGTACTTAAAGGCTCGGTTCGAGTTTCTAAATGACACGCATAATAAGTTTAACAATCGTAGGTTTGTGACCTAGGTACTCATGAATTTGAATGTTAAATTCAAAATTAACTAAACTCGATTATGTTCAAAAACAAGTTAAAAATACAAAAATTTGCCATATAGTTTTCGAAAGATTTTTTATAATATCTAAAAAATGTCACATGACATGAAGTTCAACATCATTTTAGAGGTCTTTGACCATGCTGAGTTCATTACAGCTGGTCTTGAGTATCTATTACCGTTCTCGATTTGACCTCGTTTTGACCTTGACCTTGATATCAGAGGTCAAAGGTCAAGTTACTTTTAGAGGTCTTTGACCATGCTGAGTTGATTGCAGCTGGTCTTGAGTCTCTAACTATTACCGTTCTCGATTTGACGTCGTTTTTACCTTGAGATCAGAGGTCATAGAGCATGCTGAGTTGATTACAGCTGGTCTTGAGTCAAATCGAGAACGGTAATAGTTAGATATTACCGTTCTCGATTTGACCTCATTTTGACCTTGACATTGAGATCAGAGGTCAAAGGTCAAGTTCATTTTAGAGGTCTTTGACCATGCTGAGTCGAGTGGCGTTTACACTGACTCTCTAGCTCTTACCGTTCTCGAGTTGAAAGTTGTTCACGGACGGACGGACATACTGTTGTATAAGAGATTTTCGTTTCGAAAACTAAAAAGCCATATCATGTAGGTTAAAAAGTCTTCACTATCACTTGTGATTCCTCACAACCACTTGTTTCTTTTTCCATTCAATATTGTATATTGTTTGAACTAAGTAGCCATTTTACAAGACAAACTTTACTATCTACCTATTTGTTATGAAAAAACCGGCCAAGTGCATGTCGGGCCACGCATAGAATAGGGTTCCGTAGTCGCCCATATTACCAGCTATAACTCCTGAACAAACAAAGTTGTCTAATCCACTATAGTCTTCCTTGAAAGTTCATTACATGGACTACCATCGTAAAGATTTTTCGAGCCAGCCGTTTAGATTTTAGAGAGGTTTTAGATTTTAGATTTTACACTCTGTTTTACCAAAAAAATGAGCTATAAAAGTAAATATCTTGCAAATGAATACTTAAATCAAAAAATCGTTTTAGCAACCTCTCAATGTTTTTAAAAGACCTATCTAATGATATATAAATAAAAATACAAATTCTAGTTACGTGTATGGGAGCTGCCACAAAAAAAATTATTTCATACTTTACTCTTAGCACTTTGTCAAAGTATTAAATACATATACTCATTCAAAGTTTCATGTTCCTAGCACTCACCGTTTAGGAGGAAAGCCGAGGACAGACAGACGGAAGACATGACCGAAACTACGGAACCCTAAAAGAGTCTCACAATAATGCCTTGTTGCTTTGCTATGTTTGAGTTGAGTTTTCATGTCTTAATTTATTTTATTTAGTTGTGACAAAATACAGCTACATACTATGTGTTGCCTCTTTTTTAAACTTGGTAAACTACAATATTTACACAATATTAATGTTGTTGAGTAGGAATAAATGAACTATGATACACTATGACAAATACATAATTTATTAGTTCACTACTAAGGAACAATCTATCTTGCTGATTAATTAATGTATAATTGATTTTAAATATGCTGTTAGATAGGGCCAAATATCTAAGAACTGTGTGTTACATGCCTTGAACTACGTCAAATATTTGTTAATATGGAATATATTTGGATACACAAAACTTACCCTGTGGTTTTAAATTATTGCCTATTATTTCATTACCAACTAAATAAATAATTTAGATTTTAATTTGAAAAAATCTAGCAGTATAGAAATATTCTATTAATAACATTCTAATAGGAATATGAATAAACACTTACCTGATTTATAACATGATTGTCTCTGCCCTGTGTGTAGGTCAGGAATTGGACAGCATTTGTCACAATGGGGTCCTCACTGTCTGCAAACCATACAGGAGGTGTGTTGGGGTATGTCTCCTAAACAATAACAATAGACAACTTACTACTATGGTGTATTTTGAATTTAGAATAGCCTACTATTGGAAGTTTGGTCTGACAGATGAGTACAAGTTTCTATCACCAGTGAGACACAGTGGAATATAAATAAAGTAACTGTTTAAAAGTTAATAATTTTGATATGTATTTGGCTTACAACTATTCTTGGCTAATCATAAAATAATAAAGGACATGGTGCCTTACAGTTTTCCATTAGAACTGGAATGAGTGAGTTTTCTATTATCAGTCCATGTGTATAAAACCAGCAATGCATGTATTTGATAACATTATGAATCCATAACAAACCTAAAAACTTTCACTTGTAGAATAAGTATCAAGTGTATAATAGGATAGAAGGATGATTTTTAGTAAATAAGATGATAAGATTCACATTTTAATTAATAAACGTCAATTTAAGAATAATCTGTGTCAAACACATTATAATCAATAGTAAACAAATAAAAATGTCTACAAATGTAAGTATAGTAAACAATGATATCATTCAGTCTTTAATGGTAGATTGTTAGCAGTAATGTGTCCACTGAGCACATTGAATGTAAGACTGCATTGTTGCATCAAAAAAAAATCAGGTAAATGGGACCAAGCTGTGTATAATGACAAAAAGCATCTAGTTAGGATGACTAAGAGCCTTTGTCCCAAAAACGCGCCTATATACCGTTATCCAAACAAAACAGACGTTACTCTCTCTTCTATAAAATAGCTGTAATGATTCACGAACGCAGTGATAATGACATGTAGGACCCGAAATGATCGATACTACGATTCGACATGGTGCCGTTTGCTGAATATACTTAATCTGATTCGTATTATGCACGCATGCTACTATTGGTAATGTAATAGGTACAATGTTTAGTAAATAATATACACTGAAACATGATACTAAAAGTTGCTACAGGGAAATGTAATTTCATTTCCGTAAACCTTTTGTTGACAGCCCTGCCCTCATAAACAACGACCCTTTGTCCCGACGAAAGATAATCAATAAACGCACACGGTACTAGAACATTATTTTTATGTTTATTACATTTACTAAATTGTTAAATTACTTACCGTAATATTTGCGTGTATTTCGTATTTCTTTCCATTTCTGCCAACGAATCTGCAGGTCAGTTCGTCGACACTAGCTGACATTATCTGAAAACGTTCATGGTTTTTTGGAAACACTTGTTCTAACGTTTTGATTTCTAACTTAAGTGTATTTAAGCAAGCCATTAGTGTGCTAAACACTAATTCTAAACTAACTAATCGTTATTCACGATAAAATACATGAAAATAATTTTACGTTCACTGTACTCCGCGACCAAGCAAAATGGCGGAACGTAATGGCGGAAATTATAAAATTGATAAATTACCATAGACTTGGCTGAGGCAGCTGTAGTCTTTTAATTATCTGTGGAGAAGAAAAGTGTGTTGTGTTCCATTACCGACGAAAGTATTGGGCAGTTCCTTCCAACCAAATAGGTAATTATTTTATAATTTACTCTTCTAGGAATTTATTTATAAAACACATTTATAAATAAATTAAAACTAAACTACCTATCTAAAAACTAAAACTAAAATAAATTACCAAAACTAGGTCCCCTAGGGAGAGTGCGAGCACGGCTTGTCGACATATTGTTGGTCCACCTGCTTGCACCAATGATAATCGCAGAAAATGACAATATGTTAAGTAGCGATATTTTCTGCAATATCATTGGTGCAAACTGGTGGACCGACAATATGTAGACACGGCGTGGTCGCACTGCTGGATTGCTAAGGATAGTCTTTGTGTGAGAAAGCTGCCTGCGCGGGGATCACTAGTTTCTTCCCTCAAACGCTTGCAAATATGCAAGACGTTGTTAAAATTATATTATATGCATATAATCCGATGTCTACATAATAAGCTAAGTATATATCACGCTACAATTATAGGACGGGAGCAGCAAATCGTGTTAAAATAGCTCGTTTGACACCGTGTATCCACTATTTCTCAGAAGTGGAAATACGAGTACTTAGAAAAAGTCAAAATTATCATTATTTTACTTAGATAATTTAATACTCTAAAATTTTGTCCTGAACCTCCTGAACTATGTTTTGATGAAAATATACTGAAAACTTTGACCTTGTAAAACTTTTTTAGACCTACCCTACACTTGGGGACTTTTGGTAAGTATGTTCGTCAGCGCCACTGGACATACCCTCTGCTAGTAACCAGAGACGCCCGGCAACGGACGCTAGAGCGGCCGCGGCCTTGGGCCGCGGAATTAAAAAAAAAAGAAAAAAGTATGTTCGTCAGCAAGGTATATTTATTTATTAAACTACACGAAATAGTTCCCTTGATGTCCTATTTTCGAATTATTGCTTGGTCTAACTGGACACGTTTGCTGTCGTCTGTTTGTCTGTATATTCCGGACTAGCAGCTCTTTACGTCATAATATTTTATGCAATCTCCATGAAACTTGGCACAAGGTCGGACAAGGTGAGCTTTTTTTATTGCGGAGAATAAGTAGGTATATACATAAAATACATTTTACAATTCGTATCACCGCGCCTATATCCCGCATATTTGCAATACTAAAATTTTATTGGTCCTTAACTCTAGAGACCTAACCTTAGTCGAATCGACGAATACGCGTTACAAATATTGCTATATCTTTTCGACGTGTGCACCGATCGTCGTGGCATCGCGTGCCAATTCAGTGCCTGCCGAGCCCTCTCTGCAGGTGGCCGCGTTCGGCTGGTAAGTACCTGATTTTTCGAAATATCGCCAAGTTATTCGTCGTTGTGACGAATGGTTAGGGTTTGTGTATATTTTATCGTATGTAATGGTTTCTATTTTTTTGCAGTTTTACAATAAATCTGTTATCAAATGAACAACTTACACGTTTATTATTGAACGAGGAGAACTTTAGTGTAAAGGAGGTATCGTCTGGAAGTGAATTAGAAGATAATGTGGAGGAGGATGATGCAGAAAGTGTTACCCAAAATTAGTCTTCTGATTATGAAGATACTCCCCTGAACGCCCCAGAATCTTCTTCATCTGCTTTGTTGGACGATGTACTGGACCCTCAAACAACCACTGTTCCATTAGATGACAGCTCAGCTACCAAACCCTGTATGTAACTTTCGCACGAAGCAATATCCGCAGTCGAAGCCGTCACGTTTGGGCCACCAATAAAAGGCATACTTCAAATATGACATCTGCCATCAATATAACAATATTCCTATATTCCTATAAGAGGACCTGGCTCCCTGGAACCCTGGCTCAAAATCCGATTACTAATTCGCACTATGCCAACACACATCAAAAACAAAATCGATGATATTTTAGGTGCAGCTAGCGATGAACGTCAAAGTCAAGGTCGCCACGAAGGTCAAGGTGAAGGTCCTTCATCATCCAGCAATGATCTCGAACCTTCAACAGCACCAAATAGGAAAAGGAAGAATTGTGGTCTTTGTTGCTACGAAAAAAGGCGCATGACTAAGTCCTATTGCGTAAAATGTTACACTGCAATTTGTGGTAAATATAAAATTGAATTTGGCAGTAGTTGCGCTTCAAAAGTCTGACTTTTATATTTTTTATTTATAGAAGAAGACTGTTATGTTTAGGTTTTGCCAAAGAAGAAATGGCCATATTTATGTAATTTTTTTAATTACTTTTATATCATGACTACTTGACCTCATTCATAATGTACCTAAAAAATGTTGTAAAATGAAAATATATGTCTTAAAATGTAAACTAATTGTTTTATTTCATTAAACAATACTTGGCTTACTATATCGTCCATTAAAAGTATCGGAAATAAATATTTAAATGTATTAATAAGCATCCCAAAATTTTGTCGTCGAATCGACGAATGGTTAGGTTTAAAGAAGTAGGTTCGAACGTTAGGAGTCTAGGGTTAAAGGTCCCACGCAATAATGGGTGAAAATCCCTCTAAATGGATTTAAAATATGGCTCAAGCATAGAGTAAAGATATCACTAAAGTAGATAAAAATAAAAAGTAAAGATAAAAATATACTCCAGTTTTGAGTCCCTTTTGAGTTTGAAGCAGTTTCACTTATATATGACTGTCAATGTCAAAGTGTCCTTCAGTCAGTAGTCATAAGTCACTGTCAGTAAGACAGTAGTCAAACAAACGTCACATACATTCGTAAACAAACATTTTATTTTGATTTTTCAGAAAGATAGAATGAATAATAGTGACCTAACAGCGCGTTAAAGTTTTATGTATAATGGGTAGAAGCCCTTCGCCTAGTACTAGTAGACGTTATAAACGTAGACGTTCGCGTTCTTATTCCCGCGATAGAGATAGGCACCGGCCTCGTAGAAGCAGTCTTATTCCCACTTCGGCATCTACTGCAACAGAATTGCTGCCAATAAATCCAGGAGAATTCACTTTTACGTACTACAAGCGAGAATTGAATAAAATAATACTTTATAGCAGCGAAACAAACACAGTTGTGAATAGTTTGGAAGATTTCTGGGTGTTTTTGAAGAAGTATGAAGCTACATTGAAAAAGGCTGGCAAACCTATTGTGGAACCTACTTATCAGGAAAATGATGCTTACAAGTTTTCTAAATTTCATTGTATTAACTTTTCAACTGTTCTCAAATTTGTGGATATTGTGTCTGAGGATAGAGGGTGTAGAAAGTTGGATAAGCCATTATTTGAAGCATTCTTGAATATAGTCTCGATTTATATTGATTTTAAAAATAAAGAAAAGTTTGAGAAGCTAAGGAAGTTAAGGCAAGCTCAAAGAGATCTGCCGGTTGCTAAGTATAGGTAAGCGATGTCCAGCGGGATCCTTAATAGAATTTACACATTCATACACACCTTAATTAAGAATTTATATCAGTTTGAAACATTGTACCTTCCTATAAAAATAATTAAATTTCAAAAATAATACTAAAAATCTTTTTCTCTTAACCAAATTCAACCAGTGGAACTAATATTGATTAATGTTATAACATTTTCAGAAACGAAATAGTTGCTGCAGTTCAAAATGAAAAGGTTGTGGTTGTTGCTGGTGACACAGGTTGTGGAAAGTCTACACAAGTTCCACAATATTTACATGAAGCGGGTTTTCAAAATATAGGTATGTATGTTAGTCTTCTGTCTTCCTGATTACCTTTTCTACACAAACATTATCCAAGAAGACACTTTTCAATTAGTCCATACTTATAAATTTAATTTCCACCTTTCCAATAGTGACAAATTTACCATGAGGACTATTTCTCTGGATGCATAAAGGCCGAGACCTACCTTCTTTTACTGCTGTTCCCAGTAAGCAATAAACTTGGTCCCTGTTACTAGGGACTGACAAATCGACTGACGAAATGTGGGTGAAATAATAACTTCTCTCTACCTCCTTTGGGGATAAATCTGTAATTTTATGTACTTAGTGTATTTTCTTTATTTGCAGCGTGTACACAACCCAGAAGAATAGCATGTGTCTCCCTTTCCAAAAGAGTAGCATACGAAATGCTGACACAATTTGAAACTAAAGTGGGTTATCAGATCAGGTTTGAGAAGAGCAAAACTGTCGACACTAAAATATGTTTTATCACTGAAGGACTACTGTTAAGACAGGTTAGAGTTATTTTAACACTTAAGGAGTTTCTGTTTAAGGTAGAAATACACAGTTTAAAACATTTGTTTGAAACAACGTTATATTGAACACTGCTGCAGGGCAAGCATGGGGGTAAAAAGAGTTTGTTGTAAACAAATCATATTGCAGGAAGTTTAAAAATGTGTTGATTAGGTCACTCATCAATATTTTCTGCGAAATCATTGGTTATCGACAAGCTCTTCCGATGCCATGTTCATGCTGCTGGTTTTAAACCATGTAGCCAGCACAAATCTCAGTTTTAAACAGTGTATTTCTCTCTTTATCTGTCTATTTTATTTGTGTTTCAGTTAACTGTACAGTCAAGGTTCAAAGTGCATTCTCATTATTACAAAGCAATAACTTGACATAGCTGACAATATCGTATTGTTTGAAGAAGACCCTTAAAAAGTGGGAGAAATGCTGGCTGAGTTTGTGGACAAAAGCAAGCTTGTTGGTCTGGAAATGAATTCATTGAAAATAAAAATTATGACCAACAAGAGAGAGGTTGATATCTATTATCAGAAAGACAAAAATCAATTATATTATAAAGGAATACCCTTACTTGGGAAAATGAATATCTCCAGAAGACCAAAAATTAAAGAAATTAACCAAAATAATACTAGTAGGTTGGAGAAAGTGCTGGAGCATGATCTGCATCACCATACAGCATAATGAACTTGACTGTATGGTGATACAGAGTCTTCAGATTCTATTTAGTGATAACAAAGATAAATAAGAATCACTGCAGAGTCAACTTATTGAATTGTAATAATGGGAATGGACTTTTGACCTTGACTATACACAACTGTAGATTATATTTTTCTTCCATAATAATGTAGATACTTAATCCATTTCAGATGTCCTCAGAAAATCTACCAAGCTATGACGTCATAATTCTAGATGAAATTCATGAGCGACACTTAATGGGCGACTTTTTATTAGGCGTATTAAAATGTCTGATACATAGTCGAAATGATATCAAGCTGGTTCTTATGTCTGCAACTATTAATATTAAACTATTTGAAGATTACTTCGCTGCAGAATCTGCTGTGGTTATACGGGTGAGATAGTTTTTATTCGTAAAATAATACCTACTAGCAACGCTCTAAATAAGTGTTGCCATAGTCTCCATTTTTCCAAATATTGTGGGGCAAGTGGCAAAGTTGTAATTCGTGGTAAAAAACTCTTCTCCCTCCTTTATTTCTTCCCACAACTGGTTTATTATTCTAATTCTAACTAAATTCTAACGGCACTACGGTCGACTATTCACAGGGATATCGTCACTACCGCTTGCCGCTCGTTTGTAGCCTTACCGCTATTAGTTCCACGCGGTTTTGTACACTCTTACCAACTTTAAGCGTGCGATATTCATATTTTAATTAAGCTTAACCAGCTACGTGTACTTCATGAGATGGATGATTTAGTCACTTATTTTTATTTAAATGTATGTTTCAGGTGCCAGGGCGTTTGTTCACAATCGAACTGAACTATAAGCCGATATTCATAGAAGAGAAACCATCAAGAGATGACAGGCTTGACCCACAACCATATGTACAGATTATGCAGCTGATTGACAGTAAATATCCAAGTAAGTACCTTACCCTTACCTACGGTCTTGGGCCCTAGAGATGTTGGATAGGGCCACCTTTAGCTTTTTACTTAACTAGAGATATCGTTTGTATATGAAAGCAATAAGTTCGGCCGTTCCGCGTCCGCTTAAGAGACTACTCACACTTATTCAGCTCTATTCAACCTTTGTCCATAGAAAACAACGATTTTGTATGGAGATGCGTATACGCATCCATTCAGCTTTCCCCGTCTATTCTCCTTTCGCGGAAAACCAGTATAAAATGAGGATAAATGTGTTTTTATCATGCGAATGCTATAGGGAGCGTTCAGCGCTGTTCCGCCGCATTCACAATTTACGACCTGTATTGTTCCTGCATTGATTTGATTTATTATTGCGTAATCATTATTCACGCAAGGATCAAAGAGTGCAGACGAGTTTCAAAGTAATTATAATTATTTTATTTATACAAAAAGTTATCGACGAAGAGAAACTTATATCGTTAGTTCGAAGAAGAAATAGTTCGTTAGAAGCGTTTCAGCGGAGATAGCACGCTATGACGGCTTTTCTCATTCTTACGACGCCGTACGCGGCTGATAGAAGCAGAGCTGTATAACTGTGACCAAAATCGTTCAGCGAAACGCGAACGGAGCTGAATAAGTGTGCGTAGTCCCTTAGACTTTGTTTCCAAATATAAAAAAAATATAATCGCAAAATTCAAAGTTGATCGACTAATATAGGTAAACCAATGATTTTTTTTTTTTTTTTTTAATCTTTATTTAGGGAGCTTAGCCACAATTATGACTATGTCGCTCCATCATAGCCACTTTTTATGTTACTTGTAATTATACTATAGTTAGTCTTAAATATTCTAAATACAATGTGTACATGGCCTTAGCTGTGTCTGACTGTGGACTGGCCAGGATACTGTTGCACCTACCGGTTTCCATTACACTAATATTTAGCACACAATTTCTTTGTTGTTGGATCCGAACACATTCCATCAATATATGTTGTACGTCCTCAACAACTCCGCAAGTTTCACAATTAGGCGTAGGTGACAAACCCATTAAGAACGTAAACTTTCTTGATGGGATGTGTCCGGATCGTAACCGCATAGCTGTTACCAACTTATGCCTACTCAGAGAACAGTTATCAATCCAAGGAATAACCAATGGCTCAGGTTGTATAGTTCTGTACCAGATCCCTTTTTCGGTAGACCTTTTGTCGAAGTATTCCCTCCAAAGCTTTATACAGTACTCTTTTATTAGATATAGTCGGTCTGAAAAGTAAGGAAGTATCGACATGGATATACCTTCCGAACAAGCCTGCTTTGCAAGTGTGTCAGCTATTTCATTACCCTCTATACCAACGTGAGATGGAATCCACTGAAGTTGCACCGTTTTACCACTTAGTTCTAACTCCAAAATTTGATTAATAATATTGTAAGCTATCGGTGTGCCTCGAATTGTCGAGGTACAGCGAGCTACATGTAGAAGGGCACTTTTGGCGTCAGTAAAAATGATAAACTTGTCGTGCTCAACAGAATGAATATAGGATAATGCTTCATTTATGGCTATTAATTCTAAGTTCATTATTGACATTTCTATATTAATGGTAAAACGACTACATGTGTTTTGCTGAGGATCGAAGAAGGCTGCCCCTGCACTACTATTCTCCCTTGATCCATCCGTGAATATTTGGTAAAAATTTGGAAAGTAAGAACTTATATACTCTAAACACAAGTCCCTTAAAATGGTGGTCACATATTCTTTTTTAGGTTTGTTTACATTATCTACATTATACTTTATATTTTTGGAAATATCTATATAGCTCATCCACACCCTATTTTGAAACATATCCAAATTTTGGCTGCAATGAATATTTACATTTTGAAGTTGTCCATACATAATAATTAATATTGGTTTATTTTTCCTACGCCATGTGATTAAATGGTTAGCTAAATCGTCTAATAAGCTGACTATTCTACTGTTAACTAGTGAAGATTTAGATTTTAACAAAAATTTACCGGCTAAGTAGCATCTACGTGTGTGTAATGGTTGAATGGCGAGTTCACTGCTCATTACATGAATGGGCGTCGTTTTAATAAATCCACCGATGATCCTCATAGCCTGATTTTGAATTTTATCTAACTTGCATAAATGAGTTTCACTACTGGCGCCGTATAAAAAACTACCGTAATCTAACCGACTTCTTAAAAGAGAAATATACATTTTTCTCAAGTGTTTAGGATGTATACCCCAGGACGACCGGTGTGAAGCTGGCAGCCAATTTTAGCAGCCTATAATCCGACTAAATGAAGATGGTAATTTTTGTGAAGTTAGCAGCCTTCGTTATTTTTAAACGATATTCTAATGTTGTTGTACAATTTATTAATCAAACTATTCAAGCGATTGCTAAAGCATCAATTAGGATCATTTGCAAGCGATAATTTCGTAAAATGTAATGTACATTATAGTAATTTTTCCAGAGTTAATTGATCATGGCTGCTGGTGTTGTTAGCATACTAAACCCCATTTATTTGGATGTTTTAGGCATAAAATCATTAGACAGGTATATGTCGCATCGAAAAGATGTATTTTCAAGGCGGCAGTTTGATATCTTGACCCAGATATAGTGCTTCGAAATACATCTTAAAAATTTTCAAAACTTCTTATACAGAGTTAATTGATCATGGCTGCTGGCCTGTGTGAAGTTGGCACCGCAAAGTCAAAAATTGAAACGTTTCTCAAGAGTTCCGTTTGCACAACATTTAGTTCTATAGTTCCTGATAGGTTTTATTAATAGTTCCGGCGAAAAAGATCAAAAAATTAAGTTTTGAAAATTTGCGGTGCCAACTTCCCGTAGCACCGCAACATGTTAAAAATATCATTAAAATCAAAGAATCTGATAGTTCTCGATAAGTTCTACAGTTCCTGATAGATTTCAGGAATAGTTCCGCCCTTTAAATATTTTTAAACATTTTTTTAAATCTGACCACTCATTTCTCTGGCGCCGCATTTGCTAAAACTTTGTTGTGCTCGTTGTTTTAATGGTTTAAATGACAGTTCCCGACAGTTTCTCGTATAGTTCCCATCGATACGATTCATTTTAGCCACAGTTCCGGCCTTAAAAGGCCTTAATTTTTTTAAGAATTGCATTCTTAACTTTTTGTTAACCCTAGCACCGCATTTTCTAAAACTTTGTTGTGCTCGTTGTTTTCATGGTTTAAATGACAGTTCCCGACAGTTCTCGTATAGTTCCCATCGATACGATTCATGTTAGTCACAGTTCCGGCCTTAAAATGCCTTAACTTTTTTTAAGAATAGCATTCTTAACTTTTTGTTAACCCTAGCACCGCATTTTGTAAAACTTTGTTGTGCTCGTTGATTTCATATTCTAAATGACAGTTCCCGACAGTTCTCGTATAGTTCCCATCGTTACGACGCATTTTAGGTACAGTTCCGGCCTTAAAATGCCTAAACTAAGTATAGCACCGAATTCTTAACTTTTTGTTAAACCTAGCACCGCATTTTCTAAAACTTTGTTGTGCTCGTTGTTTTCATGGTTTAAATGACAGTTCCCGACAGTTCTCGTATAGTTCCGATCGATACGATTCATGTTAGTCACAGTTCCGGCCTTAAAATGCCTTAACTTTTATTAAGAATAGCATTCTTAACTTTTTGTTAACCCTAGCACCGCATTTTCTAAAACTTTGTTGTGCTCGTTGTTTTCATGGTTTAAATGACAGTTCCCGACAGTTCTCGTATAGTTCCCTTTGATACGATTCATGTTAGTCACAGTTCCGGCCTTAAAATGCCTTAATTTTTTTAAGAATAGCATTCTTAACTTTTTGTTAACCCTAGCACCGCATTTTCTAAAACTTTGTTGTGCTCGTTGATTTCATATTCTAAATGACAGTTCCCGACAGTTCTCGTATAGTTCCCATCGTTACGACGCATTTTAGGTACAGTTCCGGCCTTAAAATGCCTAAACTAAGTCTAGCACCGCATTCTTAACTTTTTGTTGAACCTAGCACCGCATTTTCTGAATCTTTGTTGTGCTCGTTGTTTACATGGTTTAAATGACAGTTCCCGACAGTTCTCGCATAGTTCCCATCGTTACGACGCATTTTAGGTACAGTTCCGGCCTTAAAATGCCTAAACTAAGTATAGCACCGCATTCTTAACTTTTTGTTAAACCTAGCACCGCATTTTCTAAAACTTTGTTGTGCTCGTTGTTTTCATGGTTTAAATGACAGTTCCCGACAGTTATCGTATAGTTCCTATCGATACGATTCATGTTAGTCACAGTTCCGGCCTTAAAATGCCTTAACTTTTATTAAGAATAGCATTCTTAACTTTTTGTTAACCCTAGCACCGCATTTTCTAAAACTTTGTTGTGCTCGTTGTTTTCATGGTTTAAATGACAGTTCCCGACAGTTCTCGTATAGTTCCCATCGATACGATTCATGTTAGTCACAGTTCCGGCCTTAAAATGCCTTAACTTTTATTAAGAATAGCATTCTTAACTTTTTGTTAACCCTAGCACCGCATTTTCTAAAACTTTGTTGTGTTCGTTGTTTTCATGGTTTAAATGACAGTTCCCGACAGTTCTCGTATAGTTCACATCGTTACGACGCATTTTAGGTACAGTTCCGGCCTTAAAATGCCTAAACTAAGTCTAGCACCGCATTCTTAACTTTTTGTTGAACCTAGCACCGCATTTTCTAAAACTTTGTTGTGCTCGTTGTTTACATGGTTTAAATGACAGTTCCCGACAGTTCTCGCATAGTTCCCATCGTTACGACGCATTTTAGGTACAGTTCCGGCCTTAAAATGCCTAAACTAAGTAAAGCACCGCATTCTTAACTTTTTGTTAAACCTAGCACCGCATTTTCTAAAACTTTGTTGTGCTCGTTGTTTTCATGGTTTAAATGACAGTTCCCGACCGTACTCGTATAGTTCCCATCGATACGATTCATGTTAGTCACAGTTCCGGCCTTAAAATGCCTTAACTTTTTTTAAGAATAGCATTCTTAACTTTTTGTTAAACCTAGCACCGCATTTTCTAAAACTTTGTTGTGCTCGTTGTTTTCATGGTTTAAATGACAGTTCCCGACAGTTCTCGTATAGTTCCCATCGATACGATTCATGTTAGTCACAGTTCCGGCCTTAAAATGCCTTAACTTTTTTTAAGAATAGCATTCTTAACTTTTTGTTAACCCTAGCACCGCATTTTCTAAAACTTTGTTGTGCTCGTTGTTTTCATGGTTTAAATGACAGTTCCCGACCGTTCTCGTATAGTTCCCATCGATACGATTCATGTTAGTCACAGTTCCGGCCTTAAAATGCCTTAACTTTTTTTAAGAATAGCATCCTTAACTTTTTGTTAAACCTAGCACCGCATTTTCTAAAACTTTGTTGTGCTCGTTGTTTTCATGGTTTAAATGACAGTTCCCGACAGTTCTCGTATAGTTCCCTTTGATACGATTCATGTTAGTCACAGTTCCGGCCTTAAAATGCCTTAACTTTTTTTAAGAATAGCATTCTTAACTTTTTGTTAACCCTAGCACCGTATTTTCTAAAACTTTGTTGTGCTCGTTGTTTTCATGGTTTAAATGACAGTTCCCAACCGTTCTCGTATAGTTCCCATCGATACGATTCATGTTAGTCACAGTTCCGGCCTTAAAATGCCTTAACTTTTTTTAAGAATAGCATTCTTAACTTTTTGTTATACCTAGCACCGCATTTTCTAAAACTTTGTTGTGCTCGTTGTTTTCATGGTTTAAATGACAGTTCCCGACAGTTCTCGTATAGTTCCTATCGATACGATTCATGTTAGTCACAGTTCCGGCCTTAAAATGCCTTAACTTTTATTAAGAATAGCATTCTTAACTTTTTGTTAACCCTAGCACCGCATTTTCTAAAACTTTGTTGTGCTCGTTGTTTTCATGGTTTAAATGACAGTTCCCGACAGTTCTCGTATAGTTCCTATCGATACGATTCATGTTAGTCACAGTTCCGGCCTTAAAATGCCTTAACTTTTATTAAGAATAGCAATCTTAACTTTTTGTTAACCCTAGCACCGCATTTTCTAAAACTTTGTTGTGTTCGTTGTTTTCATGGTTTAAATGACAGTTCCCGACAGTTCTCGTATAGTTCCCATCGTTACGACGCATTTTAGGTACAGTTCCGGCCTTAAAATGCCTAAACTAAGTCTAGCACTGCATTCTTAACTTTTTGTTGAACCTAGCACCGCATTTTCTAAAACTTTGTTGTGCTCGTTGTTTACATGGTTTAAATGACAGTTCCCGACAGTTCTCGCATAGTTCCCATCGTTACGACGCATTTTAGGTACAGTTCCGGCCTTAAAATGCCTAAACTAAGTAAAGCACCGCATTCTTAACTTTTTGTTAAACCTAGCACCGCATTTTCTAAAACTTTGTTGTGCTCGTTGTTTTCATGGTTTAAATGACAGTTCCCGACCGTTCTCGTATAGTTCCCATCGATACGATTCATGTTAGTCACAGTTCCGGCCTTAAAATGCCTTAACTTTTTTTAAGAATAGAATTCTTAACTTTTTGTTAAACCTAGCACCGCATTTTCTAAAACTTTGTTGTGCTCGTTGTTTTCATGGTTTAAATGACAGTTCCCGACAGTTCTCGTATAGTTCCCATCGATACGATTCATGTTAGTCACAGTTCCGGCCTTAAAATGCCTTAACTTTTTTTAAGAATAGAATTCTTAACTTTTTGTTAAACCTAGCACCGCATTTTCTAAAACTTTGTTGTGCTCGTTGTTTTCATGGTGTAAATGACAGTTCCCGACAGTTCTCGTATAGTTCCCATCGATACGATTCATGTTAGTCACAGTTCCGGACTTAAAATGCCTTAACTTTTTTTAAGAATAGCATTCTTAACTTTTGGTTAAACCTAGCACCGCATTTTCTAAAACTTTGTTGTGCTCGTTGTTTACATGGTTTAAATGACAGTTCCCGACAGTTCTAGCATAGTTCCCATCGTTACGACGCATTTTAGGTACAGTTCCGGCCTTAAAATGCCTAAACTAAGTAAAGCACCGCATTCTTAACTTTTTGTTAAACCTAGCACCGCATTTTCTAAAACTTTGTTGTGCTGGTTGTTTACATGGTTTAAATGACAGTTCCCGACAGTTCTCGTATAGTTCCCATCGATACGATTCATGTTAGTCACAGTTCCGGCCTTAAAATGCCTTAACTTTTTTTAAGAATAGCATTCTTAACTTTTTGTTAACCCTAGCACCGCATTTTCTAAAACTTTGTTGTGCTCGTTGTTTTCATGGTTTAAATGACAGTTCCCGACCGTTCTCGTATAGTTCCCATCGATACGATTCATGTTAGTCACAGTTCCGGCCTTAAAATGCCTTAACTTTTTTTAAGAATAGCATTCTTAACTTTTTGTTATACCTAGCACCGCATTTTCTAAAACTTTGTTGTGCTCGTTGTTTTCATGGTTTAAATGACAGTTCCCGACAGTTCTCGTATAGTTCCCTTTGATACGATTCATGTTAGTCACAGTTCCGGCCTTAAAATGCCTTAACTTTTGTTAAGAATAGCATTCTTAACTTTTTGTTAACCCTAGCACCGCATTTTCTAAAACTTTGTTGTGCTCGTTGATTTCATATTCTAAATGACAGTTCCCGACAGTTCTCGTATAGTTCCCATCGTTACGACGCATTTTAGGTACAGTTCCGGCCTTAAAATGCCTAAACTAAGTCTAGCACCGCATTCTTAACTTTTTGTTGAACCTAGCACCGCATTTTCTGAAACTTTGTTGTGCTCGTTGTTTACATGGTTTAAATGACAGTTCCTGACAGTTCTCGCATAGTTCCCATCGTTACGACGCATTTTAGGTACAGTTCCGGCCTTAAAATGCCTAAACTAAGTATAGCACCGCATTCTTAACTTTTTGTTAAACCTAGCACCGCATTTTCTAAAACTTTGTTGTGCTCGTTGTTTTCATGGTTTAAATGACAGTTCCCGACAGTTCTCGCATAGTTCCCATCGTTACGACGCATTTTAGGTACAGTTCCGGCCTTAAAATGCCTAAACTAAGTAAAGCACCGCATTCTTAACTTTTTGTTAAACCTAGCACCGCATTTTCTAAAACTTTGTTGTGCTCGTTGTTTTCATGGTTTAAATGACAGTTCCCGACCGTTCTCGTATAGTTCCCATCGATACGATTCATGTTAGTCACAGTTCCGGCCTTAAAATGCCTTAACTTTTTTTAAGAATAGCATTCTTAACTTTTTGTTAAACCTAGCACCGCATTTTCTAAAACTTTGTTGTGCTCGTTGTTTTCATGGTTTAAATGACAGTTCCCGACAGTTCTCGTATAGTTCCCATCGATACGATTCATGTTAGTCACAGTTCCGGCCTTAAAATGCCTTAACTTTTTTTAAGAATAGAATTCTTAACTTTTTGTTAAACCTAGCACCGCATTTTCTAAAACTTTTATGTGCTCGTTGTTTTTATGGTGTAAATGACAGTTCCCGACAGTTCTCGTATAGTTCCCATCGATACGATTCATGTTAGTCACAGTTCCGGCCTTAAAATGCCTTAACTTTTTTTAAGAATAGCATTCTTAACTTTTGGTTAAACCTAGCACCGCATTTTCTAAAACTTTGTTGTGCTCGTTGTTTACATGGTTTAAATGACAGTTCCCGACAGTTCTAGCATAGTTCCCATCGTTACGACGCATTTTAGGTACAGTTCCGGCCTTAAAATGCCTAAACTAAGTAAAGCACCGCATTCTTAACTTTTTGTTAAACCTAGCACCGCATTTTCTAAAACTTTGTTGTGCTGGTTGTTTACATGGTTTAAATGACAGTTCCCGACAGTTCTCGTATAGTTCCCATCGATACGATTCATGTTAGTCACAGTTCCGGCCTTAAAATGCCTTAACTTTTTTTAAGAATAGCATTCTTAACTTTTTGTTAACCCTAGCACCGCATTTTCTAAAACTTTGTTGTGCTCGTTGTTTTCATGGTTTAAATGACAGTTCCCGACCGTTCTCGTATAGTTCCCATCGATACGATTCATGTTAGTCACAGTTCCGGCCTTAAAATGCCTTAACTTTTTTTAAGAATAGCATTCTTAACTTTTTGTTATACCTAGCACCGCATTTTCTAAAACTTTGTTGTGCTCGTTGTTTTCATGGTTTAAATGACAGTTCCCGACAGTTCTCGTATAGTTCCCTTTGATACGATTCATGTTAGTCACAGTTCCGGCCTTAAAATGCCTTAACTTTTTTTAAGAATAGCATTCTTAACTTTTTGTTATACCTAGCACCGCATTTTCTAAAACTTTGTTGTGCTCGTTGTTTTCATGGTTTTAATGACAGTTCCCGACAGTTCTCGTATAGTTCCTATCGATACGATTCATGTTAGTCACAGTTCCGGCCTTAAAATGCCTTAACTTTTTTTAAGAATAGCATTCTTAACTTTTTGTTAACCCTAGCACCGTATTTTCTAAAACTTTGTTGTGCTCGTTGTTTTCATGGTTTAAATGACAGTTCCCAACCGTTCTCGTATAGTTCCCATCGATACGATTCATGTTAGTCACAGTTCCGGCCTTAAAATGCCTTAACTTTTTTTAAGAATAGCATTCTTAACTTTTTGTTATACCTAGCACCGCATTTTCTAAAACTTTGTTGTGCTCGTTGTTTTCATGGTTTAAATGACAGTTCCCGACAGTTCTCGTATAGTTCCTATCGATACGATTCATGTTAGTCACAGTTCCGGCCTTAAAATGCCTTAACTTTTATTAAGAATAGCATTCTTAACTTTTTGTTAACCCTAGCACCGCATTTTCTAAAACTTTGTTGTGCTCGTTGTTTTCATGGTTTAAATGACAGTTCCCGACAGTTCTCGTATAGTTCCTATCGATACGATTCATGTTAGTCACAGTTCCGGCCTTAAAATGCCTTAACTTTTATTAAGAATAGCAATCTTAACTTTTTGTTAACCCTAGCACCGCATTTTCTAAAACTTTGTTGTGTTCGTTGTTTTCATGGTTTAAATGACAGTTCCCGACAGTTCTCGTATAGTTCCCATCGTTACGACGCATTTTAGGTACAGTTCCGGCCTTAAAATGCCTAAACTAAGTCTAGCACTGCATTCTTAACTTTTTGTTGAACCTAGCACCGCATTTTCTAAAACTTTGTTGTGCTCGTTGTTTACATGGTTTAAATGACAGTTCCCGACAGTTCTCGCATAGTTCCCATCGTTACGACGCATTTTAGGTACAGTTCCGGCCTTAAAATGCCTAAACTAAGTAAAGCACCGCATTCTTAACTTTTTGTTAAACCTAGCACCGCATTTTCTAAAACTTTGTTGTGCTCGTTGTTTTCATGGTTTAAATGACAGTTCCCGACCGTTCTCGTATAGTTCCCATCGATACGATTCATGTTAGTCACAGTTCCGGCCTTAAAATGCCTTAACTTTTTTTAAGAATAGAATTCTTAACTTTTTGTTAAACCTAGCACCGAATTTTCTAAAACTTTGTTGTGCTCGTTGTTTTCATGGTTTAAATGACAGTTCCCGACAGTTCTCGTATAGTTCCCATCGATACGATTCATGTTAGTCACAGTTCCGGCCTTAAAATGCCTTAACTTTTTTTAAGAATAGAATTCTTAACTTTTTGTTAAACCTAGCACCGCATTTTCTAAAACTTTGTTGTGCTCGTTGTTTTCATGGTGTAAATGACAGTTCCCGACAGTTCTCGTATAGTTCCCATCGATACGATTCATGTTAGTCACAGTTCCGGCCTTAAAATGCCTTAACTTTTTTTAAGAATAGCATTCTTAACTTTTGGTTAAACCTAGCACCGCATTTTCTAAAACTTTGTTGTGCTCGTTGTTTACATGGTTTAAATGACAGTTCCCGACAGTTCTAGCATAGTTCCCATCGTTACGACGCATTTTAGGTACAGTTCCGGCCTTAAAATGCCTAAACTAAGTAAAGCACCGCATTCTTAACTTTTTGTTAAACCTAGCACCGCATTTTCTAAAACTTTGTTGTGCTGGTTGTTTACATGGTTTAAATGACAGTTCCCGACAGTTCTCGTATAGTTCCCATCGATACGATTCATGTTAGTCACAGTTCCGGCCTTAAAATGCCTTAACTTTTTTTAAGAATAGCATTCTTAACTTTTTGTTAACCCTAGCACCGCATTTTCTAAAACTTTGTTGTGCTCGTTGTTTTCATGGTTTAAATGACAGTTCCCGACCGTTCTCGTATAGTTCCCATCGATACGATTCATGTTAGTCACAGTTCCGGCCTTAAAATGCCTTAACTTTTTTTAAGAATAGCATTCTTAACTTTTTGTTATACCTAGCACCGCATTTTCTAAAACTTTGTTGTGCTCGTTGTTTTCATGGTTTAAATGACAGTTCCCGACAGTTCTCGTATAGTTCCCTTTGATACGATTCATGTTAGTCACAGTTCCGGCCTTAAAATGCCTTAACTTTTGTTAAGAATAGCATTCTTAACTTTTTGTTAACCCTAGCACCGCATTTTCTAAAACTTTGTTGTGCTCGTTGATTTCATATTCTAAATGACAGTTCCCGACAGTTCTCGTATAGTTCCCATCGTTACGACGCATTTTAGGTACAGTTCCGGCCTTAAAATGCCTAAACTAAGTCTAGCACCGCATTCTTAACTTTTTGTTGAACCTAGCACCGCATTTGCTGAAACTTTGTTGTGCTCGTTGTTTACATGGTTTAAATGACAGTTCCCGACAGTTCTCGCATAGTTCCCATCGTTACGACGCATTTTAGGTACAGTTCCGGCCTTAAAATGCCTAAACTAAGTATAGCACCGCATTCTTAACTTTTTGTTAAACCTAGCACCGCATTTTCTAAAACTTTGTTGTGCTCGTTGTTTTCATGGTTTAAATGACAGTTCCCGACAGTTCTCGCATAGTTCCCATCGTTACGACGCATTTTAGGTACAGTTCCGGCCTTAAAATGCCTAAACTAAGTAAAGCACCGCATTCTTAACTTTTTGTTAAACCTAGCACCGCATTTTCTAAAACTTTGTTGTGCTCGTTGTTTTCATGGTTTAAATGACAGTTCCCGACCGTTCTCGTATAGTTCCCATCGATACGATTCATGTTAGTCACAGTTCCGGCCTTAAAATGCCTTAACTTTTTTTAAGAATAGCATTCTTAACTTTTTGTTAAACCTAGCACCGCATTTTCTAAAACTTTGTTGTGCTCGTTGTTTTCATGGTTTAAATGACAGTTCCCGACAGTTCTCGTATAGTTCCCATCGATACGATTCATGTTAGTCACAGTTCCGGCCTTAAAATGCCTTAACTTTTTTTAAGAATAGAATTCTTAACTTTTTGTTAAACCTAGCACCGCATTTTCTAAAACTTTTATGTGCTCGTTGTTTTTATGGTGTAAATGACAGTTCCCGACAGTTCTCGTATAGTTCCCATCGATACGATTCATGTTAGTCACAGTTCCGGCCTTAAAATGCCTTAACTTTTTTTAAGAATAGCATTCTTAACTTTTGGTTAAACCTAGCACCGCATTTTCTAAAACTTTGTTGTGCTCGTTGTTTACATGGTTTAAATGACAGTTCCCGACAGTTCTAGCATAGTTCCCATCGTTACGACGCATTTTAGGTACAGTTCCGGCCTTAAAATGCCTAAACTAAGTAAAGCACCGCATTCTTAACTTTTTGTTAAACCTAGCACCGCATTTTCTAAAACTTTGTTGTGCTGGTTGTTTACATGGTTTAAATGACAGTTCCCGACAGTTCTCGTATAGTTCCCATCGATACGATTCATGTTAGTCACAGTTCCGGCCTTAAAATGCCTTAACTTTTTTTAAGAATAGCATTCTTAACTTTTTGTTAACCCTAGCACCGCATTTTCTAAAACTTTGTTGTGCTCGTTGTTTTCATGGTTTAAATGACAGTTCCCGACCGTTCTCGTATAGTTCCCATCGATACGATTCATGTTAGTCACAGTTCCGGCCTTAAAATGCCTTAACTTTTTTTAAGAATAGCATTCTTAACTTTTTGTTATACCTAGCACCGCATTTTCTAAAACTTTGTTGTGCTCGTTGTTTTCATGGTTTAAATGACAGTTCCCGACAGTTCTCGTATAGTTCCCTTTGATACGATTCATGTTAGTCACAGTTCCGGCCTTAAAATGCCTTAACTTTTATTAAGAATAGCATTCTTAACTTTTTGTTAACCCTAGCACCGCATTTTCTAAAACTTTGTTGTGCTCGTTGTTTTCATGGTTTAAATGACAGTTCCCGACAGTTCTCGTATAGTTCCTATCGATACGATTCATGTTAGTCACAGTTCCGGCCTTAAAATGCCTTAACTTTTATTAAGAATAGCAATCTTAACTTTTTGTTAACCCTAGCACCGCATTTTCTAAAACTTTGTTGTGTTCGTTGTTTTCATGGTTTAAATGACAGTTCCCGACAGTTCTCGTATAGTTCCCATCGTTACGACGCATTTTAGGTACAGTTCCGGCCTTAAAATGCCTAAACTAAGTCTAGCACTGCATTCTTAACTTTTTGTTGAACCTAGCACCGCATTTTCTAAAACTTTGTTGTGCTCGTTGTTTACATGGTTTAAATGACAGTTCCCGACAGTTCTCGCATAGTTCCCATCGTTACGACGCATTTTAGGTACAGTTCCGGCCTTAAAATGCCTAAACTAAGTAAAGCACCGCATTCTTAACTTTTTGTTAAACCTAGCACCGCATTTTCTAAAACTTTGTTGTGCTCGTTGTTTTCATGGTTTAAATGACAGTTCCCGACCGTTCTCGTATAGTTCCCATCGATACGATTCATGTTAGTCACAGTTCCGGCCTTAAAATGCCTTAACTTTTTTTAAGAATAGCATTCTTAACTTTTTGTTAACCCTAGCACCGCATTTTCTAAAACTTTGTTGTGCTCGTTGTTTTCATGGTTTAAATGACAGTTCCCGACCGTTCTCGTATAGTTCCCATCGATACGATTCATGTTAGTCACAGTTCCGGCCTTAAAATGCCTTAACTTTTTTTAAGAATAGCATTCTTAACTTTTTGTTATACCTAGCACCGCATTTTCTAAAACTTTGTTGTGCTCGTTGTTTTCATGGTTTAAATGACAGTTCCCGACAGTTCTCGTATAGTTCCCTTTGATACGATTCATGTTAGTCACAGTTCCGGCCTTAAAATGCCTTAACTTTTTTTAAGAATAGCATTCTTAACTTTTTGTTAACCCTAGCACCGCATTTTCTAAAACTTTGTTGTGCTCGTTGATTTCATATTCTAAATGACAGTTCCCGACAGTTCTCGTATAGTTCCCATCGTTACGACGCATTTTAGGTACAGTTCCGGCCTTAAAATGCCTAAACTAAGTCTAGCACCGCATTCTTAACTTTTTGTTGAACCTAGCACCGCATTTTCTGAAACTTTGTTGTGCTCGTTGTTTACATGGTTTAAATGACAGTTCCCGACAGTTCTCGCATAGTTCCCATCGTTACGACGCATTTTAGGTACAGTTCCGGCCTTAAAATGCCTAAACTAAGTATAGCACCGCATTCTTAACTTTTTGTTAAACCTAGCACCGCATTTTCTAAAACTTTGTTGTGCTCGTTGTTTTCATGGTTTAAATGACAGTTCCCGACAGTTCTCGTATAGTTCCTATCGATACGATTCATGTTAGTCACTGTTCCGGCCTTAAAATGCCTTAACTTTTATTAAGAATAGCATTCTTAACTTTTTGTTAAGCCTATCACCGCATTTTCTAAAACTTTGTTGTGCTCGTTGTTTTCATGGTTTAAATGACAGTTCCCGACAGTTCTCGTATAGTTCCCATCGATACGATTCATGTTAGTCACAGTTCCGGCCTTAAAATACCTTAACTTTTATTAAGAATAGCATTCTTAACTTTTTGTTAACCCTAGCACCGCATTTTCTAAAACTTTGTTGTGTTCGTTGTTTTCATGGTTTAAGTGACAGTTCCCGACAGTTCTCGTATAGTTCCCATCGTTACGACGCATTTTAGGTACAGTTCCGGCCTTAAAATGCCTAAACTAAGTAAAGCACCGCATTCTTAACTTTTTGTTAAACCTAGCACCGCATTTTCTAAAACTTTGTTGTGCTCGTTGTTTTCATGGTTTAAATGACAGTTCCCGACCGTTCTCGTATAGTTCCCATCGATACGATTCATGTTAGTCACAGTTCCGGCCTTAAAATGCCTTAACTTTTTTTAAGAATAGTATTCTTAACTTTTTGTTAAACCTAACACCGCATTTTCTAAAACTTTGTTGTGCTGGTTGTTTACATGGTTTAAATGACAGTTCCCAACTGTGACTAACATGAATCGTATCGATGGGAACTATACGAGAACTGTCGGGCACTGTCATTTAAACCATGAAAACAACGAGCACAACAAAGTTTTAGAAAATGCGGTGCTAGGGTTAACAAAAAGTTAAGAATGCTATTCTTAAAAAAACTTAAGGCATTTTAAGGCCGGAACTGTGACTAACATGAATCGTATCGATGGGAACTATACGAGAACTGTCGGAAACTGTCATTTAAACCATGTAAACAACCAGCACAACAAAGTTTTAGAAAATGCGGTGCTAGGTTTAACAAAAAGTTAAGAATGCGGTGCTTTACTTAGTTTAGGCATTTTAAGGCCGGAACTGTACCTAAAATGCGTCGTAACGATGGGAACTATGCGAGAACTGTCGGGAACTGTCATTTAAACCATGTAAACAACGAGCCCAACAAAGTTTTAGAAAATGCGGTGCTAGGTTTAACAAAAAGTTAAGAATGCTATTCTTAAAAAAAGTTAAGGCATTTTAAGGCCGGAACTGTGACTAACATGAATCGTATCGATGGGAACTATACGAGAACTGTCGGGAACTGTCATTTAAACCATGAAAACAACGCGCACAACAAAGTTTTAGAAAATGCGGTGCTAGGTTTAACAAAAAGTTAAGAATTCTATTCTTAAAAAAGTTAAGGCATTTTAAGGCCGGAACTGTGACTAACATGAATTGTATCGATGGGAACTATACGAGAACTGTCGGGAACTGTCATTTAAACCATGAAAACAACGAGCACAACAAAGTTTTAGAAAATGCGGTGCTAGGTTTAACAAAAAGTTAAGAATGCTATTCTTAAAAAAAGTTAAGGCATTTTAAGGCCGGAACTGTGACTAACATGAATCGTATCGATGGGAACTATACGAGAACGGTCGGGAACTGTCATTTAAACCATGAAAACAACGAGCACAACAAAGTTTTAGAAAATGCGGTGCTAGGTTTAACAAAAAGTTAAGAATGCGGTGCTATACTTAGTTTAGGCATTTTAAGGCCGGAACTGTACCTAAAATGCGTCGTAACGATGGGAACTATGCGAGAACTGTCGGGAACTGTCATTTAAACCATGTAAACAACGAGCACAACAAAGTTTTAGAAAATGCGGTGCTAGGTTCAACAAAAAGTTAAGAATGCGGTGCTAGACTTAGTTTAGGCATTTTAAGGCCGGAACTGTACCTAAAATGCGTCGTAACGATGGGAACTATACAAGAACTGTCGGGAACTGTCATTTAAACCATGAAAACAACGAACACAACAAAGTTTTAGAAAATGCGGTGCTAGGGTTAACAAAAAGTTAAGAATACTATTCTTAATAAAAGTTAAGGCATTTTAAGGCCGGAACTGTGACTAACATGAATCGTATCGATGGGAACTATACGAGAACTGTCGGGAACTGTCATTTAAACCATGAAAACAACGAGCACAACAAAGTTTTAGAAAATGTGGTGCTAGGGTTAACAAAAAGTTAAGAATGCTATTCTTAAAAAAACTTAAGGCATTTTAAGGCCGGAACTGTGACTAACATGAATCGTATCGATGGGAACTATACGAGAACTGTCGGAAACTGTCATTTAAACCATGTAAACAACCAGCACAACAAAGTTTTAGAAAATGCGGTGCTAGGTTTAACAAAAAGTTAAGAATGCGGTGCTATACTTAGTTTAGGCATTTTAAGGCCGGAACTGTACCTAAAATGCGTCGTAACGATGGGAACTATACGAGAACTGTCGGGAACTGTCATTTAAACCATGTAAACAACGAGCACAACAAAGTTTTAGAAAATGCGGTGCTAGGTTCAACAAAAAGTTAAGAATGCGGTGCTAGACTTAGTTTAGGCATTTTAAGGCCGGAACTGTACCTAAAATGCGTCGTAACGATGGGAACTATACGAGAACTGTCGGGAACTGTTATTTAGAATATGAAATCAACGAGCACAACAAAGTTTTAGAAAATGCGGTGCTAGGGTTAACAAAAAGTTAAGAATGCTATTCCTAAAAAAAGTTAAGGCATTTTAAGGCCGGAACTGTGACTAACATGAATCGTATCGATGGGAACTATACGAGAACTGTCGGGAACTGTCATTTAAACCATGAAAACAACGAGCACAACAAAGTTTTAGAAAATGCGGTGCTAGGGTTAACAAAAAGTTAAGAATGCTATTCTTAAAAAAAATTAAGGCCTTTTAAGGCCGGAACTGTGGCTAAAATGAATCGTATCGATGGGAACTATACGAGAAACTGTCGGGAACTGTCATTTAAACCATTAAAACAACGAGCACAACAAAGTTTTAGCAAATGCGGTGCCAGAGAAATGAGTGGTCAGATTTAAAAAAATGTTTAAAAATATTTAAAGGGCGGAACTATTCCTGAAATCTATCAGGAACTGTAGAACTTATCGAGAACTATCAGATTCTTTGATTTTAATGATATTTTTAACATGTTGCGGTGCTACGGGAAGTTGGCACCGCAAATTTTCAAAACTTAATTTTTTGATCTTTTTCGCCGGAACTATTAATAAAACCTATCAGGAACTATAGAACTAAATGTTGTGCAAACGGAACTCTTGAGAAACGTTTCAATTTTTGACTTTGCGGTGCCAACTTCACACAGGCCAGCAGCCATGATCAATTAACTCTGTATAAGAAGTTTTGAAATTTTTTAAGATGTATTTCGAAGCATTATATCTGGGTCAAGATATCAAACTGCCGCCTTGAAAATACATCTTTTCGATGCGACATATACCTGTCTAATGATTTTATGCCTAAAACATCCAAATAAATGGGGTTTAGTATGCTAACAACACCAGCAGCCATGATCAATTAACTCTGGAAAAATTACTATAATGTACATTACATTTTACGAAATTATCGCTTGCAAATGATCCTAATTGATGCTTTAGCAATCGCTTGAATAGTTTGATTAATAAATTGTACAACAACATTAGAATATCGTTTAAAAATAACGAAGGCTGCTAACTTCACAAAAATTACCATCTTCATTTAGTCGGATTATAGGCTGCTAAAATTGGCTGCCAGCTTCACACCGGTCCCAGGACGTCCCTGCTAAAAACTTGAGAATGTTAAGAAATTTAGATACTCTTTCCTTAATTTCACTAATATGTTTAGCCCATCTGAGGGAGCGGTCCAGCCACAAACCCAAATATTTAACATTATCCACCGTTTGAAGTCTAGTATTGTTTAATGTAATAGAAACGTTTTCTCTATTGCAGCCTCTTTTAAAAACGCATATTTTAGTCTTAGATGTTGAGACCTCCAAACCAAGGTCAGACAAGTTACCCACAATATTCCGCAACGAAGTATTTACCTGTTCAGCGGCTGTAAATATGTTTTTATGTGTACAGTAAATAACAAAGTCATCTGCGTATTGTGATACGTGTACGTCTCCGGTATTGTGTTGTTTACAGATATCAATTGTTGCCACGTTAAATAGCAACGGAGAGAGTGGGTCCCCTTGTGCCAAGCCTCTGCTGGTACTGCGAGTGATTGTTAAGCCGTTTGTTTCTAGTTTAAGGTAACGTTCCCGGAGAAATTCCCATAAGTAATTACAAATTTTATATCCTACTCCTAACTCGTCCAATTTATATAGCAGACTATTGATATTTACGTTGTTATAAGCATTATCTACATCAATGAAACAGCCGATCGTTACGCAATTTTTACAAAAACCTGTTTGAATGCTTGTCACTAATTGACTTAAATTATCTAGACAAGACCTGCATTTTCTAAAGCCTAACGTACTATTTGAAAATAAACCATTTTTTTCTAGATACCACTCTAGTCGTTTCTGTAGAATCGCGTGATAAATCTTGCATAAACAAGATATGAGGGAGATCGGTCTCAATGCCGATGAGGAGTTGGGGTCCCTCCCAGGTTTAGGGATAGGCACTACGCTGATATCTCGCCACTGACTAGGAACTATGCCCGACGAAAGAAATAAGTTATATAACTTTAATAGAACTAATTTGGCGTTAAGAGGTAATTTTCTTATCATACTGTATGAGATATTGTCAAACCCGGGTGCCGTATCTTTTATTTTAATATTTAGTTTTAATTCCTGTAATGTGATTTCTATGTCTAGTGTCGAATTTTGAGAAGAGAATATAGGCTTACATGGAGGTACATCATCCGGGGTCAAGCTATGTAGAAGGAGGTTAGCTGTATCAAGGTTAATGGGTTGCTTATGTATGTTGTAACCTTTAATCCACCTGACCTTATTCCAAAGTTCAGTTACTGAGACCGTTTCGTCTATTGAACTACAAAATTGTTGCCAAGACT
This sequence comes from Nudaria mundana, assembly GCA_963556515.1. Lineage (NCBI taxonomy): Eukaryota > Metazoa > Arthropoda > Insecta > Lepidoptera > Erebidae > Nudaria > Nudaria mundana. The sequence goes on along the minus strand of OY748300.1, from coordinate 6,588,185 downwards.
GTCTTTGAGCCTGTCTAAGCATCCTCCGCGACACACTTATTTTCATTTTTAACATAATTAAATTGGTTGGAGTGGGGTTACGTCTAAAGTTAGCAAGTGCTAGTCGCCTTTCTGCGACTGATTTTGATAACTCGGAGTTCCAATATGGCTTTGGTTGGAACCTACTTGTAGGGTTGGCACTAAATTTTATATTGGGAATATACTTGTCAGCGGCATCATTGATAATATTCAAGAACTCATCATAAGCTAATTGTGACCTATTAAGGGGGGATAAACTATAAGTATTAAATTTTTCGTCAAGGTAACGTTCATAATTAATCCAGTCAGCGTTTTTAAAATTTCTTCGTTTATGAAATAGTTGATTTGAATAAATGGTGGTTGAAATTTTAATAATCATGTGATCACTACCCAATGTTTCATTTGACACCTTCCAATTGAAATTCAAGTATATATCAGAAGAAGCAATGGACATGTCCGGAGAAGATTGCCGGCACACGTTGTTTACTAGCTGAAAACGGGTGGGACTACCATCATTTAAAATAATATAGTTATAGTCTAGTATTGAATCTAATATTTGGTTTCCCCTCGAATCAGTTTTGTAAGACCAGTTAGAATGGTGACCACTAAAATCCCCTAATATAAGAGACTCTCTGTTCTCCATGGAAAACAAGTAGTCCCACGTCTGAGGATTTGTCGAAGCTTCCGGGGGACAATAGATAGCAATTATATGTTTTAATCGATTACAGTTAAATATTTTTAAATGAATTAATTCTAAGGGAGAATTGGGATTGCTCCGTATTTCAACCCGTTGTGTTTGTATCGAGTTATGCACGATAATAGCCACCCCGCCATAGCCATCCCTATCCAAACGAAAAGTATAGTAGTTACTGATATTTAAATGGGTATCTGGTTCCAGCCATGTTTCACTTACCACCGCAATATGGATATGTTCTTGGACTAATAACTGTTCAAATGACTTGAGCTTAGGCATAATGCTGCGAGCGTTCCATTGTATTATGTTCAACTTAATAACTGTGTTTGGTGTGTTATCCATTAACTGATGTAAATATTTTTTTTAACATAGATGTATCGGGTATGATATTGCTTAGAAATGTGTTAAGCCACTCCACCACTACTTTTAGTCCATTCTTAAATTGTGTTTTAATTTGATCTTTTATATTATGTATCATCTCTTTTATGTTTTCCCACAAGCGCCACAGAGACGATATTCCGGGGCGGTTTCGATTTGTATGAGATTGTGTCGTTTCCGGTCTTTGAGGATTTGCTTCGGAATCTGATTCGGAGTCGGTAACAGACATATCCATTACAACGTTGTCGGACAAGTAAAACGGAACTTTCTTTTTCTCCTTTTTGTGTTTTTTTCTTGAAGTGTTTTGTTGCTGAACGTTGGTCTCGACTAATTGTTCGGTTTCACAGCTCGATATTCTGTTACTGGGTGCTTCTTGTAATCTACTCGGGAAAATTGTATCAGAACTTACAGATTTGTTTACTTCTCGATTGGTTGTACGGGCAGGAGTAGGTATAAATACCAAGGCTTTTTGATAGGTGCATTTCAAAACCAATGATATTGCAGAAAATATCGCTACTTAACACAGGTTTGCGATGTCATTGGTTGATCGAACCGTCATGTTTCTCTTACAAGGAGAATGTTATAAGCTTACTAATTTTATTAAGCTATTGATGAGCTATGTTCTTAATTTCTGACTCACCGAATACTGAGTATTTCGAGAAACTCCCGGTAGATGGCCCACGTGGCCATAAACACGTTACTTAAAAAAAAGTAAAGCAATAAAAACTCGATTCTATGATTCTTTGACATACTTTTGTAATACGATTTCTCATACCAAATTACATTGAAATATATAAGTTGTATATATTTCTGAAATCCTCTTTAAAAATTCTTCATTTTGATACCCCACTCGATAAGTTTGACCAAGATTTTTTTTGACAACGTACATTTTTGCGCCAAAAAGCCAAGATATACTTTTTTGACATTGTATGTACCCAGTGACATCAGGAGATAAATACCTTTCATTTGAGACCTCATTCGTCGAAACCCATCCAGCCGTTAGGTCCGTAGAGGGGAATTAAGAAACATACATACAGACGTACATACGCGCGATACACATAACCCTCGCTGACCAAGTCGGGTAAAAATGGGATACACACATACTTACACAAATATTATCACGCCTATATTTCCAAAGAAGTAGGCAGAGGTGCATTACACACCCACATTTTGGCAGTAATTCGGTTGGTCCCACGTAATACGGGTCAAGCCTATTGTCGTTGCTGGATACTTTAAAAAATCATAAGAGTAGTTAGAAATTTTTTAAGTGGCCAAAAAATTCATAACTACTCTGTAATTAAATCCCTATTAGTATTCCTACAGCGTTGATAAAAAATGTATGAAGGAATATTTCGCATTGTACCGATACTTTGTCAAAGTTGTGGCTTCACTGTTGTGTGAATCAACCAAAAGTGTGAGTTTCCTACAAAGACCTTATAATACAACGGACATAGGATCTAGAACAAATCGCAAGAAAATAATGTCCCGAGTCGACCTATACATTATACATAGGCATACATAGATATAAACAAATTTCATATTAAAATTTAAACCTTGATTCAACGGAATAGTGTTCACTTTTGTTTGCACTAATTTATCGCATTACGTAGCTTCTATCTGTCCGCCTGACTAATTCACCTTATGCAGCTTATACTTGAACTACGTGAACATAGAAACAATGGAGTAGGTTTATTTTGTTAAAGTCTTTTAAGGATTCCATGATATGTACCTACGTAGGCGTAATAATTAATGTAAGACTACAATAAATTCCATAATCTTATAAATTGTAATTACTTGTTTATGTTAGACGAAATAAGCTGAAAAACTAATTAACGACTGACAAAGATTTTTTTTTTCGAGTCAGTTTCATAATAAGTAACTGTAGTGTATGAATAACAAAAAGGGAATTAATGAATTTAACTAATTATAATATTATAAATGCCAAACTTCTTGCGGGTGTCAAAGTTCTTCCGCTTTCATTACTATTTTCATAACGCTATGTCGCTACGTCTACTACAAGATAGCCGTGTTTCAAGTGACTGAATTAGTTGCTAAAACTGCGCATCATTAATTTATTTTTATCTTATGGTTAATTTTTGGGATACGAAATTATTGGCTACTAGCTGATCACCGTGACTCCGCCCGCGAGATATAGTTATCTCGGCCCCGATTCCCGTGGGAATACATTACCGAGAATCCAAATAAAAAGAAAATAACAGTACATACACGAAATAAAATGACATGTGTAATTATATTTATGACAAAACAATGATACCCTGTGAAAATTAAAAACATTTTTGGGCTTATCTCCTCCATTCAATCAAGGGATTCTTGTACAAGTTTCATAAAGATCGGACCTCTTTTTGTTATGTCCATAAAATGAGCCGAACAAACAAGATTGTTATTTTTTGGATCAAAATATTTTTCTCGCCGTGCTAGGGCAATAATATTTTTCCATTGTGCACAGTGTACTGGATCCCGAGGAAAACTGAAATAGATGTTGGTTCATATAACGAAAAAAAAATCATAAAGAGCCAAGGCGTCTCCACTATAATCTTTGTTCCAAATAGTTTTATCGCTATCGGTAATCCGAATAAATCTGAATGGTCATTTTGTTAGTACATTATTCAGTGAAAATGAAATGGTCTCTTTCTTTTTACTGAGCTTGGGATGAGTTCGAAAGAGACAGATAGGTACTTCGGTATTGGACTGGATTGCAATATTTACTTTTGTCTTTTAATTTATTATCGACGAAATACTGTATTTTAAGTGAAATAATAAATTGCAAATAATAAAACAAAAGCTTATTTACTGAAAATATGATACACCGTCTTCAATTTGCTTTTTTTTCGTAGTTTTTACACGTTTTTACAATACAGTACGGCATTGACAACGTGTTGTCGTTCAGTTGTCAAAATCAAGACTGGCGCGCGATTGTTTCTCTTTTAGCGTTTTGTTTCTCTTTTAGTTCGGACACTTTTGAGCGATGATCCGAAATCCATTGTATTTAAAATCATTGGTTTCCTAAAATAATTTTTACAGGTGACGAACGAGGTGATCTTCTAATTTTTATGTCGGGAGTACAAGAAATCACAGCGATATGTGACGCGGCACAACAATACGCAGAGAAATCTAAGAACTGGATCGTGATGCCGTTACATAGTGGCCTGTCACTGGCTGAGCAAGATAAGGTATTATAATCAATTTCACATAGAAAGCGTCCGGTGACGTTTGCCCTATGTTCGGGGAGCGCGCTTTCGTTCTACTAGCGCACGACGGCTAGGCTTGTCACTGGCTGAAGCATTGCCAGAGATGCCCGTCAATTGATGTTGTGGCGGACTTCAAATAAAAAAGAAAACATCTATAATAGAAATGGGGAATGTCCCCCTTAGCTCTCGAGAGCTGCTTACAAAGACATTATATACAATGGACGATGAATCTAGAACAAATCCCAAGAAAATAATGTCCCGAGTCGACCTATACATTATACATAGGCATACATAGATATAAACAAATTTCATATTAAAATTTAAACCTTGTTTCAACGGAATAGTGTTCACTTTTGTTTGCACTAATTTATCGCATTACGTAGCTTCTATCTGTTCGCCTGACTAATTCACCTTATGCAGCTTCTACTTGACAGCTCGGCGAGATGTCTCGTGCGGTGTTCCACAGGGGTCGGTCCTAGGACCTCTCCTGTGGAACATCGGATACGACTGGGTGTTGCGGGGTGCGTTGCCTGAGGGCGTCAGCGTAACTTGTTACGCCGACGATACCCTCGTCACGGCGCGGGGAGCAACGCACCAGGAGGCAACACTCAAGGTCACGACTGGGGTTGCTGTAGTCGTGGGTCGGATACGGCGGCTGGGACTGGACGTGGCACTGAATAAGTCCGAGGCTCTGTGTTTTCACGGACCTCGGCGCGGGCCACCTCCAGGATCCAGCATAAATGTAGGGAGCGTTAGCATCGGCATCGAGCCCTCCATGAAGTATCTGGGACTCGTACTCGATGGCCGGTGGAACTTCGGACCACATTTCCGAAGTTTGGTCCCCAAAGTGACGGGGGCAGCAGCCGCGCTTTCGCGACTGATGCCTAACTTAAAGGGACCCAACGCTTCCTGCAGGAGACTGTACCTGGGGATCGTGCGGAGTATGGCCGTATACGGGGCTCCCGTATGGGCGGCGAGACTGACGGCCAACAACGCTGCTATATTGCACAGATCGTTGAGGACCTTGGCCGTCAGGACAATAAGAGGGTACCGCACGATCTCTCTAGAGGCTGCATGTCTCCTAGCCGCGACCCCTCCATGGGACCTGGAAGCGAGAGCCCTTGCGTCATTGTTTCAATGGCACAAGGAGGCGCTGGAGCGGGACCACAGGCCTGCGTCTCGAGAAATCGAGGCCCAGCGGTCCCATCTCCGCCAGGATCTCATGGAGACATGGAAGGTGCGACTTGAGCAACCTAAGTGGGGAACCACCACCATCGCGGCGGTGAGACCGATCATGGAGGACTGGCTGCAGAGGCAGCACGGTGGCCTCACGTACCGTGCGACACAGATCATCACCGGGCACGGAAACTTTGGTGGGTATCTGTTTCGCATGCATCGTGAGGTCACACCCGCGTGTCAACACTGCGAGGCTTCCGGCGAAGACACGGCATTCCACACGTTGGTGGAATGCTCAGCGTGGGCAAGTCAGCGCCGGGACCTCGTTGTGGGCCTGGGCGTGGATACTCTCTCACTGGAGACCATGCTACGAGCCATGGTCTCTAGCGAGAGCCAGTGGAACGCGGCTGTTTCCTTCTGCGAGCAGGTTATGCTCGTGAAGGAGACGGCCGGAAGGGCGAGGGAGCGTATCCTCCCCGCTGAGTTCCGAAGTCTGCGGCGAGGGCGCCGCATACGTGACTACGCCCAGGACCATCGACCTCCATGATCGGGGCCTGAGGACGATGGATTAGCAACCCACCGTCCCTACAGAAGCAGGCTAGAAGGGCTGCGTGATGTGGGGCTTCACCCCATGCACGCCTTCACTCACCGACGCGGGATAAAACCCGACCCTAGAGATGCGGGGTAACACCCGACCACCACGCAGTGGCCACTCAAGTGACCAAGGTCCGCCGGGTGCCACTGGGAATTCTTTCAGTATCTACCGGAGGCACTCGGCAATGGACGTAGGTGCGGCCGCAGCCACAAGCCGCGGAATAAAAAAAAAAACAAAAAAAAAAAAAAAGCTTCTACTTGAGCTACGTGAACATAGAAACAATGGAGTAGGTTTATTTTGTTAAAGTCTTTTAAGGATTCCATGCCATGTACCTACATAATAATTAATGTAAGACTATAATAAATTCCATAATATTATAAAGTGTAATTATTTGTTTATATTAGACGAAATAAACTGAAAAACTAATTAACGACTGACAAAGATACGTAGAAAGTATTTTTAATATCGAAACCCTTAAGTATTTTTTTTTCGAGTCAGTTTCATAATAAGTAACTGTAATAATATTATAAATGCCAAACTTCCTGCGGGTGTCAAAGTTCTTCCGCTTTCATTACTATTTTCATAACGCTATTTCGCTACGTCTACTATAAGATAGCCGTGTTTGAAGTGACTGAATTAGTTGCTAAAACTGCGCGTCATTAATTTATTTTTATCTTTATGGTTAATTTTTGGGATTCAAAATTATTGGCTACTAGCTGATCACCGTGACTCCGCCCGCGAGATATAGTTATCTAGGCCCCGATTCCCGTGGGAGTATCGAGTATCCAAATAAAAAAAATAACAGGTACATACACTAAATAAAATGACATGTGTAATTATGTAATTATATTTATGACAAAACAATGATACACTGTGAAAATTAAAAACATTTTGGGCTTATCTCCTCCATGCTAATCAAAAGAAAAAAATATATTCAATCAAGGGATTATTGTACAAGTTTTATAAAGATCGGACCTCTTTTTGTTATGTCCATAAAATGAGCCGAACAAACAAGATTGTTATTTTTTTGGATCAAAATATTCTTCTCGCCGTGCTAGGGCAATAATATTTTTCCATTGTGCACAGCGTACTTATCCCGAGGAAAACTGAAATAGATGTTGGTTGGTTTCATAACGAAAAAAGAATCATAAAGAGACAAGGAGTCTCCACTATAATCTTTGTTCCAAATAGTTTCATCGGTAATCCGAATAAATCTGAATGGTCATTTTGTTTTGTCATTATTCAGTGAAAATGAAATGGTCTCTTTCTTTTTACTGAGCTTGGGATGAATTCGAAAGAGACAGATAGATACTTCGGTATCGGACTGTATTGCAATATTTACTTTTGTCTTTTAATTTATTATCGACGAAATACTGTATTTTAAGTGAAATAATATATTGCAAATGATAAAACAAAGTTTATTTACTGAAAATATGATACACCGTCTTCAATTAGCTTTTTTTTCGTAGTTTTTACACGTTTTTACAATACAGTACGGCAATGTGCAACGTGTTGTCGTTCAGTTGTCAAAATCAAGACTGGCGCGCGATTGTTTCTCTTTTAGCGTTTTGTTTCTCTTTTAGTTCGGACACTTTTGAGCGATGATCCGAAATTCTTTGTATATAAGATCTTTGGCTGCTTATGCTCCAATGATGGTTGACCTCTCTATGGATAGCCCTCGATCTGGAGGCAAGCCAAAAAATCGACAATTTGACCTAGCCCTAAGGGGTCAAAAGTTATAGCCCAAAACCTATGGCGTGGTGCGGCGCGAAGCACCGCGCCAGACACCGTACTAGTGCTTGCAGAATTACGTCATCGAAGCGTTTGAAGTCTCTGATTAGACGCCTTCAAAAATATTCCCCGAACACGACCTTGGTATTTGACGTTACTCACGTAAAGCTTCAGTCAAACTGTGCTCGTAACCCTTATGCTGTGATTAATCACCGGTGAAAATACAATACATATAAAGGACATCGTCGAATCTCGCCCCAGAACCAACAAACATGTGGCTTATACCATAATTATTTATCTATTTTAATAAATTAGAGGCAAATATCTATATCACACGGACAAGGATCTATTCTAAATTAATAATTAAGAATAATGTAACGATTTATACTTACTATCGACATTTTCAATCAACGACAACCCGTTAAGGGTGCGCAACTGAACCAAATTCAAAATGAAAGTAATCGATTATCAAGTAATATAATCGTCTTATAACTTATATCGATTACCAAATAATCGATATTTCACGTATTCATTATTATTTATTAACATAGTAACGTTTTACCTCACAAATAAATAACTACTATTTTGACCACCGTTGTGACATCGTTGATGTCAGCTCACCATCAAGCGAGGTGAAGTCAAGTTGGCGAGCAATATGCCAGACACTCATACCGAACAACGTTTCTTGTCCTGCACCTGGAGCAAGTTAGGAATAACTAGTTCTTCTGTGCGGGACTTTCAACTAATCAAGCATTACCTTGACATTGGCGAAATCATCGATGAATATCGATGGAGCCACGTTTTTAAAAAAAGAAGAAGAAGACGAGCAATATATATATAAGTAGGTATTTATAAAAATAAACCAAATTCAAAATGAAAGTAATCGATTATCAAGTAATATAATCGTCTTATAACTTATATCGATTCCCAAATAATCGATATTTCACGTATTCACTACTATTTTGACCACTGTTGTGACATTGTTGATGTCAGCTCACCATCAATCGATGTGAAGTCTAGTTGACGAGCATTATATATAAGTAGGTATACCTATATAAAAATAAACCAAATTCAAAATGAAAGTAATCGTTTCTAATGTAATGAAAGTAATTATCAAGTAATATAATCGTCTTATAACTTATATCGATTACCAAAAATTCGATATTTCACGTATTCACTACTATTTTGACCACCGTTGTGACAACGTTGATGTCAGCTCAGCATCAAGCGAGGTGAAATCAAGTTGACGAGCAATATATATAAGTAGGTATAAATAAAAATAAAATCGATTTTCTCATAATGAATATTATCAATTACATCCTTATTCCAAAATCCACAAGCAAGTATTACTTTTATAAATACTATTGATAGATACAGAGAATCAATACGGTATGCAGTTGTTATAGTATTTGTCTGTAAAACTTAACCTGCTGTATTTATAGATTGCTTGCTTGCTAATGGTTAATTCTACTACCTATCAATAATGTCTAGAAAAAGTATTTAAAGGGAGAACTTCGAAGTCCATTCCGATTTCCGAGCAATTAAAATGCGTAAAAAATACTTAACCAACTACCTATTGTCGGCTTTTGCGCAAACATAACCTTAAAATCACACATATTTGTTGGATTTTTGCGCTTGACTTGCTTGTCCGTCTTAAAAATACAATGTGATGAGAATTCGAAAAATATTTCACATTTAACAAGCCTTTTTCCATTGGTGTTGGTTCTGGGGCGAATGATGTATGGACGCGTAGCAATGTCCTTTAGTCTTTATGGTACTATGTTTAACGCAAGTGTGTGGCCGAAGTATTGCTACAAACATCAAACGTCACCAGACGCTTCCTATCTGAAATATACCTAATAGTAGTAGCGGAATTTGGACACACCCAATATAAGTACGTACTATAGTTATTGGGTGTTTCCAAATTCCGCACTTGTCTGGACGACTTCTGCGCCACGAAAATGTATGTCCTGCGTTGGGATATTTACATATATATTTTATATTTACCATGTTAATGTCTTGGTCAGTTGGTAGAACGTTCCTCCTGGAAAGGGACCAGTCAATGGTTCGAGATCAGCCCAAGACTATAATTTTATAAGTTTTGTGATTCATATTGTAAAATTATATTTTCTATGTGTCGAGTTTCCGATATTTCGGATATTTTTCAATCGTCATGATGTTGGAGACAGCAGGTGGCATTGTCTTTAATTGTACCAATAAATTTATTTTTATCTCTTATGCTCTGAAAGTGGGTCATTGCTTACCTAATATGAGGGTTGAAAGTGATACATTACGGCCCCAGGGCGGAAAAGTACAAAAAAAATTTTTAGCACGTCTTGAGGCAATGACAAAAACGTATACAGCCAAAGATCGATTAAGTCAATACAACATTCTGGTTTTTGAATGGTCATAAACAACTTAAGAGTTAAGTTACAATAAAATAAAATGTAAATAGCACAAACAATAATTATTTGGACCGTTGAGACTCCGACTAAACCTGACTAAAACGCCCGCCGTAACGCGTCAAATCATAAAAAATACTCTATAGCGCTAAAATTAACTGAAGAAATTAAAAAACTGAAGACTATTTTGTATGGAAAAATATAACTAACTAATGACAAGGCATGATCAAAAGACTACAGCCTGCCCTGAAAAAAGTTCGAATGAAAAACAAAAATAACAAAAAAAAGGCGGGAAGTACAATACTTGATACTTAATACCTGATCAATCAAAATCAAAATATCTTTATTCATGTAGGTCACAAAGTAACACTTATGAACGTCAAAAAAAGAAAATGCTTCTACATTTACATTTACCGCCAGATGCGCAAGGCAATAGATAGAGCTTGTGAGGAAAGAACCTGGCAAGAAAAACTCAATCTCTATTGTTATAATTTTTTTATAATAAGAATTACAATATACAAAATAAACATAATTATAGACTAAAAATATTTACATTACAAAATATCGTTTAAAAAATCCTCCGCGTCATTGCCGACTGGGAAGGTTCCCAGAATGCTGGCTGTGTTGCCACGTTGGATGGCGATACTTATTCTTTGGGCCAGAAAATAGCCAGCCTTCTGGTCCTGAGAAGCATCGATTAGGCGTTTAGCAATGTCTCTATTTTTTTATTAGTTTTCGAAACGAAAATCTCTTATACCAACAGTAATGTCCGTCCGTGAACAACTTTCAACTCGAGAACAGCAAGAGCTAGAGACTCAGTGTAAACGCCAATCGACTTAGCAAAGTCGAAAACTGCCCAAAATGAACTTGACCTTTGCCCTCGGATCTCAAGGTCAAGGTCAAATCCGAGAACGGTAATAGAGACTCAATCCCAGCTGCAATCAACTCAGCATGGTCAAAGACCCCTAAAATGATGTTGAACTTCATGTCATGTGACATTTTTTAGGTTTTATGAAAAAACGTTCGTAAACTCTAAAATATATGGCAAAGTTTTGCCATATTTTTAACTTGATTGACTTTTATTTGCTTTGCTCGCATTCGAAATGAAAAGTAGAGTGTGTAACTCGGGTGAAAACATCCCTTGGTTAACAATCCACTATTCTTAGTACTTGTATATTTTTCAACTGACCGCAGCCTCGGGAACATAATACTTATATAAACTAAATAACGAGAGTTTTTTTTAATTCCAGGTGTTTGATTACCCACCTGAAGGTGTCAGAAAGTGTATAGTATCTACAAATATAGCTGAGACTTCGGTCACCATTGATGGTATTCGATTCGTGGTTGACTCTGGCAAGGTAAGAAAGTCTTACATAATTTCTTTCTTTATTTATTTTAATAGTAAACTAAAACCAAGGCATGTCTCTGATCAGTATGTAAGAGTGTGTCCGTTTGCTTAAAGCATAATAAATACGCCCAAGACTATAGACCTCCATGATCGGGGCTTGAGGACGGTGGGATAGTCACTCACCGTCCTTACAGAAGCAGGCTAGAAGGGTTGCGTGCTGCGGGGCCTCAGTCCTACAGCACGCGACCAGATTCACTCACCGACGCGGGATAAAACCCTATCCCAACGACGCGGGATTCTCATCTCGACCAAATCCCCGTAGAGGCTACACAGGTGGTCAAAGTCCTCCGGGCGCCACTGGAAATACCTTTGCGTGTGAGTCAGAGACGCCCGGCAACAAATGTGGGAGCGGCGGCAGACTTGGGCCGCGGAATTAAAAAAATAAGGAAAATAACCCAGTCTTATGTTCTTACAGTAGGTATGTAGCTATAATGTTGCAATATGAAATTGTATTGTCACGAATTTGATGTACATTTTGCTATTTATATCTTATCCTTATCATTGCCGATGACTTGGGTCTGGATGATCTTGAAAAGCACTTAAATAATCATCGTATTCAATCGTCATCGTACTGTTTGGTTTTGACATTTCAGGTGAAAGAGATGAGTTATGATTCTACAACAAAAATGCAAAGGCTGAAGGAGTTCTGGATATCTCAAGCTAGCGCTGATCAAAGGAAAGGTCGAGCTGGACGCACTGGTGAGTTCCTTAACTTCTTTATCTATGGGGTTTTTTTACCAACCCTCTCGTGTGGGGTATCATTAGATAGGTCTTTTAAAAACATTGAGAGGTTTTTAAGATATTTTTTTGATTTAAGTATTTGTTAGCGAGATATTTAAGTTTAAAGCGTATTTTATATTGTTAAAACAAGGCACAGACTTGGCCTGTTTTTTGATACTTGGGGGTTGTTTAGGGGATACCGAATATGATATTTATAACATACTATAGGTAGGCCTATCTCATAAGTACATGATTTTTTTTATTCGATTCTGGGTTTTTGGTATATACATTTTATGGCATTGTCCTTTCAGCTTTTACGAAATGCATAATATTATTTATTTTAGTTGATTTAATTTCATACATACATCAGTCATTACAGGTACTTATCCCAATGCGACAATGTAGTGATATTAATATATTATTATTATTGAAAATTACATACTTTACACAATCTTACAAAATAATGACTGATAAATAAACTAATTCAATAAATCCACAATGCCTAATTCAAAATCAAAAATCAAATCAAAATATCTTTATTCATGTAGGTCACAAAGTAACACTTATGAACGTCAAAAAAAAAAGAAAATGCTTCTACATTTACCGCCAGATTCGCAAGACAATAGGCTTTAGAGCCTGTGAGGAAAGAACCTGGCAAGAAAAACTAACTCACGGCCACTCTTTTTATTCGTCAGTAAATACAATGAGTCTGTTACAACAATAAAAAGAGGGCAAGGACGTGACCATGTGTGGACCAAGTGAACTTAAAAATTATAAATCTCTGTTATTCACAAAAAAAAGTTAAATACTAGTTAAAGGTGCCACATAATCTCAAAGTACCCATACCTTACAATATCATAATAATAATAATTTAACAATAATACGTGAGTTTCAGCAATAAAACAACATTTCAAACAGAAGTAGCCCCTATGTAGCTCGAGTGCTGAGCAAGCAACTCATTGCCATTTCTCTGTATCGTTTAGATAATCTTTAATAGTATAATATGCCTTTTTTAGGAGGTGTGTCTTAACAGCCACTTTGAATTTATTCAAAGGAAGGTTCATAATGTTTAGAGGAATTTTGTTATAAAAACGCACACCAAATCCTGCAAAGGAGTCATGAACCTTCTGTAAACGATAATACGTCCCAACCACACTGTATAAATGTATATTCTGTTTAACGAACATAATATTCGCATATATATATTGTGATGCAACTGTTAAAATGCCTATTTCTTTAAATCTTTCTCTAAGAGAAACTCGTGCATTCAGTTTATAAATCGCACGTATAGCTCGCTTTTGGAGTATTAAAATGATCTCTATATCAGCTGCCTTGCCCCACAGTAAAATTTCATACGACATGATACTGTGAAAATAGCTAAAATAAACCAGGCTGGCAGTTTCTACATCCGTGAGCTGTCTGACTTTACTAATAGCAAAAGCCGCAGAGCTAAGTTTCCCTGCAAGACCCGATATTTGGGCGTTCCACTGTAATTTACTGTCTAGAGTAATACCCAAAAATACGGTTGATTCTACAAGATTAAGGGTATCACCGTTCAAAATAATATTAGTACCGTAGTTCTGAACATTAGGCATACTAAATCTAACACACTTCGTCTTTTTTGCGTTCAGAAGTAAATTGTTGGTTGTAAACCAATCCAGAACTAGTGCAAGTGAACTATTTACTTCGTCAAAATTCCTCAGCTTGCGATCAACTTTAAAAATAAGTGATGTATCATCGGCGAATAGAACAATGTCGCACAAATTCTGTACATAAACTAAAAATAGAAACGGACCTAGAATTGATCCTTGTGGCACGCCCATAGCTACAGAAGCCCCTAAAGACCGACTACCATTGATATCAACATGTTGTATTCTATCACTGAGGTATGAGGCAACTAGGTCCAGTGCCGAATCTCTGATACCATAATAATTGAGTTTCCGTAATAGGGTATTATGTTCAACGCAATCAAAAGCTTTGGAGAGATCGCAAAATATACCAATGGCATCTTGCTTATTCTCCCAGGCATTGAAAATATGCTTCTGAAGTGTTACCCCTGCGTGAATGGTAGAACGACCTCTTGTGAATCCATACTGCTCAATATGTAGTAGCATATTTGAATTAAAATGTGATTGTAATTGGTCTAAAATTACCAGGTTCGCTTTTTGATCCAGTTTTAAATAAAGGTATCACTTTACTGTATTTCATGAGATCAGGAAACACTCCACTATTGACACATTTATTAAATATTGCAGCTATAGAAATATATAAATCAATAAGAAATCTCAAAATAACAATCCACTAAAATAATAATTAATAATAACTAAAAATCTAAACTCAATAAAACAATAATTTAAAACAAAAATTCAATAAATAATAATAATTCTTAAAAATAATAATCATAAACAATAATTAAATAATATTATCTAATAATTAAATACAACAATAATTCATTTAAAATTTGTTAATTAATCAATCACACACATCATCTGCCTGCCCTTATCCCATTTATTTGGGGTCGGCGCAACATGTTTTCATCTTCCATACATCCCTGTCACACGTCATCTCCTCAGTCACTCCTTTCCTGGTCATATCCTCTTTCACGCATTCTATCCATCTTTTCTTGGGCCTACCTCGAGTTCTCAGGCCATCTACATTCATACTTTGTACCTTTCTTACCACATTACTTTCCTCTCTTCTCGTAACATGTCCTTACCATGATAGCCGTTCGCTTCTCACTTTTTCATTTACTGGGGCAACTTTCAAACTTCCTCTAATATACTCGTTCCTTACTTTATCCATCCTTGTTACACCACACATCCATCTTAACATTCGCATTTCCGCTACATGCAGTTTTCTTTCATCCGTCGCTTTTACACATGAAAGTCCATACAGGACGGCAGGTCTGACGACAGTCTTGTAAATTTTCCCCTTAAGTTTCGGAGGAAATTGGGGGTCGCATATAGTGGCTTTGACCTGCCGCCATTTCATCCAACCTGCGTCAATTCTGTGCTTCACTGTACGATCGATTTCCCCATCGTCCTGGATAAGAGAGCTGAGGTATCGGAAGCTGGAGCAGACTGGCAATGGTACGCCGTCTAGCGTTATGGGTGTAAAGCTGGAGAGACCGCCGAAATCAGAGAACATGTACTCCGTTTTGGTTCTGCTGATTTTCAAGCCTACACTCTCCAGTTTACACTGCCACTTCTCCAGTCTGCTCTGTACCTCAGGCCCGTCTTCACCGACAAGAACAATGTCATCGGCAAATAGCATACACCAGGGGGTCTCTTCCTGTATCTCCGATGTCAAGGCATCCATTATTAATAGGAAGAGGTACGGGCTTAGCGCTGAGCCCTGATGCAGGCCTACCTCCACACTGAACTCGTCGGTGTTGCCAGCAGCACATCGTACGTAGGTTCTCGATCGACAATACATTGCACAGATCAACTCTACATACTTCCCAGGCACACCTTTCTCTTTCAAAGCCCACCACAAAACCGTTCTGGGTATCCGGTCGTATGCCTTCTCGAGATCTATAAACACCATATGCAAGTTTTTGTGTGCACGCCTATGTTTCTCAGAGAGCTGGCGGAGTGCAAATATGGCGTCTGTAGTCCCGCGACCAGGCATAAATCCGAACTGGTTTTGGGTAACTTCGCTTTCCTCTCGCACTCGTTTCTCTATCACTTTCTCCCAAACTTTCATACTGTGTGACTTGAGCTTTATTCCTCGATAGTTACCGCAGTCTTGTACATCACCCTTATTTTTAAAAATGGGCACTAGTGAACTATTGCACCATTCATCGGGGATCGTCACCTCATACAATAACTTATTGAAGAATAAAGTCAGCCACAGACATCCATCTTCTCCCAATTTCTTCCACACTTCCACTGGAATGCCGTCGGGCCCTACGGCTTTCCCATTCTTCATATTTCGTACCGCCGTTCTTACTTCATCTTTGGCAATATCCTTCACTAAACCTACATTTACTCGTCCCTCATTTAAATTTCCACTCCACACATTCTCTTCATTCATAAGTTTTTCAAAATACACTTTCCATCGATTTCTTACTTCATCTTCTTTTACTAAAACTGTACCCTTTTCATCTTTTATACATCTCACATGTTTTACATCTTTCGTTCTATCTTCTCTTTCTTTCGCTAAGCGGTAAATTTCTTTTTGGCCTTTAGGTCCATCAAGGGACCATTAAGTAGTGGTTCTTGAGCCTGGGATCTAGCTATCGCTACCGCTTTTTTTGCCTTTTTACTCAATTCCTTATACTTTACCTTTTTTGCTTCTTTTTCACTTTCATTCCCTTTTTCTTTCTGCCAATCCTTAAAAGCATTCTTCTTTTCTTTAATCACCTCCTGTACCTCCTTATTCCACCACCATGTATCCCTATTAATAACACTTTTACCTTTCGTTTCGCCAAACACTTCTTTTGCTTCTTTCCTGATACTACTTGCCATTTCATTCCAACACTCATTCACTGATTTATCCACCATATCTTTCATTATTATCATTTTATTTACCACTCGTTCTTTAAACTTGCTTGCATATTCATTCTTTTCTATCAACCACCACTTGATTCGAGAAGGTAGGGGCTGTTGGCGTGTTTGCGGAACTACTTTGACAATTAAGTCGAGAGTGAGTAGTTTATGTTGCTTCACTACTCCTTCCCCTGGCAGCACCTTACAGTTTTTGACACAAAACAACCTACTCCTCCGGATAAGAAAGTAGTCGATCTGTGTCAAGTGAATACCACTCTTGTATGTAATTAGGTGCGGATCCCGTTTCATAAACCAAGTATTCACAATCGCCAGGTTAAGGGAAGAAGCAACTTGTAGCAGTGTTTCACCGTCGCTGTTACGGGTTCCGTAGCCCCATCCTCCATGTACTCTTTCATAGTCATCATTTACTCTTCCTACATGGCCATTAAAATCACCTCCTATACATATTTCCTCACTTTCTGGTATACTCATCATAACTGTATCAAATTCCTCCCAAAACTTTTCTTTCTCCCTGTCATCACATCCGCTCTGTGGTACATACACGCTGATCACATTTAGCACCAGACTCTCACATACTACTTTCACAACTATTATCCTGTCGTTCACTCTTTTCACGTCGGTACTCCTTCTTTCAGATTAACGTCCAGTACTACACCAACTCCATTTCTTTTTCCATCACTCCCACTGTAATATAACTTATATCCTTCACCAATCTCTCTTGCACTTGCGCCCTTCCACTTAGTCTCTTGCAAACAAGCTACATTTATTCTTCTTCTTTTAAACACATCGGCTAATTCTCTTCCTTTCCCAGTCATAGACCCAACATTCCAACTTGCATATCTCAGTCTTACTTCTCTTTCGCTATGGGCTTGCGTCTTACGTCGCATCCACCCCCGATGCGACAACCCTTGTCCTCTTCCCACAGGCACCGGGTGCTGTCCCTGCGCGTCGCCTGTGGGGTACGCCCTAACTCTAAGTCGCTTTCTTTTTTTACCTGTCATGTTGCTAAAGGTTTTGGCTATGAGTTTTTATGACCGGCCGCCTGCCTGACGTCAACCCTCCTTGGGAATGTTATTGTAGGCGGTTTTCCCTCCGCCTGTTGGGTGCCTACTGCGTACCAGTGCCGGTTGTTATGCACCAGGCAGTCTCCCACGGTCGCCTTCTACGACACCCCTGGGTTGAGTTAGGGCTGGCACATTCTATGTTTTTCTTTCGCTCCCAGGCCAGCATGGAAGATTAATCAATCACACACAATAACAAATATTCTTTTTTGAAACTATTTGTTCCCAAATACGAAACCTATTATTTCTAAATTTTAGACAACTTATAGTACAGCGAAAGCATTACGAATGTATATAAGACGGTATGTATTGTAAATAGCCCTTTTCATATTTTATTCATATTTGTGGTTTTAGTGAAAGCACATCGCTGTTTTACTGTAATATCCTATTAGGATGTTATGAATATGCAACAATGTACCTCGTGTCATTTGTAGTTCCGAGCTCCTCCGATAATTGTCGAGAGTTGACGAGTCTCAAAGTGGAGATAGTCGAATTCTGTGCGGAACTATCAAACATTACCTTGACATTGGCAGGATCATCGATGAACGATGGAGCCACACCTTTACAAGAAGAAGAAGAAGGTCCCTAATATTTGACGACGCTTTTAAATTTCCAGGCCCCGGAGTATGTTACCGTATATATTCCGAACAACAGTTCAATGACATGGAGTCATTCAGCACTCCAGAAGTATCGAGGGTCCCTCTGGCCTCTCTGCTGTTGTTGATGGGTTCTCTAGGTGTGAACGACGTAAGGAGATTTCCGTTTCTGGACGCACCGCCCGAGGAAGCTATTGAGAATGCACTTTTGGAGTTGAAACAACATGTATGTATTTTTAAAGGTAGTTAAGACCATTTAGTACGTCTTAGCTCGGGAGATTTATTAGGGTTCTGTACCCACAGGGTAAAACGGGAACCCTATTACTAAGACTCCGCTGTCCGTCCGTCTGTCTGTCACCAGGCTGTATCTCGTGAACCGTTGTAGTTAGAAAGTTGAAGTTTTCACAGATGATGTATTTCTGTTGCCTCTATAACAAGTAATACTAAAATACAGAATATAATAAATATTTAATAAAATAAAAAATTAAGGGGCTCCCATACAAAAAATGTCAATAGGTATCTGACATACCATCAAACTTTTCATTTCGGGCATTTTGTTTTATTCTGTTCCCAGGGAGCGTTAACGTCAAACGAGAAACTGACGTCACTAGGGCGATCTCTTGCCAGCTTGCCACTAGAAGTATGTCTGGCCAAGGCTCTAGTTATAGGAGCGGCGACATTATCAGCCCATAAGAGACATTCAGCACTTGCCTTGGCCGCTGCACTTGGAATTCGCTCTATATACACCACTAGAGCGCATAGGGACTTTGAGTGTGAGGTTAGTTTGGTTATATGTATGTTTGACTGCCTCGGTAGCGCAGTGGTATGAGTATGCTGTTCTTGTGGACCCAGGTTCTACACCCCGGTGGAATTAAATATTTGTGTGATCCGCAAATGTTTGTTTCGGATTTTGTGTTTTGTAGGGTTCCGTAGTAAAAGTCTTGGAACCCTTATAGTTTCGTCATGTTCGTCCGTCCCTCCTCGGCTTTCCTCCAAAACGGTTATTACTAGAAACATGAAACTTTACATAGATATGTATATTTACTAAGCCGACAAAGTGCGAAAATAAAATTATGAAAAATATAATTTTCATCTCTCATGCTCTGAAAGTGGGTCATTGTTTACCTGATATGCGGGTTGAAAGTGATACATTTCGGCCCAAGGGCTGAAAAGTAAAAAAAAAGTATCAGTACATCTTGAGGCAATGGCAAAAACGTATACAGCCAAAGTTCGATTAAGTCAATACAACTTTCTGGTTTTTGAATGATCATAAACAAAAAAGGGTGAGTTACAATAAAATAAAACGTAAATAACACAAACAATAATTATTTGGACAGTTATACCTTGAGACTCCAACTAAACCTGACTAAATGGCCCGCCCGCGCCGTAACGAGTCAAATCATAAAAAAAATACTCTATAGCGCTTAAAAAAATATGTGCGTAAAAAAATTAGCTGAAGAAATTAAAAACCTGAGGATTATTTTGCATGGAAAAATATAACTAATGACAAGGCGGTATGATCAAAACACTTGCTTGCCCTGAAAAAAGTGTGAATGAAAAATAAGCGACTTTGTTTTATACTATGTAGTGATGTGTACAATATTCCAGAATTCTCGTAAACCAGACGAGTCAGATCACGGCGACCCTCTAACACTACTATCGCTGTACTGCGCGTGGCTCAGAGAGAAGAAAGATGGCCGCGGTGGTAAGGCTTGGTGCAGACGGAGAGGTATTGAAGAACAACGGCTGTATGAGTTGACTAAGCTGGCTGCACAACTTAGAAGTTTGCTACAGGTATGTGTAAACATAGACACACCTTTGAGGAAAAAATCACCTTTGCAACATTTTTTCCGAAATTATTTAAATATCCAGAAAAAAACCGCGATAACCGACTCTATAATATTACTCACCAAAAACGGTGTCGAATATAAATCGCACGAATAACAACGCTTTTACAGGATTATTTCGGATGTTCTATTACTTACTTACTTATGAACAACACACAGAGAAAAAAAACAGTAAAAAGAGTATTATCATATGACTAAATATCTATGTACAGTCAGCGTGACGCCTTATCTGAAGCTTCAAATTCTTCGATGACGTCATATTTCAAGCCTAGCCTAGCTGTGATGCGCTAGTAGAGTGAAAGCGCGCTCCTCGAACATCGGACTCTTCATTACTGAAAAATATTTTTTTTACATAATTCTTTCAATATTAACGTTACATATGGACGAAAATCACATTTGTTACTAAATCTTAGTATTTATTTGCTGAACATAATTATCATGGAAATAAAACTTACACTATGTTCATGTTTATAGGACAACAATTTGATGGAGACGCCAGAGCCAGAGACAATGTCGTCGGCTGAAAGAGCTCTACGTCACGGACAAATGAAACAACTCAAAAATATGAGAAGGTATATTGTGGCAAATTATAATTGTGTTAAGTAAGCAAGTAAAGACGGAATTGACATGGGTACGGTGAGACTTGCCCTATGTTCGAGGAGCGCGTTTCCGCGCTGCTAGCTTATGACGGCTAGGCTAGGCTTGAAGTACGACATCATCGAAGCGTTTGAAGCCTTTGACATGACGTCACACGCTTTCAAAACATACTCCTTGAAAACGACCTTGGTATTGGACCAATTTGAAGTTAATTGCGTTTTAACGTCACCAACGTCACGTACCAAACGTCACCCTGCCCATACTATCTAATATACGGTATAGTCCAATCTATCTAAATATAGAAATGGGGAATGTAATTTCTGCCCTCCCTTAGCTCTCGAGAACTGCTTATGCTCCAATGATGGTGGACTCTATGGATAGCCCTCGATCTGGAGGCAAGCTAAAAAATCGAAAATTTGACTTAGCCCTAAGGGGTCAAAAGTTATAGGCCAAAACCTATGGCGTGGTGCGGCGCGAAGCACCGCGCAAGACACCGTACTAGTACAAAACAATACTTAAGTAAAACTTCTTGAAAGAACCTCTCCCCCTTGCCCCTACAGTATTATACGAAACGTAACTCTCTCTCTGTCTTCATTTACTAAATACCCCCCTCTCAACTTCCATTCGCCTGTTCACACTTTTCGTAACGCTCTCGTCACGTATTCACCAGCTCTTCAATTCATGCGCAAAGAAGTTTTCCTTCTATAGGACAACTCATTTATTTTCAACCGACTTCCAAAAAAGGAGGAGGTTCTCAATTAATTCGACTGTTTCTTTTTTTTTTGTTTGTTACTTCATATCTTCAGACATGGTGAACAGATTTTGAATTTCTTCCCAAATTGGTCCCATTCGGACAATTATTTGACGTGTATTTTTATCAAACAACATTTCAGACAATTCAAACACAAAGCGGCCGAGGAATTAAAACGCAAGAAGTGTCTGAAAGTAGATTCTTGGGAGATAGTTGACACAACGCATCAAGACGACGACGCGCCAGATATACGTGACATTGAGTTTAGACTCAGTAACGATTCGACGAGGATCCATTCGTTGATCGCGGGTTCGAGTACCAGTAGTGGAAGGGACCTTGTTATGCTTAAGGTGGGTTTCATAAAGTTATTTTTCTCAATTTTTTTTTTTAATAATAAATAAATATTTTTGGACATTCTCACACAATATCACCTAGCCCAAATTAAGCTAATTTAAACTTGTGTTATGGGATCTAGACGACTGATAAACATACTTATATATTTCTAAATACATACATACTATACATAGAAAACATCCATAAATTTGTGGATTACACAAATAATTAGATTCGACCCGGAACCGAACCTGGGACCTCAGGGTCAGCGGTCGCATACTCATACCACTGCGCAACCGAGGCATTTTGCAATATAAATCGTAAAAAAAACGAGTGCTGTAAGACCGAGGCAAAACTTGCTATGAGAGGAAGAGAGAAAGTAAATGTACTCTCGCACCTCTCTCTTTTGCCCCTACAGTCATATACGAAAAGTATGTAACTCGCCCGTAACGCTGACACTTTTCGTAACGCTCTCGTCACGCATTCACCAACTTACTCCTCAAGTCAAGGGTTAAGTAATAGATGATATAACAACAAAATCTCTAATATTAACAACATATAACAACGGAACCTATAATTTTATTAAATATAACGATTAGTTAATATAATGAACGATTGATATAATTTTAAAATAACGAATTTTTATAAGCATAACATACATAAAATATAAAATCGTTTGACCATGTACCACTCAAAAGATATAAAACTTATTTGGTCCAATATGATGAAAACGGGTCTCCCTTGTTTGACAGAAAGGAATTTGACAAATGTTCACTTCCCAAAAAAATTTTCGCATAATTTCATTTGCCAAATTTTTACTTAGCAAAAAATCTATTCCTAAAAAATTGTAACGCAAACCTAATGTTCGGGAAATGAACGTTTAAACTTTAACTTGTTTACCAACTAGTACTTTTAACATTTTTTATTTAGTCAAATAACCATTTTTAAAATTTATAAGTAATTATCCTAATCTAAATAGTTCAGTTCTGGGTAACCTACTAAAAACAATCTCTTTTTTTCTATTAATGCAAGTTGTTTCTGGCACTCGCCGGGCGCTGCCGCGGCTAGTGGTTAAGGATTTTGTATATTCCCCAGTTACGGTAATAGTCTTGCCTCCTATTACGTGGAAACTAACCCAATTACTGGCAAATTGTGGGTGTGTAATTCACCTTAGCTTACCCTTTCGTGGATATTGGCGTGATGATATGTATGTATGTGTCCATTTTTAATATTCAAATCAAATCGTTTATTTGCTAGAAACATGGTTGACATAGGTTTTCTTATCTGTCTAAGGTTCTTCATGTTTCACCGGATGGTTCAAACCTTGCAATTTTTTGCAAGGTTTGAACACATGTTCACCAATTAATTTATTATAATGAGTCTTCTTAAAACTGAGTCAATATAAAAATATCAAATTAAATCATTAATATGTGCTAAAAGTGCGTAAAAATAACTATGTGCGTGTCACAAATTTTTCTTTAATTTTTATATTCCCAAAATTCTTTCATTAAATAAAAGCATTTTTCTATAAGCCACCCATTAGTGCGTCTTCTGAACAAATTCCCTGCCTGTTCTTGATAGACTCCCAGTGTCTTTAGTAATATACACACACACAGACATCACGCCTATATCCCCGAAGGTGTTGACAGAGGTGTATTACACATTAGTAATAAAATGTCTGTATTTTGTATTCCAGATAGTATTGTGCAGAGCCTTATACCCACAAGTGGCTGTAACCGATGAATTCAATCACTGTAAGGTAAATAATATACGTACATAGTATAATTACCCCTGATTTTGGAGGAGGAAAGCAGAGGTGTATTATACACCCATATTTCGCCAGTAAAGGCGGTGTGTGACTGCTTCGGTGGCGTAGTCGGTAGTGCATCCGATTTCGACGCCGGAGTCTCGGGTTCGACTCCCGGTCTAGACAAACTGTGTTTCCCATGAAAATGTATATAAGTATTTATATCAGTTTATCTAGAACTCGTATCGCAAGCTCTGCTTAGTTTGAGACTAGATGGCGTTGTGTGAATTGTGCTACCAGTAACATAAAAAAAAACTCCGACGGCACAGCACGGCGAAGGATTTTGTACTTTGTAGTTTATTGAGCGGAGCGAAGCGTAGCGTATCTTAGACTTCAAGTGCAAATCGTTTGTGTACCAACTCCTCCGAAACGGCTCGACCGATTTTGACCAAATTTGGCATGCTGGTCGACATCATTCCCGGGAGTACATATCTCTGAAATCATGAAAATAGAGCATAAAAAAATTATGAAAATTTGCTCCGCTCAACATTTGCAATTAGTAGCATGCATTGCATACCTAGTACCAATAGAAATATATATTTTGTAGTACATGTATTATGTATTTATTGTATGTAATTTATATACCTATATGTGCATTTATAATGTACTGGCAATGGCAAGCCTCCACAACCGTCCACAAAGGAACTTGAGTTTGTCACCGATACGGGCCAGTATCGGTTTTTGAACACAGTCCACAGATCAAATGAAGCTTGCAACAAGCGCCTGAGACGTGTTCACACGTTTGGCGCGAATTTATTGTCGCTCACTAGATTTGCAACTTTACCTGGTATATATCCCGAAGTCTCTATCGGGATATTTACCATTTGAAGTTGCAAACGCCATGATCGCGGAGGAACTGAATACTTATCTGAAACTCCAAGCAATATAAATGGTAGATATACGGAATAGTCTAATCCTACTAATATTATAAACGCGAAAGTTTTTGTGTATGTAAGTATGTACGGATGGATGGATGTTTGTTACTCTTTCACGTTAAAACTACTGAATGGATTTTTATGAAACTTTACAATAATATAGCTTATACATCAGAATAACACATAGGCTACAATTTATAAAGATATTGTGTAAATTGTTCAAAATATGACGCGTCGCGACGGGAACGGGAAAAAAATCCAAATTACCACGCGGACGAAGTCGCGGGCGACCTCTAGTAGTAACATATACATAGTCGTATAGTAGTTAGTTCCTCAACTACCGGTAGATGGCGCTCTGGCGACGTCGTAAGTCGCGATACTAACAATATGATCACTAAATTAAATATCTTGGGCTAGTGGTATCTTGGTCAGTTGGTAGAACGTACTTTCTGTAAAGGGAACAGTCGCTTGTTCAAGTCCACCCCAAGGCTATAGTTTTTGTGATTTATATTGTAAAATTACAAAGTTGTTATATCCCTCTGCCTACCCCTTCGGGGAAATAGACGTGAATATAATGTATGTATGTATATGTGTTATTTTCAATTTTCAGTCAACATCCGACCAACTATACCACACGTGGAGCAAACCTTTCGTATTCCTTCACCCCACTTCGTACTTCGGCAGGAACGGTCGATGTCTGCAGCTGTGCGAGGGCGACATACAGACAGACTTGCCGTACGGATATAAGTCTAAACTGGCCGTGTCGGATAAACACCAGATATTGTGTTATTTGTAAGTTTATAATACTTAATTATTACGATATACGTAATTATGTCCTAAAAATATTTTAAAATAGCCAGCCTTCTGGTCCTGAGAAGCACCTATGAAGCGTTTAGCAATGTCTCCATATGCGGCTCAAATATGCAATCATCTGCCAGCTAGATTAACGTTTTACGCCGTTTGAGGCCCTAGGCCGCGGCCGCACTTACGTCCATTGCCGAGCGCCTCCGGTAAGCACTGAAAGAATTCCCAGTGGCGCCCGGCGGACCTTGGCCACATGTTTGGTCGGGGTTAATTCCACGTCGGTGAGTGCGCGGCGTACGGGAGATGAAGTCCCCCAGCACGCAACCCTTCTAGCCTGCTTCTGTAAGGACGGTGGGGTCCATCGTCCTCAGGCCCCGATCGTGGAGGTAGATCGTCCTGTGTGAAGTAGTCGATGTGCTTGGAAGGTGTGAAGGTGCTAAGGTCACACCAAAGGCCTTCCCATCTTCCACGGTAGCAAAGACATAGTCTTGTGGTATTTGTTCCCGTTCTCGATCTCTAACGGGATCCTATTCACAGGATAAAAAGTAAGAATAGTGGATAACGGTGGTCCCTGCCTACACCAGTGAGAGGCGTGGCTTGTTGTGTGTATGTAAAGTAGTCCAGAGATGGAATTATTATTGATGGAGATGCTATATAACTAGCGGACGCCGACAACTTCGCCTGTAATAAATCATATATTTAGTATAAACCTTCCTCGAGAACCACTTTATTAATTGCTGAAAACCGCATCAAAATTCGTTGCGTAGTTTTAAAGATCTAAGCATACATACGGAAGAAAGTGACTTTGTTTTATAATATGTCGTGATGTATGTTATATTTTCAGGTCACTCCTGGAGACCACCAAGCCGTATATTGTGAACTCCATGCGAATGCCGGCCGCGCAGACCTTGTTATTATTGGCACATACTATTGACACTAATATTGGATATACTAGGTAGGTACCTACTATTTTTATTAGCCTATGCTGCCCCACGGGATATGTAGCTATTACTTGGGACCTAAGTTACTGGCTAAAGTGGCAGACAGTGCATACAAAAAAATACATTTCAAAAATTGACACAGCAACCGACTTCAAATTACCGATATGGGACCAAATAATTCTCGGAATGGGACCAAATTGATATGGGACCACTTGGGAAGTTTAAGTTAAGAAAATTAAAATCTGTTCGCCCAGTCCAAAGATATGAGGTAACAAACTTTAAAAAAACATGTTGAAAATACGATCTATTGCAAAAATAATGGTGTCAGACAAGGCTCTGGCAAAAATACTGAAAGTGCCTGAAAACGACAATAGGCTCGCCGTATATTACATGGGACCAACGTTGACTTGTCTGCCGACGCCTTCGAGGATAAAGGTGTGATTTTCTGTGTGTGCGATAAATGTAATCTATACTATAGTGTCCGACCGAATGTTCGGTTTCGGTTTCGGTTTCGGTCGAGTTTCGGCAAAAAAACGAGTTTCGGTTATGTTTCGGTTTCGGCAGCAAACCTGTGATATGTTTTGAATTCGGTAAGTTTTATCATGTGATTATAAGAGTACCTCGAAAAGTAATTTAATATAACAAAGGAGTACCTAGATTAGAGTAGAATCAAGTTTACCATAAAAATCTAAACATTTTATGGTTAATTTAACTCTTTCGCTAATGTTATATGTAAACAAACATTAGTTAGGTACATGGTACTTACTATAGTGCATTAGTGGTGATAATATTAAGGATTTAGAGTTTCGCGTTCAATTTAATAATTATTAAGTAGGTACCAATATAATAATTGTTTTTTTTTTACAAATTAACACTTATAATTAAACGAGTAGATACCTACCTGGTTATCCGTATAAAATTAACACTTACACTTATTTTATTTCTGTTTTTCAATTTAAAACCTTATCCATAATAGTTCACGAACATAAATAAATAATTTAAAATACATTGAGTACCTACTGATTAAACCTAATAGAGAACCTTTCTTTTTATATAGATTTTATAGATTATAATACATCTTCTTTATTTTTCTCTGAAAACATGATTCGGCCGAAACTGAGACCGTTGCCGAAATTCGGTTTCGGTTTCGGTCGTAAAAACCAGTTTCGGTCGGACACTACTATCGTATTATAAAGAGGAAAGATTTGTATTTTTGTGTGTATGTTTGTAATGAATAAACACGCGGGCGAAGCTGCGGCGATCAGCTAGTGACTCTATATTGTAATTTTGATAAATAAATTTGAAACCTTTGAACCCGTTGCCTTGCGATGAAATGTTGATGAAAGGCAACTAAATCTTACGTGCGAGCCGCTGTGGCACAGCCAATTAAAGTCCTGGGCGTCTCGAACGTTTTATTTTTAAAATGTAAATATGGGGTCTCCCTAGTTTGACCGAAAGGAATTTGACAAATTTTCACTTCCCAAAAAATTTTTCGCATAATTTTATTTGCCAAATTATTACTTAGCAAAAAATCTAATCACATAAAATTGTAAAGCAAACCTAATGTTTGGGAAATGAACGTTTAAACTATAACTTGTTAACCAACTAGTATTTTACCATTTTTTATTTAGTCAAATATTTCAGTTGGAATAATAGTTTTTAGAATAATATAGTAAGCATAGCAAAATTATAAATCTAAGCTAATATTGTGATTGCACAAAACATATATACTTTTCCACTGTTATAACTTTATTTTACTGACCGGTTTCACCTCACACTATCATCAGACTGTTTTGATGTCCTTATGAATATGTAGTACGATAATATTACACACACACACACACACACACACACACACACACACACACACACACATATCACGTCTATATACCCGAAGGGGTAGGCAGAGGTGCATTACACACCCACAATTACGATATTATTATGTGATTTATTTATGTCGTGAGGTGAAACCGGTCAGTAAAAATAAAATTATAACAGTGGAAGTGTATATGTGTAGCAGATTCCATCAAGTGCCGTCAATCGACAGTGTAAATAGTAATATTGTGACATTTCCAGAATAGTCTGCGACTCCTGGTTGTTACTGGAGTTCCCATACCCAGATGCTGGTCTCAACTTACTACTGAAAGCTACTAAACTTAGGCAGAGATGGGACGCGTTGATCAATAGAAGACTTTTAGGTAAATAAAGATAGAAGACTTTTAGGTAAATAAAGATAGAAGACTTTTAGGTAAATAAAGATAGAAGACTTTTAGGTAAATAAAGATAGAAGACTTTTAGGTAAATAAAGATAGAAGACTTTTAGGTAAATAAAGATAGAAGACTTTTAGGTAAATAAAGATAGAAGACTTTTAGGTAAATAAAGATAGAAGACTTTTAGGTAAATAAAGATAGAAGACTTTTAGGTAAATAAAGATAGAAGACTTTTAGGTAAATAAAAATCTTACTAATAGTACGTGGGCCGTAGAACATTGAAGCTTATTGATTAACAGCAAGCACTTTTTCGTAAGTAGTTTTATTTTAACGAGTACACCTATTTCTATAAAAAATCTCAAATCAGGTAGCTAACAGAGTAATCCAGTTAAAATATTCGGAACAAAATTGTAAGGTTGCATTAGTTCGTATAGAGCTGCAAATCGGTGCAGGTGTTAAGAACACCATTATAAATCAAATATCCAAAATTCCCATTGATCCGACTTGTGCTAAAAAAGTTATTCAAGGTTAAAGTTAAAAAAAAATGTTTTTTTTGGATTTTTCTCGTAAACAGTGAATTATATCAAAAAAATACTTTCTACAAAATTGTAGATAGCAAAATAACCTACAAAAATGACCTCACAACTTTTTTCTTAAGAATTACCATTTCTGAGAGATAGCGGTTATTAACGCCCAACAAGCTATAGTCTACACGCAATGCTGGTCCGCTCCTATTAACTCTTGTCTTGATGTTATATAACCTATGTTATTTTTACACCTAGCCCAAATTAAGCTAATACTAGACGGACGGACAGACAAATTGTCGTATTAAATATATAGATGAGCTTGTGTTATGGGATTCAGACGAATGATAGAAAACACCCATAATCCGAAACAAACATTTGTGGAGTACACAAATAACTTGATTCGACCCGGATTCGAGACCTCAGGGACGATAGCATACCACTGCGCCACGGAGGCAGTCAAATACTTTTATTTCTACAGATGCCAGCCCAACAAAAACTGTAGAAAACGAACTCCATAAACAAAATGAGCCCAAAATTTGTTACGAAGAGATTCAACACGAATTATCCTGCGACATCAGTACCTATATGACCTCGGAAGTGTATTATACTATCAAACGACTACTGCCCGGTGACCTTAAGGTCATTTATTGTGGGGGTGAGGATACCCATCCTCCTATTGACCCCAATCCATTTGAAGAGGGGTTTCAATGTAGACCTCATGAGAAGAAAGGTGGTGTTTATGTGACGGATAATATTGTTTATAATTGGTAAGTTGTCATCGATCTGTTCTATGCATAATAAAAATTAATAATTTCAAGTTAACGGCTTTTCACTAAACGCATATGAAACTACAGGTAGGCACTTACATAAAAAAATCCAATCGATCTCTGAAACGGCTGGACCATTTTAACGGGACTTTGGCGGCGTGGCGCGGTGCTTCACGCCGCACCACGCCGTATGGCCTATAACTTTTGACCCCTTAGGGCTAGGTCAAATTTTCGATTTTTGCCTTGCCTCCAGATCGAGGGCTATCCATAGAGGGGTCAACCATCATTGGATCATAAGCAGTTCTCGAGAGCTAAGGGGGACATTCCCCATTTCTGTATAGTTATATGTCACATCCCTCAGTGCCATATGCTATTTTTTATCATAGTAATGTGTTCCCGTGTGAATTGGAAACAGTAAAACTATATCAAGCGGGCGGAGCCGCGGTGATCAGTTATATTAATAATATTATAAAGCTAAAGAGATTTTTGTTTGGTTGAACGCGCTTATCTCGGGAACTACTGGATCAAATTGAAACATTCTTATTGCGATTTCTTTTCCAGTGTTCTGGATACTGATTGGAGTTACACCAGTTATCAAGAAACATATAATATACCGTGGACTTGCCCGAATTGTGAGATATCCCTCTGTCTGTCCCCTTTAGAAAGGTTACAACATACGCATTTCACTTGTTCAGCCAAAGAAGTTAAAAAAGAAGTGGAAACTCCGAGGACTTCGAGAGAAAATAAACCCAATTGTAAAGAGTTTACCTGTGAAGTTTGTAATAGAGTATTGTATGTAACGCCTGTTGAAATATTAAGACATAAAAAAAGTTGTAAGACAACGTAAAATAATAAAATTGTTGAAGGGTTTTTTTGTTTCATTATAAAAAATCCATCTATCGAAGATTGTTATAGGCTTAACAACTTCACGCTGCGACCAATACGAGTTGAGCAGCAATGGCTTTTTTTCCAAAAAAAGACAAGAGCGTTTTGTACCATCTATTTGCTAAATACATGTTGTTGTTCCTACATTTTTTATTGTCAGATTCTGCAAGGTAATAGGCAAAACTAGTGAGATAAAAACCTGGCAATAAAAAGTCATTGCTATTTTCTAATCACCAGTAATTACTTAGGATTAAAGTTGGATAAACAAAGGCAATGATGTGTCGCTGAACGCTGGCAAGCCATTGAAAATCTATTTTGTAGTGATCGCGATAGTAGACGACGAAACTAAAATCTGCTCTGATTGTATATTTATATACGATTGTAATAGAAGACTTGCCTCCATGATTAGCTGTACCAGTAGGTACAGTTCGCGAGGGATAAGCGGAACTTTGCATTTGTGTGAGTGCAGTGTACGTGAATGTATGTGACCTCTTTTACACACACATGTGTTGTACACACAGCTACAAAAAGAGTTTTTACTCTACTTTTCGTGGAATCCCTCGCGAACTGTACCTTATTTTTAAAGAATACTAGTTATCGCAAATACGATCTACCAACATTCCCTTTAGCCCCTCCAGCAAAGTTAAAAATGCTTGTGTTAGTAAGTGGGCAGTGGGTTCACGTCAGTAGTGTGGGGGCCCGGTGGGACCGGGGATCAAACTCACGTCGTCGAAACGCAAGTCCAACCCCTTAACCACCAGGCTACGGACATTTACGAAGGCTGGACGTCTTTATATGATGTAAAGCCAATCAGGGACATATTTACTTTCAAGTAATACTATACATAGGTACTTAAAAGTACTACAGATTATAACAATCATTTATTATAGTCCGAGACGCCCAGGACTTTAATTGGCTGTGCCATAGCGGCTGGCACGTAAGATTTTGTTGCCTTTCATCAACATTTCATCGCAAGACAACGGGTTTCAATTTTTTTATTATAGCTGCTACTTTTTATTAAATTTATTTAGTCATTTTGAACATAGCCCATCATATGTGTACCCGGTGACGGCAATACGCTTGCACCCCATTACGTGGGACTAAAAATACTTACAAAATGTGGGTGTATATTGCACCTGTACCTACCTCTTCATGTAACAAAATACCATCTTTATGATTTTATTGTGATCCTACAACGTAAAGTGAATAAAAAGCGAAACAATAATTACCTACATGACGCTTTAACTTATTAGGGAAAAAGTATTGAATCTCTTTTTAGCATCAGTTGGTCACCACTCACTTAACTTTTTGGCCGCTGTAAAGTTAGCGGTGTTGGCAAATTGAAATATTATAAAGAGAACTACCTACACACCTTTTCCCGTGTATGAATTTTCTTTTAGTTAGATTTAAGGCTATCGGAACACATAGTGTGCGTAAAATAAAGGTGAGTATGATAAAAAAGCTATATTAGCACTATTCATATTCTTAGTTAACTCATTTATACACTCACACACTTGTTGAAACTGTTCTAATAACATTTAGGTATTGGGATACTTGGTGTGCTTGGAAATAGATAGAACCTAATATCTACCTGTTTTAAAAAGAGAAATAAATATTATTTCCTTTATGTATATTATTATTTCCTTTATAAATATTATTTCCATAAACAGCATTAGAATGTCCGTGGTCGTACTTCAGTAGCATCTGTGAGCAGAAGCGGGCTCGCGTGGAATGCCACGCGAGTTCGCTTCTGCTCCGCTATCAGTTCATGAGGAATCCAACGACAACAAAGATTCCGAACTTTCAATTCTTCGTGTAAAATTTTCTGGAATTGACTCATACTAATCCCCAATAGTCCTCGAATTGTCTCATAGGTAATCCGCGGGTTTTCTTCAATTTACCGCTTAACAGTAGCCACATTATTTTCGTTGACGGCAGTTGAAGGCCGCCCTTCACGAAATTCGTCATGTAAAGAAACTCTCGAAACGACCTCTCTCAAATTCAGCAAACCATCGCCTCACGGTGCTCAAACAAGGGTGCTTCTCTCCCAAAAGCATTTTGAAGACGAGCAGCACAGTCTTGCGGAGATAGAGAACAAAAAAATCATAAAAAATCATCGCTCTAAAATCTTTTCGACTTAATTCCATTTTCGTTGCATACGTAGAACTTTGATGTGTGATAAAAAACAATTGACAAATGATTTCCTGCCAATTGTTTTTTCATTACCAGTAAGAAGGTTGCAACTAGTTCCGATTAGCTAGAAGTGCAACACTTTTAGTGTGCCTCATGTATGCGAAAACACATTAATGGTATTTAGATATATAAGTAGACATTAAATAGTTTATGAGAATTGTTTGCTTTCCAAGGAAATAAAAAAAAAATTACAATAATAAAGTAAAATTATTAGAACTGCACAGTCTCCCGCCCAAAGTTCAGAGCGGTCATAAAGTTTGATGAGATGACAAACAGGTACAGGTATATCTGGTGAATATGATTAAGTCTCTGTACACCGTCGGTAACTAAGTATGTTCGTGACCTGCCCGCGGGCGATCGCGATGCCCGTTTTAATTCGCACAATAACGCACCGTGCGTCCAGGTAGGACTGATACACACAGGGTGACTTTAGCTATCTATGTTTATTTAAAAGTAGTGTACCTAGTTTGTTTTAAATAAGAAATTAGTAAGTGCCTAACTAATTAATTGAATTATAAGTCTACTGCATAAAATTGCATTTTCACAAGTCTATGTCTTTAATTGGTTACAATTCTTCTTATTTATTCAATTCATCAATGTCAATTTACAATAAAAAACATGTTTACACAGATACAATAGCGCAGTCAGATGAAACAAAATCATTATACTTGTCCCGCATCATTCCTGGCGCAAAAGTGCCCATGATGCTAGCAGCGTTGCCGCGCTGAATGGCAATGAACAACCTTAGCACCAGAAACGACCCGGAGCGAGAGTCACCGGTCCTCTCCCTAATTCTCCGCCCTATATCCGCGACGAAGCTCTTGGCTTCGGAGCCCCAACTGCCCAACTTAATTGAGGAACTGGAAATATGTAAGGTACATACCTCAGCGGTAGGTAGTAGCGGTAGTAGGTATCTGTCTCGGTGGCGCAGTGGTATGAGTATGCGACTGCCATCCCTGAGGTCCCAGGTTCGATTGCGGGTCCAATCAAATTATTTGTGTGATCCACAAATGTTTTTGTTTCGGAGTTTGGATATTTTCTTTATACAATATGTATGTATGTATTTAGAAATATATAAGTATGCATATCAGTCGTCTAGATCCCATAGCACAAGCTTATATTAGCTTAATTTGGGCTAGATGACGTCGTGTGAGAATGTCCAAACATATTATATTATAAAAATAAATAGTATTAAAAGTTTCGTTGAAATCTCATTAGGTTGATAGGTCATTAGATTATATATGTGTCCAAAAGATACTGATAAAATACTTGTAGCTTTATAATACCTAGTTACCTACCCAATAGTCCCCCAGTAGTCTTTCGGGGATAAATGATGTAGGAAACTATAAAGTAACTTTATAATGTCATTCTCTGCATTTTGAGATGACACACATGGAGAAGGCAGACAGAGAAATGTTTAAGTTTTTGGCAGCAAATTTTGTCAGTTCCTATTAGGTAGGTCATAGGGGATATGCCTATGTTCATCCTCTATAACCCCTATTACCTGCCGTTTTCGGGCACTTCGTACATTACATCACACATACCGTGTTTTTTTAAAATTCCGCGGCCGATATCACGTCCATTGCCGGGCGTCTCTGGTTACAAGCAGAAGCTATTTCCAGTGGCGCCCGGCGGACTTTGACCACCTGTGTGGCCTCTTCGGGGGTTTGGTCGAGATGAGAATGCCGCGTCGTTGGGGTAGAGTTTTATCCCGCGTCGGTGAGGGAATCTGGTTGCGCGCTGCGGGGTTGCACGTGACCCTTCTAGCCTCCTTCTGTAAGGACTGCGGGTGACTATCCCGCCGTTCTCAGGCCCCGATCATGGAGGTCGATGATCTTAGGCGTAGAAGAGTCTGCGGCGCCCTCGCCACTGACTTCGGAACTCGGCGGGGAGAGTACGCTCCCTCTCCCTCTCGGCTACCTCCTGCGCGAGTATGACCTGCTCGCAGAAGGACACGGCCGCGTTCCACTCACTCCCGCTCGAGAATCACACATAGCTACCAATACTTATTCATAATTCAAGCTCCAAGAATGACCCCGTGTGATTCTCATAATATATCCATCAGTCGTGAGAGAACACCGCCCCTGCTCTCTCAGTGTAGCACCGTCGAGTTTAGTCGATCGACTTATTTCCACCAATCATACCGCAGAACATTACCGTCATTTGACGAAATAGGTTTTATTTTGTCACATTACTTCACCAGCTCGTGGTCAAGTAGCCACCCGGTCGGCTATTACACATTGCAAAGGTTAAACAATACAATTAAGGTGTGTGATGGTGTGGTGTGTGATGTGAGGTGTGTGACCATTTCTCAGGATAATGGACATTGAGACTCCATAGTGCCTCGGGAAGCACATTAAGCCGTTCGGTCCCGCTTGCCATATGAATAGGCATATCTATTGCAGTCGTGGAGCCCAAAAAAATCCGATCTAACTACAGGTCAAATAGCCATTTGACAACATTCAGATTCAGATTTGGCAACATTCTTCTAGAATTAGAACAAAAATTGTGTACTGTTCAAGTCTATCATGAGACCAAATAACCGGGGGGTGTGTATGCAGGTATTTATCAGTGCATCGTGAAGAGCCTGACGTGTAAAACTGTGTGAGACATCCGCACGACATCATAGAATGTTGCAAATAACAACCATTTATTGCGTGATTTTTGAACCGTTTTCAGTAATATATTCAGTTATTATTTCAGTAATATATTTACAAATTTATTTAAATGTACGAACCTAATAATGAAGGTTAAATAAATAATGAACAAACTAAATAATAGCACAGATATAAGAATACTATACTAGTAATATTGAAATGATGATAAATGATAATAGATACTATATTCGAGTTACTAGTTAGATACCTACCTACATAGCAATGGTAAATATGGTGTTAAAACTTTTAAATTCATAGCATTATTTCGCTAAAATAGAAGACACTACAACGTCACATATGTTTCACCTCTACACGAGGCATTCCAGGACTGTCTCACAGCGAAATAATGCTATGAATTTAAAAGTTTTAACATCATATTTACCATTGCTTTGTCATGGACTTTCGCCAGGTAACGCCTGATTCCATTCAATACCTACCTACATAGGTACCTAAGTAGGTACTTACTCTCGATAACTAATTTTACAGTAATCCTTGCGGTTATGTTAGTACGAGAAATAAAATTCTTTGGTGCTTGTTGGTAGGTAATAATAGTAATTCAGAACCGTTTTAATCTCTGTAAGAAGGTACTGTGGACATTCTCACACGACGTCATCTAGCCCAAATTAAGCTAATATAAGCTTGTGCTATGGGATCTAGACGAATGATAAACATACTTATATATTTCTAAATACATACATATTTTACATAGAAAATACCCAAACTCCGAAACAAATATTTATTTGTCGATCACACAAATAATTTGATTCCACCCGTAATCGCACCTTGGATCTTAGAAATGGCAGTCGCATACTCATACCACTGCGCCACCGAGGTAGTCACTTAGGTACTATTCGCCCTAAAACCATGTAGCAATTTCGAGGTCTTCACCTAATTAGCTCAGTTAGTCTACCTTTTACTTTCGTTTTTGTCGATTTATATTGTAAAATATTTAAAGAAAACAATCTCCAACGTCCTGGCGGCTTCATTGTGTATCGAAAAGGAAAGTGCCCACGCGATGACGAAAACGTGCCTAACTAACACAAAGCATAATTCACACAGAGCTATTACTGGACATTACACCCATTTACATACAATTTTCGGTCATACATGCTCTCCCATACATCAATAATTATATCAATTACACATCTCTGTCAATTGTACATTTAGACACGAAAACGTGAGTGGAGCAAGCCTTAAGTCTTGGGAAAAATAAAATGAGGGCGAATATTGAAAAGCTCTGAGCTTCAGCTTGCACGAGTTTATTCTGTCATAATAATTGTTCATGTCCTTTGTGATCGGAACTGCATTACAAAGGTACCTTTCACGTTACTCTCACTTTTTTGGTATAAATAAAAAAAAAAAATTTCGTAATAAGTTAAAAAGTTTGGTGAGACATGTATAACTATCCAACCTAGTCAGAGGAGCATTATATACACCCACTCTGCCAGTAGTAATTATTGTATTCAGGGTAAATCATGTTTCCGACGACGACACCGCACTCCACACGTTGGTGGAGTGTCCAGCATGGGCGAGACAGCGCCGGGATATCGTAGTGGGTCTGGGCGTGGATACCCTCTCGCTGGAGACCATGCTGCAAGCCATGGTCTCCAGCGGGAGTGGGTGGAACGCGGCCGTGTCCTTCTGCGAGCAGGTCATGCTCGCGAAGGAGGCGGCCGTGAGGGAGAGGGAGCGTACCTATCATCCCCGCCGAGTGCCGAACCCTACCCCAACGACGCGGGATTTTCATCCCGACCCAACTCCTGTAGAGACCACACAGGTGGTCAAAGTCCGCCGGGCGCTACTGGAAATAACTTCTGCGTGTGTACCACGAATTAAAAAAAGGGTAAATCACGTAATAGTGGGCCAGCCTATATAAAACCTACTCTTTGTAGCCTTTTGCCGTTACCGGGCTCTAATAGAAAATCCATAACCACTCAGTACCGAGATAGGTAATACAAACCATAACTCCAACAGCCGGGCAGCAGGACTGATGCTACATAGGTAGCTAACCTACCTAAATAGAAACTCTGAGCATTCTTTCTTTTTTAATATGTTAGGACAACTCATACAACGCCATCTAGCCTCAAACGAAGCAGAGCTTGTGATCACATTATACATAGAAAACATCCAGACTTCGGTACAAACGTATCTGTCTTCACACAAAGTTTCGGGAATCGAACCCGAGACTCCGGTGTCGAAAGCGGATGAACTCCCGAACTCCCGACCACGCCACCGAAGCAGTCTATTATAGAGACGGTTAATAGATAAGGTTATATAGATAAGCGAAAGACTAGTTAGTACCATGTATACCTACAAGTTGCCTTGTCAGTTCGAAGGTTGGACTACTAAGTAATTACTAAGTAATTATGTATAATTAGAGTTATCTGTGAAACGTTGGCCTCGGTCCTCCGTAACGTCTAACTAAAACAATGTTAGGTACCGTTGTCCCGGAAGAACTGTCTGATGACTTTTGTTAAAAGTAATTAATGATAAATGATGAATTATTTAACGACTAGCTCTACCCGCGGTTTTAGACGGCTCTAGGAATGGTTACCGTATCGTAACGTAATGTACGAGTAACATAGCCAAAGACCTTAACATAGCCTCTATAAATGGACTGGTCAATGGTCAACACACAAAAATACTTTTCAATTTAAAGCAGTATGGTCTTTTTTTTTTTTTTATTCCGCATGCTAGGCCGCGGCCGCACCTACGTCCATTGCCGAGCGCTCCGGTAGACGCTGAGAGAATTGCCAGTGGCGCCCGGCGATTCCCAGTGGCACCCGGCGAGCAGTATGGTCCTGAAATTAGCGCATTCAACTAAACAAATTGCTTAACATTTTTGATTGCTTCGGTGGCGTGTTCGGTAGTGCATCCGCTTTCGATGCCGGAGTGTCGGGTTCGATTCCCGGTCGGGACAAACTTCGTGTGAAGACAGATACGTTTGTACCGAAGTCTGGATGTTTCCTATGTATAATACGAGTATGTATGTATTTAAAAAAAAAAAATGTAAGTATATTAGTATTTATATCAGTTTATCTAGTACTCATATCACAAGCTCTGCTTAGTTTGAGACTAGATGGCGTTGTGTGAATTATCCTAACATACTTAATTATTTATTTATTTTATAGGTGAACAAACATTAAAATAATGCGAATGGTTTAAGCGTGATTTAGTAGAGTTACAAGACATTCTTCTAGAATCTGCCACATCAGAACCCAGAATCTGTCAATGAGATTCGTGTGGCTTACGAACTCTCATGTGACAGAATCCGGAATCTGCCAATCCGATTCTCGCGACTTACGGAGGAATCTGATAATTATCATAAACACTCCTTAAGGCACGTCTAAGTAGGTAGGTAGGTATTATTATTATATTATTATATAGGATATAAGTATATGGAATTAGGTACATATAGG
This sequence comes from Nudaria mundana, assembly GCA_963556515.1. Lineage (NCBI taxonomy): Eukaryota > Metazoa > Arthropoda > Insecta > Lepidoptera > Erebidae > Nudaria > Nudaria mundana. Next base: position 6,549,072 of record OY748300.1, on the reverse strand, counting down.
TACTCTCAAAATTAATGTAATCGTGCGCTGAACGCTTAGCGAATGGGTGGTTAACTTTTAACCTCCAGTATTACTCCAATACCAATTTACCTCAGTATTCGTAGTACACTTTATTACATAGCCGTAATAGTCAAATTGAAATGATAAAGTTTATTATAAGTTTGTATTTTGTAGGTATAGCTTGGCTGTCAACCTGTCACCGCGTACGAAGGAAGGCTGCGCATCTGTTCGTGTATTTATAATGAAATTATTTTCTTGAAGTAAATCAGAGTACCTACTTACCTATCTTGTTACAGAGTTAGTTATTACACGGATCGATTCGTTGTTTGTATACTTAATAGTGTTGTATCCTTGCTCTGTCTGTCTGTGTCGTTTAGTTCTCATGAGCAAGAGATGCTCCTAAAGTAAGAGAAAAATGTCTACAATAGAAAATATACAGGGTACCTACTGTACATAACAGTAGAAAAATGCAATTATGTGACGGCCAGATACTTTGTCTTATAGAGCGGAGCTCTCAACAGGTGACTCAAATTATTTTTCAAACGATTTATGTTAAATTGTTTGTTTCTCGGCGGATACTGGGCCGATTTCGGATTTTCTTGCACTCATCAATAGCTTACAGAATTACCCAGGTTATTACGATGCCAGAATTTTGAATTTAAACTCGCTTCGCTCAAATATATGCTGCAGCGTAACGGTACGTTTTGCGACTGCGGCGACCTAGTATTAGGAAATAGGAAGATTTTTTGAGACAGACACTTAACTGTGTATTTTTTTTAGGAAGACTACATTTACACAACTCGTTGAACAAACTTCTCTGCGTCATTGCCGACGGTAAATTACCTAAATAAATATCTTTAATAAATAACCAAAGTCTTTTATCCCGATTCTTGTGGGGATCGAAATAACACGCGGGCGAAACTGAGGCGTCTCGCCATCGTCACTGGCTAGTGGTCTAATAGGCAAGCGGCAAACCCCCGAAAAAGTGCTTAGAAATGAAAATGACTGACCAATCAGTGAAAATGTGATTGCCCCTATACAAATTTGTACTTTTTGTAAACCCAACCACACAAATTTTGTTTTCTTACCAATGGACGCCTTTTGGTCCAAGGTTTACAAAAAGTACAAATTTGTATAGGGGCAATCACATTTTCAGTGATTGGTCAGTCATTTTATTTTTTCAGGGGGTTTGCCGTTTGCCTATAATACGAGTATAATAGTAAATTAAATCCTTATAATAAATTCGCTGCATTGACAAATCGCGAACGATCTCAAAACGAGGTCGATATCTGCTTAGGAATAAAGAAATCGTTCCACCCTCGATACTGTAGAAGTTTAAAAATGTAGGTACTTAAAAATGTGATCCTTTCCTATTTACAACTATTATAAGACGCGTGAAATAGTTTTATGGTGCCCAATTCTCGCAGTAACACATTCCTGTGATAAGAATTAGGTGGCCGAAGTTACTCTGATATCTGGGAAAGTCCCGTTTAAATCGTCCAACAGTTTGTGGACATTAGTTGGAACAAATAATTGACATTTCAATTTAATTTACCTATCTAGAATGATAGATATTACCTATAACTGCCTGCGGTTCTACACGCGAGTATGAATTTTCTTGATCAAAATTCGAGTGGATCTATTTTATATCAAGATAAAAAGTATCTTAATGTGTTATTTTGAGGTATAAGCTACTATTATTGTAAAGTTTAAATAAAATCACTTCAGTTGTATTTATGAAAAAGATTTTTAAAATGCCTGTACTAAAAATACTTAGCTGTAACAGGACGATTCCTTATCTGTTAGGCGTGAGACTGGTCACAGCTAATACTTATAGCCACGACAATCGAGTAATAAGAGAACCACCAAGAACTGTGATCGTGTTACATAGAGAAAAATATCCAACTAACAACCATTTGTAAGTAACAGCCGTTTCACACTTTGACTGGTGAAGATATTGACTAGGAATTGGCAGGTTCGATTCCTTCCAGTCTATTTATAATATGTAGGTATGTATTTAGAAATATATAAGTATGTTTATCAGTCGTCTAGATCCCATAACACAAGCTGATATTAGCTTAATTTGGGCTAGATGACGTTGTATGAGAATGTCCAAAAAAAAAATTTATATTTACATTAAGTAGGTATGGTGAGATGAAAACTTGCAAGTGATGCACCTGTTGTTTAATAAAAGTTTGTCCCACGTAGATAGGTACCTATATCAGGTTATAACCTATAGAGCCTATATTTGATGCCCATCACACTGCAGCAGGTGGGTCAAGATCTCGGTGGGATTTTATGACGTGGATGTACTTTCGTTTTTACATACTTGGGTAATAGGTACTTATCATAAAATTGTATTAAAAACTAGGACGGATACGGATAGAAAACGAGTGAAATACGCTGCATTGGAGTCACATTATTTATTTGTGCCCTTAGCGGTGGAGACCTTGGGCAGTTGGGGCTCCGAAGCCAAGAGCTTTGTCACGGAGTTGGGACATCGAATTAGGGAGAGGTCCGGTGACGCTCGCTCTGGGTCTTTCCTGGTGCAAAGATTGTCCATTGCCATTCAGCGGGGCAATGCTGCCAGCATCATGGGCACCTTTGCACCAGGAACGATGAAGGACGTATATTTGTGACTTTTTTATTTTTTTATTTTCTGACTAATTAATTGTTTATTTACTTAGTATTTTTATAATATTGCTATTAAAAACTATAGAAACACTATAAGCACTATAGAAAATCCCCCAAAATTTTAACAGCCAGGACAATATTATGTATGAAAAATATGTTTATTCTTAGACAGACGATAACAATACACAAGTAAAATATTAGAAGTAGGTATAAGTACAGGAAAATTGTAGGTGTATGCTAGTACACATCTGCGTAGAAATTGGTCTCCTCTCAGCTTATGCTGACGTGGGCAGACCCACTATTGCCAGCGCTGGTTTTCAAAGGAGGACAGTGACACTGAAAATGGCGCACCCATGCTGTATCTCACCCAGCACAATTAATCATAATATCATGCTGCCAAATGCCACCACATAAGAAAAATAATAATTAAATCAAATACATAAATAAACAAATAAAATAAATACATAAGTGTTGTGAAATATTTATAATAATAAGTCGTGTGTTTGTGTCTATATATAACAAAAACAAACAAGCCGTGTCTATGGTAAACTCATAGGTCCGGTATTAGAAATTACTATTTAGTAAAGTAAGTATGTAGTATGTCTATACTCTATACTAGTTTAAGTAGTTATAGGAACGTATCTATTATCTGTTCAATTCAACATCCTTTTATAATAATTTCCCACAGAATGCTCAACGGCAACAAATTACCGAAGTCCCGGGCGTGTTGTGGACGATGGTATCGTTGTGCTGTGAGCATCTACAGTACAGGCAGAGATAACGTGAGCTGATACAACTGGTGGTTGATAGGACTCGGGCACGCAACACGCGACGCAAACGTGCGGTTCCGCTGAAGTTCTGCACTGTGACGACTCGAAACCAAGTCTGTTTCAGTCGTATAGAAATAGAATCGAAATCTTTATGCAACAGCCAAGCCGTTGACAAATTTTACAGTTTTCGTCGTCTGCTAATATTATTATGATCGACTCAAAATAGATTTACAATAGCTTGGCAGTGGTCATCCCACATTATTATGATCTTTGATTAGTAATCTACATGTCACGCACTAGCAGTCGTTTGCGAATTCTAGCGTAAAGCACTGTTTAAATTTATCGTACCGAAGCAGTCGTTTGCGAATTCTAGCGTAAAGCACTGTTTAAATTCATCATACAATTCTCATCGGACAGAACTGCCATTCGCCGATTCCTGAATCTATCAATGAGATTTTTGCCACCGAGCGGACTTTCTGCTGATTTGAGAATCCGCCAATAAGATGATGAGATCTGCCTGATGAATGGGAACAGTGCTTATAAACGGCCCTTTTTTATTTGTATGTGATAGAGGACATCTTAAATAAGTACTACCTATTCTTTTATCTCTCGTTATTGATAGTCTCCAAGACCATAATTATTGTGGACAGTAAAGGTATAAAGGGGTTTTCGGTGTAATGTTTGGACTCGTGAAGTTGGATTTGTCGTTCAGATGGTATCACCCGCTGTAATTCCACTGCGACGGCCGTGCGTGTCCGCACACCGATTACACTTTTCAGAAAGTTGAGAGCACAATGAGAGACAAAAGCTATGCTATGTTAACTTTTATTTTTTTTGCGATTGATATTTTAACGTCAGGCAATAAAAGGTTGCATGTCTACGCCATAAGGTGAATTCCGGTGTTTAAGTTTTTTTGTTTTTATTTTGGGTACGCCAACTTGACGCCGCCCGCCTGGTGGTAAGTCGTGACGACGTCTAGCGATTGTGGGCCACTCTCACAGCACACAATACTATAGAGAGTGGCCCTCAACTTGACGACCTACTGATGTGCCTATTCACGATCGGCTTAAAAAACCCAGGGTTATATGCACAGGCAGGGCGTTCCAGGCCACTATCGCTCGGCAGAGAAACGAACGCTTAAAACGCTCGGTTCTCGCGAATATACTATCCACTGTGTGGGAGTGGCATCTCTGCCCGGCACGCGTTGTTCGGGATCGGAAGGAAGAGGGTGGGATCAGATTGAAGAGCTCTTCAGAACACTCGCCGTGGTAAATACGGTATAATGCGGCCAAGGAAGCTATTGTTCGGCGCTTAGCTAGCGGCTCAATGCTTCCCGTTATCTCCGGAAAATCTATAATACACATACCAACAATCTATAAGTAAAATAGCTATGCTGTGATTGCAGAACTGATGGCCGATGGTGTCAATAAGTTATGAAGTATGTACCTAGCTAGATATCGATAGACGACCGCGTACTAGAAGACGCAGCGTGGGTAGGCATGCCACAAGGTGACGACTTTCTGAAAGTCGCGGGAAGTCACTAGGTGCGGGCAGCACAGGCTCGCACGTTGTGGCAATCTTTGGGGATGTGGATGTTCAGCAGTGGCTGATATACCTAATATACCTAATGACGACAATTTCGTTGATATGAACACAATATATACTAGTTGTATTGAATATGTGATCCAACCAGCCAAACCATCGCAATACGAGGTAGTCCAGTGTCTGACTCACGAGTCTGAATTTATCACAGAAAAAATACATAGATTTAAAGAAGTAAAATTACATAGGTTATAATAATGTCTACCTACTCCTCATTGTACATCAACTCTGAAGTTTGTGATGCCTCAAAATTACAAAGTCAGGCAATCAGTGCAAAATGTACGAGACGAGTTACTCAGTGAATGTTGAAATGTCTCAGTGTGCCCCGGGTCTAACGTGACAAGTCCGAGTCCCTACCAGTAGATAGTAGCGGCACAACTCGTGAGCGATGCTTACCTAGATAACAATTGCTTTGTTTCGCTGTAAAACTCGAAAATTAACATCATTTGCCAACGCCCGATCTTCACGGTGATACCGACACTAGTGAATATCAGTCCAAATTGTAAAATATAGCGATATCAATAACATTATATGACACAGAAATTCAGTGCAACGGTCATAGGTGCCTTAGTGGTATAGCGTTCTCCTTGTACGAGAAAGACGCCGCCGCCCGGTTCGAATTCCGCCTGATGACTGTCACAAATGCACATGTGCAGAAACAAATTTTGTCCTTCTTTTTTTTAATTTATTGCTCCTCCGTCCATTGCCGAGTGCCTCTGTTTGCACTAGTAAGAATTTTCAGTGCCGCCCGGCAGACTTCGGCCACCTGTGTGACCTCTCTCTGACATTTGGTCCGTGTGATAATTATGTCCTACTTATTTGGAAACGTTATGTAACGAAAATTTAAGTCAACTCGCCACTTTCAAACACAAACAATCAGCCAATTACTAATAAGGATATCTGCTATCTGTCTATCAGTCCGTAGTCCGAGTCCGAGACGCCCAGGAGTAGTCCGAGACGCCCAGGACTTTAATTGGCTGTGCCATAGCGGCTGGCACGTAAGATTTTGTTGCCTTTCATGGCAAAACATTTTCAATTCAAGGTTTCATTTTTTTTCAAAATGACATTTCATTGCTACTATAGCACACATCACGCCTATATCCCCTTCGGAGATATAGGCGTGATGTGTGTGTGTGTGTGTGTACTTAATGCTATTGCTTATAACATGAACCACAGCTGTACAATAAGCGCTGTAAGGTTTTAATATTCGTTCAATAAAATTACTTATACTCGTACAACTGTGTACACCCTCTCCAGAACTTTACCGATATGGGTTCTTGACGGTTGCTCTACTAGTCAACCATTTGCCAGAATCGATCTATTGTCAATCTGTCGAATCGTGAATTTAATTCGTTGGTTAGTTTAATATGTAGCAAATAGATGGCGCTATATGATTCACCTGAATCACGATAGTAAGCTTTTGCATCACTACAGTCACTACATTATAATTATTAAGCCTATAAAGGCTTAATAATTATATGCATAATGCAGAACATGCAATAATGCAGAAATTAAACTTACAATACATAAATTTCATTAAGGTTACTTATAAACTATCACATCGGATTTTTTTCGGTTCAGTGTTCAGCGTGTCTTGTGACACATAGGCCTCTTCCAACTGCCTTCTTTCTATTCTGTCTTTGGCAGTTCTTGACCAGGTAATGCTTCCGGCTGTCTTAATATCATCTGCCCATCTTCTTACCTGTCTATCTCTGTTTCTTTTATGTTTATCATCACATGATTGCCATTCTGGTATGCGCTGTATATTGCATTTGTAGACTACAACAAAGCTTTCGATTCAATAAGTCATGACTCGCTCTGGAAGGCTCTAACTGAACAAGGAGTCCCTACGAAATTCATACGCTTAATCCGAAATGTATACAAAGTACCGCCCAAATAAAATAATTCTTTTAAATTATTTTATCCTTATTCAATTACTTTTTAATACACCGTGGGTTTTTTCAAAATTGCAAATTTTGGTTTTCTTTATGGGAAACTAGTTTCATTAACGCTATTGTTTATAACATGAACCATAGTATCTATACAATAATGAGCTGTTGAGATGTCAGAAACCGATATTACTGGAAATGAAAATTATTGTATTGGCTCGTTATTAAATCATTAAATTAAAATCGGTATGTAACAAAATAATTATTATTATTAAGTATTAGTATTATAAAGATAGTATAACTGTAATAAATACGTTCTGTGTTTCAACTTCTTCGAGGCCCACTACCGAGTCATCATCATTCACCGAGCCTTTTCCCACCACAGTTGGGGTCGGCTTTCCAGTCTAACTGCGATAGGGCTGAACTTCGATATTTTCCGTGAAGCGATTGCCATCTGACATCCATAACCCATGGGCGATATCGAAGTTCTGTAGTTAGACCGGTCGGATTTTGGATTTAGGGCTCCAACTACCCCTAACGACTGCCGTAGATGTTCGTATGACAACCGAGACCGACGGCTTAACGTGCTCTCCGAGGGACGAAGGGGTCTCAGTGTCTTAAGAAATGGTCACCCATCCTAAGACCAGCCTGGCTCGATGTTGCTTAACCTTTGCAATTTTTTATTTTATTTATTTATTTATTTATTTATTTCAGGCAACAAATAGAAAAGTTACAGTTGGTATAAACTTATTCTACGGCCCATAGATAAATACCTTAAAACTAAGAATACATATAGATATTACAAAAGGTATATTAGTAATAGAATCTTAAGACTATTGTTAGTACACACTTCACTATCGCACTTCAGTCTTTTTGCGTACCAGTGGTAGCGATCCGCGGAAGCGACGGAACACCACGCCCTGTGGCCAGAAGGTTTCCTCCATGACGAGGCTCAGTCTAGTGTTGGGCACTCGCACCACGAACGACAGGAAACTGACGTTACGGCTCGCCTCCAACAGCTGCACTCTCGGCGTGAAGTTGGCCTTCTTGCGCACGTACTGTCCGATGTCATCCGCCTTAGTGGTGTAGTGTAGGCGGGAGACATACACGGGTGTACTCGGTATTGCGACCTGCAGCGCTGGGCTGGACTGCGCTGCATCGGTGCCGCAACGGTTCACTTTGGTTCGTGATCGGCGCTTCCTTTGCACTGTCACGAAACCATCAGTAGCCACATCCGGTACCTTCTGTGGTAGTGACTTCGGTGGAGCGGTCGTTGCGCTGATGGTGACGAAACTTTGTCGTTTCATGGGGGCTGTAGGTACGGGCAGCGGAGCGGGGCGCGGGGTTCGCGCGGCCTTACAGGTAGGGGCCGCGGGGGCGGGTGCAGTGCGGGGCATTGCGCGCTCAGCACTCGATGACGGCGACAAAACTGCTGACGCGAAACTCGCATTGAGGTCAGCTTCACGACGCATGTTTATGTTGGCGTTAGGTGGTGACCTAGATACCGCTGTAGACTCGCGCAAAGTAATAAGTTCTTTACGCAAACTCACAACGATATCCTCGGTCGTCGCCAACCTCGTCTGGACGTCCGCCAAGCTCGCCTTTAAGGACACTATGTCCTTTAAAAGGCAGGTAACGTCGACGTGGTCGAATGTGACCGGAGGAAGCTTCGATAAGTCCTGGTCCACAAACGTAGGCACGTCGTCGGGATCGGTTGCCTTAAGCAGCGTGATGATGTCTTGTATGCTTTTCGTTGTCCCGTCACGCCTGCGGGACACCATCTGGTCGCTCTTATTGAGCACGCTGTACAGTAGCCGCTTAGAGGCAGCTATCTCTTCCTGGCTGAAACTCGACGAACAGATCTGGATAGCCGACAGCTCGTCCATCACATCCAGCTTCTGTTGCAGGAACGCCAGTAACTCATTTGGGACGAGTTGCGAACTCATCGCGATACGTGCAACGGCTGACGCCGCGCTACACTATTACGAGTAGGTATTAGTCAGCACACGCGTCCGCATCAAAACGCGGCCCAAACAAGACTTGTTGAATGTGTTAACATTGTCGGTTACCACTAGACCACGAGCCCCTCCCAGTGTAAGGTAGGTACATAAAACCTTTAAGGTGGGTTTTCATAAATTGACAACTGTCTAGAAAAATATGTAAAGGAAAATGTCATTCAGTGTGATTTGGTTTGATTGTGTTCACTTGGTGTTCATTAACCAAGAGGATCGTCGTTAAATAAAGATAAGTTTACATTTATTTATACCTTGTTGCTAGGATTTTACCAAATTTAACTATGTAGGTAAATGGGGAAATACATCGTTGGGTGAATGGTGAGCATTGATATATCGAAAGGTGGTCACCCTAAACAAACTGAGTCGCAAGTCTCACAAGCCTGCGATGTACCTATTCCCCACTTTATCACACGAGTGCTTAGTATTAGATCTCGCGACTTCTAGAATTTAGCCGAAATGACACCACTATTGCCGTCACCGGGCACATTTATTGGTTATGTACCAAATGGCCGAATTAATTTAATAAAAAGTAGCAGCTATATTGTAATTTTGAAAAAAATTTAAACCCGTTGCTTTGCTATGAAAAGTTGATGAAAGGCGACAAAATCTGACGTGCCAGCCGCTATGGCACAGCCAATTAAAGTCGGTCGTCTCAGGCGTTTAAGTACATACTTAATACGAGTATATATTAAGACTGTCGAAATGTGCTTCGCTCCTGTCTACCCATTTGGGGATAAAAACGTCATGTTGTGTGTGTAACAAACCTCAGAAGTTTAAATGTCTCAAATATGTATTGAAATCCCAATCTTTTTTTATGTAACAAGATTAAAATAATAATACAATTATGTAGCCATTTTGTTATTCATTCAAGCAAATAAAAAGGCTGTATCTTATCTTTTTGTGCTCATCTTATTCTTAAAAAAAAAGATGTTTGTTTTTTTTCGGGTTTTGTAATGTCAATCGACTTCTGTTACATCAATTATCGGGTATTGTATTGCAATTATTTTGGAATAATTTCGACAATATCTATTGTTCTTAACAAAAGAAGATATGACAGACTCATGACAATTGGACCTCACAACTTGCCGTAAAAGTAGACTAGGTATGTGATTACCAGTTTATTTTGAACTTTATTTATCATTTTTAAAGTGGCATTTTGTTGTTTATTCAAGTGGCGCCTCATTTTTTATTTTGTATCAGATAGAATATGTAATATGGGTATTGTACCTTTGGGTATTAGCTACTTATATGTGACTTAACTTGCTTTTATGTACACTGCCCCTTTTATATTTCATCTTGTTCATTATAAAGATTGCCTGGAAGAAATCGTTCTACGCGATTATCTCTTATTTACAATTGTTACCTACTTTTGTGATATTTAGTTGATGTACAATAAAGAATATTTGTATTGTATTGTATTTTGGCAATCAATTTATAAAATATTAAGAAAGAAATTATAAATAGATCACAAAAACTGATGATGACATCAGTTTTTGGCAGGACTCAAACCGATACCGACAACATCGAATTTTTGCTTCATGTCATATTCATAATTTCTAGATAGCGTATATTAAGGTTAGCATTGTTAGGGTTCGAGTCCCGCCGATGACATCAGTTTTTGTGATCTATTTATAATTTCTTTCTTAATATTTTAAGAATAATTTAAGCAAACTCATTGCTTTAATATACAAAAATAAATCAATTTATACATCAGTAGGTAACTATTATTTTTGCATTGTAAGTATCACTACTATTTCATATTCTGTATCGTGGTATCATTTATGTACTCTTACTTTGTCATTAGCTTAACTAAATGTCTCATGACTTAGTCTGATCGAAGCCACGATCCCAGAGGCTTGGTCATAAGTATCAACCTATGTATGTAGTTACCTACTGGGTATCTACATAATGTGATCATCCGGGACGCCCAGGACTTTAATTGGTTGTGCCACAGCGGCTGGCACGTAAGATTTTGTTGCCTTTCATCAACATTTCATCGCAAGGCAACGGGTTTCAACTTTTTTTTCAAAATTACAATATTGCTGTTACTTTTAATTAAATTCCATTGGCCATTTTGCCATAACCCATTATAGGTATGCCAGGTAATGGCAGTAGGCTTGCCACCTATTACGTGGGACTAAAAATTCTGGCAAACTGTGAGTGTAATTAGAGGGATATAGGCGTGATATGTGTGTGTGTGTGTTTTCAATAGGTTCTACCCACATATATTTAAACTATTTATTATAATTGTGGTTACAGCTGTTGTTTAACATTGGTCAGTAATTGATTTAGAGCCACTGCATCAGACATCTGAAAATTCTCTCTCCATTGCACCGATTAGTCATAAAATCAATGCCAATTACACAAGCGCACCGTCTGCGCCTGCGCATAATGAGCTGTAATGACTCCCTTGTTCCCACGCTCCGACGAGACAGATACAGGAATGGTAAGGTGTCATTGTATTTACATAATTACCGGCGTTTGCCCGACTCCGACTCCGACTTCAATTGCTTACAACTGGGGCATCTCTCAAGACTTTTCGACCATTTTGTCTTTTACGGTATTTTTCTTAAGACATTGAGTTATATTTATCAATCATCGATTTAAAAACAAATAAGTAGATACCTATAAATTGGTAGAGTAATCATGGAGGCCGGTAACACAGAGAAATGGCTGATGAGATGATTGATGGATGATGAGAGTCTATGAGACTGTAACAGTGTAATGGTTTTTAATGTAATTTTTGTGTTTGCATGACTTTACAATAAAAGGACACTAATACAGTATTAGCAGGCCTATGTCACTCGCCTAAGAATCGCAAAAAAATACGTGACGTCAGCGACAACTTGAAGTTGTAATTCAGTAAGGGGTGTCTCTTGTTTGTGACACGGCATTGAACATAGAGTTGATATTGAGGCATTAGCGTCATAATTATTGGTCAAATTATGCTGGTATATATTTTACTTTCCTGACAACCCTAACGTTCGAATGATGTTCGAATGATGTTCTCTGTAAACAAAAGAATGTGCTTTAATTAACGTCGGAGTGCAAGTTCTGTATGTAAGTACTATTCCCTATTCTGTGGTAGTAGTATCTGATCATGTAGAAAAGAGAGGACTTTTCACTTAACCTATTTACGGTAAAAAAAGCGGAAATAGGGAGCAATCCTTTCACGTGATAATTATTTTATTATTATCTCATGAATCTCTCCTTACTATTTCCATTTTAAAGTCCAAGACCAAAATGAACTTAACTTTCAGTATTTATGCTCTAAGTAACTTACAGAATATTTTTGGTTGGTGAGTTGAGACAACTGTACCGTCAAATCATCACTCAAGCATAATAATGCAAAAGATTAATATAACACAAAAAAAAACAACACCTTACTCTTTGAAAATAATGTTTCATGTCCAAAGGCTATGGTCAGTGACCATCTCACGATGATTAAGAGCAGTTATTTATTCGCTCCATACACAAAATGCGAGTGTCTTTACCCCCAGAGGCATTTCATATCGCACTACGGTCACATTCTTGCTTGACTACCCACAAGAAAAAAAGTTTAAAAATCTCATTCGCCCTGCGGCAGTCCTCGCGAGCGGACGTCCCCTGTCGTTGCGTTCTCGTGTAACAAATGTGCTCATTTGTTACACGGTCGTGAAAGATACAATGATTTGTTAATGGTTATTTGTTTGTGTGTTAGTGACAACAATGTGTTATGTTATGTATGTTTGAAGATGGATATATTTTAGAGCCCATATTTGCAATTTTGAGCCTGGGTGCATTTTAACATAAGGTGTCAATAATAAAAATATTGTTACTGTACTTACTGGAAATTAATCGTGTTTATCACGAATTTTTAGTATTTATTGATACATAAAGGATTTGCGAGATATTTAAGGCGCCATTTTATTATTGAGCGAAGCTCAATCTTAGGCGTCACATGTATTTCGTTTGTCCGCATACTCCTCCTAAACGCCTGAACCGATCTCCTTCAAACTTACCACAGTGATAACGTGTGGCGTGAGGGTGGTTTAGAACAAAAAAAAAAATTAAAATTGGACCATCGAGGAATAATCACTATAAAATCAAAATCAAAAAATAATAAATCGTTGTCGTTCGAAAATGTAACACTTCACTCGGTTTTTTGCAACAGCAGCTTGCATTGCATACCTAGTTATATATGTCATAATCACACCTGTTTTCCCTAAGCTGTATGCAGAGGGATATTAATTATTATTGCCGCTAACCTTGATTGGCAAGTACCTACTCCAATTGCACTCCTCCAGAATCAAGTGAAATACCATGCAAATTGCAAACTGATATTAGAGCCCCCTCACTTAGTGCTCGGAAGAGATTGTCGATAGCCAAGGATATCGCAGGAAATTTCAAATATTGTAACACGAGACCGACCTTCTCTGCAATGCTATCGACAAACTCTTCCAATATCATGCTCATAAGGCCGGCCATCAGTAGTTACCTTAACTATCGAACTGGTGAACATTCGTGTCGGTGTAAGTATCATCCTCATGTCAATGTTGTGCGTTCATGGATGCCAGCGTAACAATGGTGTACCCCGGGCGTACTGCATTGTTGGGTTTAACAGATATCTAAATAACAACACTGTTCACAGTACATACATTATTATTATTATATTGCATCTGATGATAGCATTGTGTTCACATAAGATAGTGACGTATGACGACGTCGACCGTGTTATATTTCTCTTACTCCTGAAACGACCGCACGGACTATCATCCGTCTGTAGGTGGTATTGGCACTTTGGCAGTATTGGTTACAGCTCTATAAACTGTTAAAGGCTGCCTTTCGACCAGAGATGTGCTATGGCGACTATGGCGTGCTGTGTGGACAAATGAATATGATTGGTGCATGTCAAACTCATCCATAGCAACGTAGCATAACCTTTAAAGGCACTCTAACGCCCTCGAAAGGATGCGGGTGCGGACGAACTTTGGCCTCTTTTGGGGTCTTTCCAAAAGGGGTAGAGTACAGTATGAGAAGAATTACTCAACCCGTGAAGGAGATTAGGTAGGGGACGGAGGAACAATGTAGAGACGAGAGGAAAGAAAAGTGTGACTCCTAAAAGCATCGCTTTATGGAGTCTCGTGAGTGAAGGTGATAATTGCCTCTTGGAAAAGTATCTAAGCCAGCTCCTTCTACCACAACTGTTTGCGAACGCCACTGTGTCGAAGTTAGATCAAGATACTATGCATATAAAGCTGAGTCTAGTTTGAAGGATTATTTATGACTTGCTGATCGCCGCGACTCTGCCAGCGTGGTTTGGTTTTCTCGTTACCGAGATAAAAACTCGCCTATGTTACTTAGGGACAATGTATAGCTACACCTCAGTGAAAGAATTTTCAAAATTACGAGGATTAAAAAAAAAAATTCGTATGGAAAATATTTCCTCCCCAAACGTACCCCAGGTGTCCGGTAAAATTAAAATAGACAATTTTTCCTTATAAAAGCAACAAAAATAAGGATTCTCTAATAACAGAGATTGATTTGCTTCTAGAAAATACTGCACGGTGTTGTTAAAAAGACGCTAGGGTAATAATAGGACCCTATATTTAATAACACACCTTTTTGGACGGATTATTTACTTATTAGAAGATTATAAGAAAATTGATAACAAGAATTTTATCCACACAAAAAAAGAGATCACCTTTTTTCAGAATATTTTTTTCTCGACTTTTTATTTTCGAAAAAAACTATGCAGAGTTCAACTTAATGTGTATTATAATGACCGGTTAGGTTAGCTAATGGCATTTGTTGGCTATAAAGTAGCTCCATATGCCACGGCGATTGTCTGGTTCATAATACCATGCCAATTGTTTCGTAGGGCGACCATACTTTAGGAAAATCTGAGACTTTAATATTGCAATATGTTTATTGTGAGCTCAAATAGTGACATGTACCTACATAATTGAGTAGGTACTTAAGTAACACAAGCACTGAGTACTCTTATTTATTCCTATAGCACTCGTGAGATAATGTAGCTATATAAATATTAAAAAAAAATCAAAGTATTAGATGAATTTGCAAACAAACAATCTTTCCTAAATTTTTCAACTTGTTTAAACTTTGATTAATCTCTCTTAACATCTTTTAATTTGTTTAAACACTTTGTAACTTGTTTAGATTGACAAAATTTACAAAAAAAAATTTTGACGTGGTTTTAACATTGACTTAATTATGTATACTACTAGACAAGGCGAGTAGTACTGCGATTTTGCGGACGACGTTGCGGTGCATGCACCGCATCGCGTTCAGTCAACTGCGAGCAAGGTAGCAGAGTGGACTAGTACTACGCAAAACCGCGGACTGTGTAGTAAACGAGTTTTCAAACAAACTCTTTAATATTTACCTAATACCTAATTGATTACAGTGATCTGATGTTTATTGTCGGTAAATAGTTTACATATTTCGTAATTATTCACAAACTAGCACATAATAGAAATAAATTCATCAACCGCCATTATGAATAAGAAATTGTTATTCGATTGTCATCGACAGCCCCACCAAACAATGTATGCACCTCCCTGGAATGCGGCGCTATCGACGCGTGGTGCCAACTTAACTTGGTCGAGTTGTTGATGCGAACGAGCAGTAGGCACTGACCTAAGAAAGACATAGATTATGAACACAGACACGACGAAGTGGAAAAAGGTTTGTTTATAAAACATATCACACTGCTGCTTCGCACTTACTCATCATAGCGTGATGTTATATAGCCTATAGCCTTTCTCCATAAATGCACTTCTCAACAAAAAAATATTTTTCCAAATCGAACCAGTACCTACTTCCTGAGATTAGCGCGTTCAAACAAACAAACAAACAATCAAACTCTTCTGCTTTATAATATTAGTAAAGATGTATATTATAAGATATACTAGGTACTGCAAATAAAACAAAACACTTGGTTTGCAGTAATATGTACTGATGATGGAAATATGCATTAATATGTGTTATTGTCGATTCTGCGTAAGCGTTGCATAATCACGGCAATAAGTTTCGCCGATGACGTTACAGCTTGTCTAGTAGTATACATATAAGTTTATGGGTTTTAACGACAAAAATTCGAAATCTATGACATTGACAGTCAGAGATTCCAGCCAATCCCAGCTCGCGAAATTTGGATGAAAGTGACAGGTAACATAAGATGAGACCAGGTAAGGTATAAATTTACTATGTTATACGACATAATTCATTGAACGCATTCTTCATCGACATAGTATGCTTCGGAGCACAAATAATATTACATTACATCATTTAAAAAAATTGCATTTTCATTTGTTACAAAACTTATGGCTGGTATATATAACCTTGTGTATTACGAACTCCAAAACTGCGTGATATTTATGTTAGAATAAAAATTTTGCAGCTGTTCAGTTGAGAACACTAGCATTCGACGCATGCGCAATGGCTTAAAAGCGTCGTACAACTGACAATCGCTATCCTCGTCTGACTAATGATGTTACGCGCTAACTCTCTTTCACTCTACCTTAAGTATTTACCATCTTTAACAGCCAGCAACCCTTATTTGCGGCCAGATTTAATTAAGCAACCGTATATCATAATAAACAGAAAAAAATAGCTTTAATTTGATATATAAATAATAAATGTACGTTATGAACGTATAAATATATAAAAATCATACCTGTTTACACCTGGCTGCGAAGAGGTGCGGTCAAGTGCGCAACGGCAACCGTGATTTTTCAGAGCCTTTATATATATTGCCGTGAAGTGGACGATATTTTATTTAAAAAACAAGTGAATGAAATTTTGTCCCAAAAATCAATTAACAATAATTTAATTAACTAACGGCCACATTTTTATAGGCAACCTGGTAGGTATGTATTCTCCTAATCTAGTTTTAATAAAATTTAGTTTTAAACAATTACTCGATGAGTGCAATATTCTGCAGTGGGATCTTAGACTACAGGTAGAACCGAGAGAAAGAACCTGGCAATAAAACTCAATTATACAGATTTAATTTCCCCACAGAGCTTACAATTCCACAGATTGTAACATATATTACTAAAGCGAAGAACCCCGGCTGGAACGACAACGTGTATGCCGAATAACAACTTCGAATTGGTAACTTAACAATGGCTGATTTAGGTAAGACTAACCCAATATTGTACTGAAATATTATAACGTGAGTGTTATGGAAAATGTAAGATTTCGAGAAATGTGTCGTCACACGTAAAGTTGTTCATAACTTCAAAACCAGCAAATAAATTACAACGATAGGAAAATATCCTTTATCCTAGGCTATAGTTGTATAGGTTACCTATTCGATCCGCCATATTATGTTACCATGATCATAAACAGTTACAGTAGTATGTGACTAAATTCCTTTTAGAAACTTTATTGACGTGACAACGTCTTTTACACGAGAGCACGAAAAAACGAGGCGTTCCATTTGAGGCTTGAAGTGCAAGCGATAGCAATTTTTGACATTTTTATTCTGTGTATTTAGTACACAGAATAAAAATGCACATTTTATAATTTCTAATTTAATGTGACTGTGTTATAATAATATTGGTATAAATGTATATGAGTAAATGTTGCTTGAAATAAAATGAATTGTTTTATTATATAAATCTATAACTACTCATTCCACCAAAATTATCCATTAAAGTTCAAAATGTTGCAGGCCCTATTCGTTTGACTCTAACGACGCAGTGTTCTTAATCGGCCCACAATAATTGCTGGCACTTCGTCCATCATAAATCAAAGGTCTAATTAGATATACTGGACTCCTCTGACGTTTAGACTCTTCGTAATGATACCGGTGTCTTTGGATACTCTGATTTGATACGCAGTTTTTTCCTCATATTATTATGATAGATCTGTTTAATTTGGTAACAATAGAGTTATTGGGAAACAACATTCCTAATAACGTTATAATATAATCATGCATTACTGTAGAGATTCTACTTAGAGGTATGTATTCGCATTATAGACTGTCCGGAGGTAACGGGAAGCCTTGAGCCGCTAGCCCAGCGCCGAACAATTGCTTCCTTGGTCGCGTTCTACCGTATTTACCACGGTGAGTGTTCTGAAGAGCTCTTCAACCTGATCCCACCCTCTCCCTTCCGATCCCGAACAACGCGTGCCGGGTAGAGATGTCACTCTCATATCGTGGAAACCGTCTTCGCTAGAACCGAGCGTTTTAAACGTTCGTTTCTCTGCCGAACGATGGTGGCTAGGAACGCCCTGCCCGCGCACGTGTTTCCTACCACATATAACCCTGGGTTCTTTAAGCGAAGCGTGAAGAGGCACATTACTGAGTCGTCAAGTTGAGGGCTACTCTCTATAGTATTTCTGTGTACTATGAGAGTGCCAGACGTCGCCACAGCTTACCATCAGGCGGGTGGCGTCAATTTATTGACGTAAATATATATAAAAAATAAATATTTGTTCAATATCTATTTGAATTACTGACCGGTTCTGAACTTTTTATACCTAGTGCCTGGTGATTGCAAATAGACTTGCCCTCTATTACGTGGGACTAAAAAGTTACTGGCTGGGTGTGTGATGCACCTCTGCCTACCCTTTCGGGGATATAGGTGTGATAGGATTACTAAGATCTAGGAATCCAAATACTACCTCCTGACTCCAGATTAACTATCGACGTACATGTACCTAAGTATATGTAATTCTCCAAACTTACAGAATAAAATTTTACTTGTGAATTTTACAGACAAAGCACGGCGAACTTCATAATGACAGTATTGTCAGTTATTGCGTGCTATGGGGCCCTATCAACATCTCCAGGGCCCAAGTCGTCCTCGCCGGCACGTGGTACACCTGCTGACATTGACCAAGCAAGTGACTAGGGTAATGTAGACGAATTAAACGACTCTACCTCTTCAGGAATAAATATGTGATTTTTTTGTGCCTGTATTAGTTGCCTTTACCTAGGGCACCTTCATGTAATGCTTTTGTCCACCAGCGTAGCGTGCGGATCTGGCCCGCAATGCGCGTCAATGTCAAATCAGTTCGTGACCTGCCCCGTAACCATAGCGCAACCTGATTTGAAACGTATGTCATCATTGTATGAGATTTAACATTGACACGCATTGCTGGTGAAAAAAGCTTCACAGGAAAAGTATACGCAATGTACCCAAAAAAAACCGTAATGCTTCAATGACGTCACGATTAAAGTATTTTAATAATACGGCTCGTGACACAATCATTACCGACACCTATCCTCCAATCATTTCCTTATACCAAACACGCAAATATATATCATTACTCATTTAACACGATTGACAGTTGGCATTTAATCTGTCATTGGGAGATTTTTTATATTGGAATTTTGTATGTACGCATTTGATTATGGAATATTTTGGAGTCGACGTTATGCATATACGAGTACAGTCTTCTATTGGTTCTAGATCTAGACTAACGGAGTACTAGCTAAGTCAGTTGGAAAAATGAAATAAAATTGCAAACCAGCCAGTCGGTGTGTATGTATACAATGGGTGTGCTCGCTGCCCAGCATACCCATTGTAGACTTCAATCGATATTAACCAATGATAAAGCAGTTAATTTTGTCACATGACCGACATTTTCTGTGACATTATTGGTCAAATATGTCGATAGGCTTTAGTCGACACTGCCATGCTCATGGATGAAAGCTAATAGCAAGGCGCTACTGTATTAGATCTGGACGTCGACCGTACCTACAGACAAGTAGCTCGTAACATAATGACAATAGCTACCTCCTAATCTACTAGGGAATAGTCAACTTAGCCGAAATCTTTGATAACCTTACCATTTCTGACGTTTGCTGGAGCGAATATTGGTCAGTAATGAGTCACCAACTGAAACTAAATTTGTAGCCTTCACTTTGAAGGACGCTCAAGCTTCAAATACAGCGGAAAGAAATGCAATATAGATCAACTTACTTATTGGGATGTCGGCAATTCGGCATCTACAAAAACACGCATTATTTTAAAGTCTATTGAGTAAACAACATGACAGAGCTGGATACTGTATACACTAACTTCCTGGCTTTAGTGCTAATAGGCAATAATTGATCGCTCTGACCACCCGCGTCGCGACTGGGTATTTTTAAACATGCGCCTGCTCATGTCTGTTTTGGAAGATGGCCGCTAAGATGGCGGGAAACGCGGTAAATTTTATGGTTCGTTTATTTTACAATAATTATCGTGTTTGGTTATTTGTGAATCTATGTGTAATAGTCATGAGTTTTGAGATTCATTTCACTTATGAAACTTAACGATATGTACCTCTACAGTTGTATTGAATTAAGATTAAATTCTTATAAACCTCTGGCAAGTATGAAAGTTGTGTTAATACTGATGAGCTGTGTCAAGATGACAGTAGGTACATAAGACGTAAAAAATGAATGTCGAATTTGCGTAGAATTCGGAAAAACGTGTAAGTACTGCATCCTGTGGGACTCAGCCAAAGGTTATGTGACCTTAGCTGACATTTTTAAAAACTATTATTACCTCCAAAGTTGATTGCCAAAATGCTCGAAACTAATCTTGATGGATAATGGATAAGTACCTGATTAAGATCCAGTCGTTTATGAGGAGTTCAAACACGAACGATATACACGAGTCGTCTAAGAAAGAGACTCTTCTCTCAATTAAGTTTTTATTTGAATTCTCGCTTCAGTGACCCCTACTGGCTAATTAGATACCAAATATAGCCTAGTCAAGCCCTTAATATTGTCAATAAGCTAGCTCTTAATTTAGTACAAGGGATAGTATAATATTATTTACATAAATTATGTCGATTATCCTGTAATTGTAACAGTTACCATTGCATCTATCTTAAACTAATATTTTAAAGAAATATAATAATAAGTATGTACCCACTTAATATTTGTATATGTTTGTAATGAAATGAAAACCTACACACAAAAATTACTAAAAAATTATTTCACCATTAGAATGTTAAACCTACACTAACTAGGTATGTCTGATGATGACATAGGTAGTCTTAAGTTTATTTAATTAGGCACATAGGTAGGTAGGTATAGGTATCTAGTAAAAATAAGTACCTAAGTATTTTTACTAGATATATATATTTTAGTCCGGAATAAATTCGTTGCTCTATGCTAGAGGTTGGCTAGAGGTTACATACCTGGCAGTATTATAGAGAATCCTTTCTTTTTCTTCTTTTTTTAATAACGTGGCTCCATCCATCGATATTCGTCGATAATTTTGTCAATGTCAAGGTAATGCTTGATTTTTCCCGCACAGAAGAACTGGTTACTCTGAACTAGTTCTGAAAATACCTTCTGCTAGTAACCAGTGACGTACGGCAACGGACGCTAGAGCGGCCAGTAACTCTGGCCGCGGAATTAAAAAAAAAAAAAAAAAAGGAACCGACTTCAAACTACCGAAATGGGACCAAATAGTTGTCGGCATGGAACCAAATTGAAATGGGACCACTTGGAAAGAAATAGATTCCAATTAAAATTAAAAAAAATATCAAAATCGGTTCATCCAGTCCGAAAATATGAGGTAACAAACATATAAAAATATTCAGTCGAATTGGGAACCTCCTCCTACTTTGGAAGTCGGTTGAAAACAACAACAACGACAGCAACGTGGCTAAGTAGCTTTTGTATACCAAATGACATGTCAGAAATCCATACAAGAAACATATTTCAGTATTTGTACTTTCTCAGCGACATAGCGATGCGACTATAACTCACAAATCTGCAATGTTCCGCCTCCCTCGTTAGCAGAGTTCGAATTTTAAATTCATTGCGAGTCATTTGCCGTTGCGATCGCTGTGCGGGACACATGACGTCATTAGTCACGAACTCACAAGAGAATATAGTGGGATGGCGTCGTTTTGATCCCTTAGTTTCATTCAGTAGAAAATTAGGACAGTGATCGCTCCACGATTGGTTTTACTCGTAACTTACCTATATTAACTAGGAGCTGCGGTCGCTACCGTGGTACTGCGCTGCAGCATGCAATTGAGCGAAGCGACTATCGTCATATTTTTGGTCAATAACTTTTTTGAGGGTCCTAAATTAAAATTCCGTCTCGAACAAAACCTGCTCCTGAGAATGCTTGATTGTTGAGTGAAAAAACATGAAAATTGGTTGTGTAGTTGTCGAGAAACAATTTCACATCGAGTTGCATTTGAGTCACCTGATAAGGAGCTCCGCTCGCTACGCTCGCTTCACTCAAAAATACTTAACCGGCTGAAAGCCGTTTAATTGCTTGCCTACTTACCCATTACGTGATGGAATTACTTGGGTATCTCAGTGCGTTATTTATAGTAAAAAATAAATTAAGTAGGTAAATGTAAATAATAATATTTGTGCCTCCTTATTACACTATTGGCTGTACGTGCATAGAGGTAATTAAGGTCATTCAATATTCAACCAGTATTCTATTAAACTAAAATCGCGTTAATTTTAAGCTTAAATTGGTATCAAAATTAACCTCCCTCATGTACCTCTATTGTGGGATTAGCACTTAAAATACCAGCAAGTATCAATAAGGGTTGATCTAAATACAACCAAGTCAGCGGAGAAGCTGTGTGTCGCTGGCGCGGCGGCGACATGACGAATGGTAGCGCGCGTTCCAAATTTAAAATCCGCCGCGTAACGCCCGCGCTAATGGCATTGTTTATGGAAGCGCGGTGACTTACGAGTACTAATCGGTGTGGAAATTGTAGAAAAAAATACAGCATTAGAACCTTTTTTTCGATAGGACTGGTCGTTATTCTTTTTTTTAAATGCAGTATATCAGCGCGTATTTTTTTTTAATAGCGGGTATATTAATATTAAATTCAGAGTGCTTAGCGAAGCGGCCAGTGACGATGTAGCTCACGTTCCTTCCTCCATCCACTTCCTTGTTAGTTTTATGGCTTCAACCTTCCTAACACCAACATGAGCTCTCAAAATCAAAATGATATTTCAATTAAACATTGGTCTAAAATAAATTAAACTGTGATTGTATCTAGTTTCATTTACTTCTTGTATCTATGACCTATACTGAACCCACATGTTAACCATTTTGACCGCTGCACCATTTCGAAATTAAGACGGTCACTTCTTTACAAAATTAGTCTGCACTTTGCCTTATTGCTTATTTATTAGTTACTAGTTGCCGCGGCTTCGCCCGCTTAACAAATTATATAGGTACCTAACTAAAAACCTTCCACAAGAATCCATTGGTGAAAAACGCATAGAAAATTTGGATCTAGACCATTTTAGGTAGACAGTAAACACTACTAATCTATCTAACTAGACCTTAACTTCAGTTGAATTGAACTTAATATTTGGATTTGACTGACACAGCTGGGTACTAACTCTTGTCATTTAACTTAACAGTAAGGGTACATACAGATAAAAAGATTAATGGCTGACTGCTTGAGAATCTACTTGAACTTGACCGTATAATTATAACTTGTAATACACACACACACACATATCATGCCTATATCCCCGAAGGGGTAGGCGGGGTAGGCAGAGGTGCATTATACACCCACAATTTGCCAGTATTTTAGTCCCACGTAATAGTGGGCAAGCCCATAATTGCTTATTTTATGTTAAGTCCAAAATGGCCAAATGAATTTAATAAAAAGTAGCAGCTATATTGTAATTTTGGAAAAAAAATTAAACGTGCCTTGCGATGAAATGTTGATGAAAGGCAACAAAATCTTACGTGGCAGCCGCTGTGGCACAGCCAATTAAAGTCCTGAGCGTCTCGGACTTGTAATACAAGATATAAAAAATTATTCCTGGATATTAAATAATAATGATTGTTTGTTGTAAGCTGTTTAGGGATAATCATAATGAGTCTGATATGCCAATTATGGACTGCTTCGGCGTGGTCGGTATTGCATCAGCTTTCGACTCTGGTGTGGTGTCTCGGGTTCTATTCCTGGGTCGAATGAAACAATTTGTGTGATCCACAATGGTTTGTTTCGGAGTTTGGGTGTTTTCTATGTATATTATGTATAGTTAGGGGAGACCAGGTATGAAAGTAACAATTTTAACTTTTTGCGCCTTTACTCTCAGACCACTTGGAATTTATAAATTTATGTTGGTGCATATGATAGATTGGCTTTTCAACTTTGTTTTAACACTAGCTTCAATTTGACTGGTATCACAGATTGAGGCAAATACTAACTTTTAAAAAATGTGGAATCTGTTACAACCATCCCAACCCCTAGGGTTGGTTGTAACAATGCAAGGGGATAGTTGTAACATTGTATGTCTGCCTGTTTGTGTGTCTGTTTATCAGTAAATAACAACAAAGTTACATTAATAATCAACTTATTTTTAATCAGCATTTTAATATTTAAATCTTCTTAAGTAATTAATCAACTGTATCAAAAATTTGATCTTAATCAGATAAACAATTATGGCACACATAGCTAATAACGTTTTTGGTGCAGCTTACATGAGCCTACAGCTGGCATTGCACTCACTGATCATCACTCATTGTTTGAAAAGAGTTTCACGCATACTAAACAGAAGCAATCTTCGCTGTCTGAGTTAACACTATCTCTAACTCTTTTGGCATCTATTTTGTTCTTAAGTATTTTCTTTAGTTTCCTCTGAATAGTTTTCTTGATAACTGGAGCGTTTGACGTTGTCTCTTTAGGAGTTTGTAAAATGAACTTTTTAACTACTTTTGATTGAATCGTTCTTTCTTCTTCTTCTTCTTCAATTTCAAGCTTGTTGGGAGTGTCAGTCATTATTACTGTGTGTCTACCTTTTCTTCCCTTTCCATTATTCTTCTGGGGTTCTGCTTTTGGCAAAGGCTTTACGTCGTAGGGGCTAAATGATAATGATATGAGATGAAATAAAATAAAATAAAATAAAATTAGAAGGAGTCTTTTGTAGAAATGGTGATGCTTGCAAATCAGGAGAACCTACTCGTAATGGTAATGAAGATGGTGAGTTAAGCACACGTTGTATCGTCATCGTTGTCATCTGAAATATTTTGTGTGTATAATGGTGATGATGAACTAGGTGTTGCTTCAATCAGACGACTTGTTGATATTATCGCGTCCGACTGCTCAAAATCCATAATTTCTACAGTAACTAAACTTCTGCTGGTCGTTCGTTTATGAATGTTAGGCCTTCTGGAATAAGAAAATAAGTTTTTAGTGCTTGAAAATAAATTAATATGTACAATAAAATATGCTATGAGATATCACGACCATAATCGGGATAAAAGTAACAACTTGTTACTTTCATACCTACGCATAAATTTTCCCGAATTCGACAAACACTAGCTCATAACCCAAAAAAATCATTAGAAAGTTACCGTTTGGTATAGTAATATATAAAGACAAATAGTTATGTTATTTAAATTATACATAACCCGCCAGCTAAAGTTGAGCATAATAAAAACATACACACTTGAAAAATAAGATCGAAACTTACTTTTGAGATGTTTTTGCGGGATCGACTCGCTTCGTCCACAACTAAACGGTTCAGCGCCGTGAGCACAGCTGAGGTGATGGGCGGTGTCAAATGGCACTTACCGGTGATACAGCCATCAGTACAGCCAATATAATTCGTTCGAAAATTCACTTGTTACGTTCACCCCGTGTTACTTTTATACCGGGTCTCCCCTATGTATATTTAGAAATATATAAGTATGTTTATCAGTTGTCTAGATCCCAGAGCACAAGCGTATAGCTTAGTTTGGACTAGATGACGTTCTGTGAGAATGTCCAAAATATTATTTTTTTAAAAGCCTTCGACGAAATAAATACAAAAAACTAGGTACATTACTTTGAGTGATATGGATTTGAATCCCGTCAGTGGGTAAATATAATAGGGGCCTCACAAAGATCTTATGGGCATACTTACCTACGGCTATTTAACTGCTTCAGTGGCGTGGTCGGTAGTGTATCTGCTTTCGACGCCGGAGTGTCGGGTTCGATTCCCGGTCGGGACAAACTTCGTGTGATGACACATACATTTGTACCGAAGTCTGGATGTTTCTTATATAATATGTAGGTATCTATGTATTTACAAAAAAAATGTATACAGAATGTTACGAAAGGGTTATATCAACCCGAAGACAGCCCCATCAGCTGGTCGACCAAAACCCGTTTCGATATGTGTCGGCCGCCAAACAAGAAAAAAAAGTTCATCATAAAAAAAGTTATAGGTATGCGTTATTTCAAATCAAAACAAACGTGTCCCAACATTAGTGCTTGACGTACTTACTAACACATCATGTATAAGTATTTATATCAGTTTATCTACTACTCATATCACAAGCTCTGCTTCGTTAGCTACGAAAACGAATTTCGAGCTACTTACGATATCGTCACGATATCGTGTGTCGTTATCGTGCAATGTGAAAACGCCTATCCCCGGTCTACCTTCGTGTAGCGGGTACGAACTCGTCTATCTAAAACAAATATTTTCAATACAGGGGTTGAGATTTCTCGAGTCATGTTCGAGATATATTTCAATGACGCGAACATGTCGATATTGTTTGTCAGCGACATGTTTGCGGTTGTTGAAATTGACACGTGGCGTGGAGGGTTGGATTTTGAGTGGAGTGATTTTTAATATTTACGGGTGGAGAAATTTTGTTACAAATTAGTTTTACCACAGTCACTAGAAAATTTACTAAAAGAATACATAGGTAGGTACCTACTTTGTAGTAGATATATACTTACTTATGGGTGGATTTTTTGGATGGATTATGGATGGACACACAAATCGTTAATTTTTAAAAGAAAAGTTCGTCAGCATTATCTTAGCCTACGGAGAGACTCAGTGCCTAACTACCTAGTAATTAGTCGTTATTATCTGTGTGTATGTATGTTTACTGTTATGTATGTATGTATGTGGGTATTTTTATAACTATGTAGGTACCTACCTATATCTATTTTATATTATTATTAATATTATAATGTGTAGTTTATTTGGGTATATATTTATATACTTAAGTCTTTTAGTTTGTATATTTAAGTGTACCGTATATGCACCTATTATACTCAGTCGATTCTCTGCATCACCCTTAGGTTGGCTGGTAGAGAATGCCTTTGGCATTAAGTCCGTCTATGTACATAGGTATCCTACTTGTGCATAAAGATATTTGTTTAGATAATTGTGACTTTTTCACGTGAAACCTACCTAATATACCTAGCCACCAATGTAGCTGATACATCAGAATAACACATTAGGCTACCTTTTGTCCCGGTAATGTGTTCCTGTGAGAACTGGGAACATGAAAACAATCGCGCACCAAAGTATCTCTTTAAAAGTGTAGCAAAATTTAAAAATAAAAATATGTAGGCACTACTTGGTAAGGGACTATTGTAGGAGTGCTCTATTAACTAATTAAAAACTGTGCTCCAACTTTCCGAGCTTCTCTCCGCTGGACGATCTCCAACCCCAATTAGACTACAAACTGCAAAGCAAAATTTAAAAACAAAAGCCCAGAGAGCTGAATAAAAAGAAAATTGTTCCGTATTTTTATTTCAAAAATGGAATTCACAAAGTTCTGAGTGTACCTATAGTGACTTTTGAATTTGTGTTCGAATTTGCGGTTGTCGATAAGATATTAAGAGCCAGTTCTCGAATTCAGCCAGCGTTACCCTACGTAGTAAGGTACCTTACTGCGGGTGGGTACCTACCTACTTACCTTTGTACCCTTTAACAAATCATGCGGAATCAAGTTTATAGACTTTAAACGGCATGCATCCAAGTGAATAAAATTGGGGGGAATATAAAAAAAGCCAGCAAATAAAAAAGGCAAAGTAGTGATGTTACTCAAACAGGGTTGTGGCGCATAAAACTTTATGTGGGGTCATAAAGGCCCCGAGGTGATATCAACAGGTATGCGTTTTAGTGTTATTGCAGATTTTTTACTACAATGTGAGTCTAACGTTATCCATACTTATAATTACGCCGAAAGGCTAGACAGAAGTAGATATACGCCAGTTTTCGCCAGTAATTTTTTTGGTTCCAAGAAATAGGGGGCGAGCCTTTTGCCGTTAACAGGCACTCGGAAGGATAACTTGTTGTTCGACTCCGGGTTAAACAATTATTTGTGTGATCCACATAATATAAGGTTACATATTCTACATTATGTCCTACTATCTATTTAAACCAAAATTTGGCTAAGACATACATCATGCCTGTATTCCCAAAGGTGTAGGCATAGGCAGAGGTGCATTACACACCCTCTGTTTGCCAGTAATTTTATGATCCCACGTAATAGGGGGTTAGCCCATTGCCGTTACCGCCCCAAGCCCTAGAAAGTTTATAACCACTCAGTAATTCAAACCAAATTTACAACAACCAGGATAGGTGTTACATTAGTAAATTTGGTTATAGTAAGCATTTCATAAATTAGTATCTCATGAAAGCAGAGCCGCAGACGTCAACTATAGTCTAACCGTTTATGATCCTACCACAAGAAACTAATTTCACAGTCACCCTTTCCTTGAACTGGGCCTTTTACTTACTAAACCCCATTCGCCACATCCCTTATTTGCATTCCATTTCATTTGGATACCCTATATCCTGGACAGTTTTATACCTTTTTTACTGTCTTTTTATTTTTATTATCGCCTACCGGGTAAGGGTCAAATAGTTTTTTTTTCCGATACTCACTTATTATAAGTGGCCAGTATTTAGATGTTGGGTAACGTTGGCCTTTTTTACGATTCAAGGGTTAATCTTTATTTGAATATAGAACGTTATTTGAATATAGACCGTTTTAAAGCACTAACATTTTGTATTGAACCTACCGTTATTAATGGAATTTGTACCCAAAACTTTAATATAGAACCTCTAGGTCACTCTAGAAGTTACTTGGAGGTAAAAAAAATATGAACGAGGTTCTTACAAAATACATTCAGTGTCTGGAGACTTCTTATGTTAGGAGTGTGTTCACGTCAGTAGTGTTATGACTGGGAATCGAACTCATGTCGTCGAAACGCAAATCCAACCTCTAGGTTAATAGGACTACTAAGTATAACTAACTAAACGTATCAAAACTGATATTTAATGTGAGACCAGCACAGTGTTGGTGAAATAAACGCTTCTGTGTAAGTTATTACCTCTTGGGGACACGGGGACAAAGACATACCTGCCTACCTAAGTTATAAAATTGTTGGTGGGTAGGTATAAGTACCTACCTAATTAAAAGTTACTTATCTATCTAAGTATTTCATTGAATTAATGTCCTCCATACAATTCTTTGTCCTCTTAGCACTTAAGTACTTATGAGCCTTGTCACCTTATAGGACAGGACACACGGGCGTCGGCCACCGTTGACGTCGTCTCCAATCAATAGTTCCGCGCAAGCCCACCAGGGTCGAACACACTCAAACACTCTTCT
This sequence comes from Nudaria mundana, assembly GCA_963556515.1. Classification (NCBI taxonomy): domain Eukaryota; kingdom Metazoa; phylum Arthropoda; class Insecta; order Lepidoptera; family Erebidae; genus Nudaria; species Nudaria mundana. The sequence goes on along the minus strand of OY748300.1, from coordinate 6,519,799 downwards.
CACGTTCCATTGTCAAATACATATTTTCTTTTATTCTCGAGATTTTTAAAAAAGGAACCTTAAAAAAATGTGTGCGAAATTGCATGTCTGCAAATTCTAAATTTAATTTTTATCTCTTCGATAAAAAATATACAATGCATTCGAACCTAATTGAATTTAGAATAGGTAATTTAAAAAGAATTTAGAATAGCAATTCGAATTTGAAATGCGAGGGCGTGGTTATCCAATCAGAAGTGTCGCGCCATGCGGTGACAGTTTCAACCAATAGCGTTGAAGGCGGTGACATTTTTAAACGGTATATTTGAGACCGCCTACGTAAGTTTGTCATTGTGCTACTTACTATGTAAATTGCCTACTCGACATAATACCTACCTATGTACTTTTTTCTTGTGTTGTTAAAAGAGAGTAAAGTGCTTGTGAGGAATAGGTTCACGTCATTAGGGTAGTACTGTAGATGGGGATCGCACTCAAGTCGTAGCCGTCGAAACATAATGCCAATGTGCAATCGTGTATTTATCCTTTTAGTTAGACGACGGACATAGGTTGGTTGGGTTTGGGTATCAAATAGATACATAAATTATTGATATTTCCACGATATCAGAATACGGTAAATACGATGGGCGATTCGCAAGAAGAAGAAAAAGATTCTCCTGAAATTCAGATTAAATTTTTTCACAATAACATTGAGATTTTCAGCCAATAGTAACACGCGTTGGCTTGTAAGCTCCGTTATTGGTTAACCTAGATGTCACATTTTGTCGCATGTCGCATGTGCGAGAGGGATACACAATGATTTCTAACGCGGATGTGAGAGAGACACCTACTCAAGCGAAGTAGGATACCTATGTTCTATTTATGGTAAGCTTTGAAATTAATTCAGAGGAATTCACATATTGTGAGACTTTTGATTCCATGCTTCATCGTCGCGGAATTGCAAAACGACAAAATTTTGCTTCAATAAATTGTGTTGGTATTTTAACAAAGAATTATTTTACCTTTAAAATTATCCTGCGCGAAACAAAAATTCAAATAATTCGATGAATTTGAATTTCAAATATATTTGAAATTCGAAAGAGTAGAATGCCTACGGGAGTTTTCAAACTGTGTGAACGTTATTATTGTCTCGCTCAAGCTTCCAAATTCAAATCAAATGATGTTCTTTAGTATTGAACGAATTATTAGCTAGAACGTGCAAAAAATATTTAGGTAATTCTTTAAATCGTTCGCATGTTTAGCAAAAGCGTGCCTATAACAATCGAATTAGCAATAATTTCGATATCTCGGCACGAGCTCCTGAACGAATCATCAGATTATCCTCTACATTGGCTTCCGTGCTGGAATCTGTTGCTGCTTTGCTTTATTGTGCTAAAGTGCAGGTAGTTAACCTTCGAATTTTGAAATTCCCGCCCCAGGCCTAAGCTTTGAAGGACAAAATTGAACTTGAATGTCTAATTATCGTATTGACATACCTAAATTAAATTAAGTAAATAATAATTTATTTCAGACATCGGTCCATAACTTTGTTAGTAACAATGTTTTCAGACTACTGTTAGTAAAACCAAATAAACATTAAGTAGGTAAGTAGGTACCTAGTAATGGCAATCAGTCGCCTACTCTTGCGTGGAGTCCTATCAAGTGCGCCATTCCTTCCTCCTCTGTGCCATCAGTACTGAGTCCCACTGTACCACACACGTGGCCAGGATGGTGTTCGAGCTGCTAAACTGGGGTAAAAATATACCGTAAACTCTAATAGTGCCTTACCTTCCCGCTGAGTTCCGAAGTCAGCGGCCAGGACGCCGCAGACTCATCTACTTACGCCCAAGACAATCGACCTCCATGAACTACCCGCCCGTCCTTACAGGAACAGGCTAGAATGAACGACAGAGGCCACACTCCGCCGGGCGCCACTGGAATTTCTTCCTAGTGCTAACCACAGAGGCGCTTGGCAATGGACGTAGCGTTGGCAAGCGAAATAAAAAAAAATATTACATAGCTATCGAATTCTCTGACTTTCATTTGAATATCAAGCTATTTAATTCTAAATTTGAATTTGGCAGCACGAGACAATGTTCACACAGTCTGTCAAACCCGGAGGCGACAAAGTGCTACGAATGTTAAAAAATTTATATTCAAATTCATTACATTATTGGAATATTTGCAGGTTTAGATCGATTTTGAGGTAGTTACTGAATTAAATAGTAAATTGGTACCTAATTTCGTAATCAAGGAGCACGATCGTCATAATGAAAGCACGAGCCAATATTCTCACAGTCTGTCAATGCCAGCATTATTTTTTTAGCGTAGCTTGCTAGTATTCGATAATTTTAAATATAGAAAATGTTTCAAATTGTTGCACGAACACTTTCTAAGTTTAAAATTTGAATCTTTCTAGAACATGAATATGAATATAAATACAATCAGACAGGACTCAGACTACATTATAAGCCATGTTGGTGACGTCATAGTGACGTAGATTAACCTACAATACAATTTTCCTATCCGAACTTTTCAGCGATTGATGACGTCACGGAGCGGTTATTATGACACTCATATCGTGCGCGGTTTATACATTTCGAGACTGGACAATTCGTTGGTCGAATCACGAAGGGGCGTATCCAACAAATCGTCGATTTTAAGTTAATACTGTCATTGTAATGCTAAGGGCATGTTTTACCACGTCACGAAAAGACTTAACTAAAATCTTAACAGAACTAGAGTTATACACAATTACGAAGAGCCCTAACTTCTTTTCTTTCAATTTTAAAAATCACGAACAGGTAGTGTATCAGTTACACCTATTCAAGACGATAAAATATTTTCACGAAAAGGTACATGTGACGTAAAACAAACAAAACAAACATGTCATGACCTGTTAGTAAAAGAGGTGCCTCAGAAATTGCTACTTGTCTCTTTAATTTCTTGACAGACTGTGACAGAAGGGGACTGAAAGAAGTATTCCTGTTTTGTGATGGCTAGGCCAGAACAAGAATTCCGTGATAGTAGCAATGCTTCTACATTTTATAAACATAAGTGAATCAGTTGAAGAAATATCCTTGCGTTACTTCTGTTCCTTTCATGGACAGAGCGAGGGTGATTCCGTACATAGTGCTTTATCGTATGCTATGTCGCAGGCTGGAAACATTTTTGTACCTTGCCAATTGGAGCCAATTATACGTTTGGCTCGTAAAAAGCCGATATATTTTTTATATTTAGGTCGACAAATTGACGCCACCCGTCTGATGGTAAGCTGTGGCGACGTCTGGCGATTGTGGGCGACTCTCATAGTACACAGGAATACTATAGAGAGTGGCCCTCAACTTGACGACCCAGTAATGTGCCTCTTCACGCTTCGCTTAAAGAACCCTGGGTTACATGTTGGATGAAACACGTGCGCAGGCAGGGCGTTCCAAGCCACCATCGTTTGGCAGAGAAAGGAACGTTTAAAACGCTCGGTTCTCGCGAAGACGGTTTCCACGGTATGAGGGTGACATCTCTGCCCGGCACGCATTGTTCGGGATCGGAAGGGAGAGGGTGGGATCAGGTGGAAGAGCTTTTAAGAATACTCACCGTGGTAAATACGGTAGAACGCGGTTAAGGAAGCAATTGTTCGGCGCTGGGCTAGCGGCTCAAGGCTTCCCGTTACCTCCGGACAGTCTATAATGCGAATAGCGTGTCGCTGCAAAGCGTCGAGTGCGTCCAGCAAATACTTCGCGGAGCCGTCCCAGAGGTGAGAGCAGTATTCGACGCAGGGTCTAATCTGCGTTTTGTACAGCAGACACCTTTGGTGCGGTGTAAAGAATCGCTTTACCTAGTTCAGTATTCCTAGTTTCCGCGAAGCTAGCCCAATACATCTTAATGTATTTTGTGTTATTGAGCTCTCGACGAACGTCTATGCCAAGGATGTCTAGATTGTCATTCATTGGTACTCGTAATATTGCATTCTGAAGAGTGGGTAGGGGAAGGAAAGGGGATTTTTTCGCTGTAAATGCACACGCCTGTGTTTTGTGGGCTTTGAACTCGACCAAGTTCTCGGCACCCCATTGGGAGATACTGTCGATGGATGCAATGAATGTTCCCGAGGGATAGTATATCATTGATATGCAGAAGAAAGAGAGTTGGTGACAGTACGGACCCCTGCGGTACATTCACTTGCAAGAAGCGAAAAGCCTGGTCATCCAGCTGCACAGTTGAGGAGGTAGACCATATATAGAAGCTTGGAAAGGAGCGAAGCATGCCAGACCCTATCGAAAGCTTTGGCGATGTCCGGGCTAATAGCCAAGGACTCGCCGTACCTTTCCATAGCCTCACCTCATACAATGACATGCGTGACGAATGCCAGGAGGTCACCCGTTGATCGTTTTGACCTGAAGCCATATTGCCGATCATTGATTAGCGAGTGATCCTCTAGGTATCGCATGAGCTGCTTATTGATAAGGAGCTCAAGCACCTAACCAGCTCCAGCCGAACCTTGAATTATGATGATTTCAAAAATTTTAAAGATCTCTAACTAAAATTAAAATTACTACAGCTGAAAAGGGAAGAACAGACTGGTGACTCATTTAAGTGGACAGATGTCATGGAGTTCAGAGTAGTCAAAATTACACCTAGAAATTGTTTTAATTTCATTTAATGTTAATATTGCAAGGGCGGATCTTAAAATAATGAAAATCTTAGTAATCACGAAAGGAAGTAAGTGAATCTTTTTAAAAAAAAATTTAATATCTCGACAACTGGTAGAAGTAAATGCAGAACAAATGTACACATTCAAAGATAATTAGTTGCTGATCTAAATGATGTTCCAATGCTTCCCGTAGAAGTTTTAGATATGAAGTTATGATCGTGAAAAACGATCATTTATATTATAAACAGCTCTACTGAACATTTATGAAATTTCAGATACGACCTTTCGTGATTCGACCGATGAATTGTGCCTTCGTCAGTTGTCTGTCTGTCTGTTTGTGTTCCTAGTTTCCAGTATGGCTATCGGCCACATTTTGTAGGTATTAAATCTCTACGAAACTTTTCACAAGGTGTTCCTGATTCGAAACAATTTTTTAATCGTGAGCTTTTAAACTGAAGTTGTTTGTTTGGTGTAGCGCACTAAACTCAGGAACTACAGGTATTTTAGTCATTTCAGATGGCGCTACCAAAACACTTTTTATATAGCGTGATTTTATTTTAAATTCGCTCAAGGATAGACAAATAAAAGGTTTTAAAATAAAATTACATAATAACACCTTAACCCAAATTCCAAATACCTATTGCGTGCAATATGGCGGCAGTGGCGCTTCAGGCTATGCTTCCATTTTCAAAATTCGAATTGTCTGATTTCATTGTTTGGATATTCTGCCTCAGGGCTAGCACTCGCGTGATACCTAATTATATTATACAAAAAGTTTTTTTTGCGATCACTATTTTTTTTTTACAATAGTAGGTAAGTAAGTACTCTACATACTTCCTATATACCAATACGAATAGGTACCTTACACAAAATCTAGACACTAATTTATTACGCCTTCATTTTGCTAGTCAAAGTTAAGTCAAGTCACCCTTACTTGCAAGAATACTCAAAGTACGTGAAAACGGCAATAGGGTTCGCTCCTTATTACGTGGGACCAACAGTACTGGCGAAATACGGGCGAATACCTATACGCTTCTGCCTACTCCCTTTTAATAAAAACGTAACTTTATTTGTATCGTTTTTAATTTATTTACTGGCAAGATCATTAAATCTCACTCTGAACAAAACAACACTCTTCTCAGTATTATCTCAAGGTTGACAGTCTAGCAGTCTAGACACTTGATGGGACTTGACGGCTGTGTGTAAAAATATTCAAAGCTCGGTTATTTTCATATAGGTACGTACTGTGAAGGTGCTTGCACGCTTCGCATACGACCTCATTAAGTATATTGTAAACTTGTATTGGCTGCGGTTACAAATCTGAGAAATTGAATATTATACAATAAAAACTCAATAAAACAAAATTGAAGAAAAAGATGTCAATCGGTCAAGAGCCGGGTGGCTGACACCTAAGGAAAATAAGTGTGAAAAGCATTTTGAAATATATTTAGTTACAGGGAAACGAAGAGTTTTATTCCAGTAGATACGATCGTGCGTACGTGCTATCTGTGCACCACGCGACTGTACCTCGTGCTTGACGTGAGACATGACTATAAAAATATCGTCCCCAGGACACATTATAATACCTTTTAGAGGTAAATACCTTCTAAGGGGTAAGTAGGCAGACGTGTATTACACACCCATATTTTGCCAGTAGTATTGCTCTTACGTCACAGGGGCTCTACGCCTTATAACATTAGCTGTATGACAGTGAATATCGGTCAAACCGTTTCAGAGATTAGCCAAAACAAACTGACAGACAAAATTAAAAAAGAAACATTTTTGTACAAGGCTCTGATTTTCATAATAATAGAGATTTGACAACCCTAAGCTTTTAAACCTACTTAGTCCAATTATTGGTTTTCAAGTCCATTTTCAAATAGTCTGTACAAGAAGTGTACAAACCTGGCAGTATACAGAAAGTACAATGAGAAACAAAGAACTTCGTAAAAAGAAATACCTAAGTAGGATAAGATAAAGACTTTTTATTACGTCTATGGGTAAACCTATTTGTTAGAATGAATTTGTCTGTACTTAACAGGAGCTACTAACTAGATAAAAATTAATCCCAACGGCATAAATGCCCAAGCCAAATTCTCTTCCAAATGGTGCACTTACTTACTGCCGATCAATGGACAACGCTCTTGTGAAAATAAAATTTCCCGGTAAACGGCTATATGCTTTATCCTTATTACGTTAGGACTAACCATATAATTAGTGAAATGTAGGCGTATAATTGCTTCTGTCTACCCTTTCCAAGAACAAAGCATGATTGTATGTATGAATAGCTACTCAAGGAGCTAAGCCACACTTATTAACTTCAAAAATATGGTTCTTGCGAGACACCGTTTGCACTGTGTCAAACTTTTCAAATTCAAATTTGGAATTGATAAAGGTTTGTTTATCATGGAGTGAAAAAAATATAAATTAAAGTTTGGGGCTAAGGTTGTATTGCTTTCTACCCGTATCTCGTGTTTTTGGTCTTTCTAATTTTTTTTTTCTTTAATCCGCGGCCCATTACCGAAAGCCTCTGGTTAGCACTAAGAAGAATTTCTTCTTGTCTACCTACTTAAAGCTAAATCGAATAGTTGTTCCATCGATAAAAATAAAATATTAAAGTCCCACGGCAACCTATGATCGAGGCAAAAAATTGTCCAATTCAACCTGAAATCCCAGGGTTTATATGGTAATGTCAGTGATGTGATGACAAATCAAGCGTATAAAGAATTAGAGTGAAATGGCGTCATGGTGAAATAGAAATTCAGCGTTCGAATTTCTCGAGTAAAGGCTAAAGAAACTACTCTTCAATTAAAATTAGATAGTAAGTAAATATAAATAAAAGCAATGTGTGGCACCATGATGAATACACCTTAACCTTATAGCTCGCGTGACCATACTTTTAAACATAGAACGATCGTTCTTTTTTCCGAATTAGAAGTGTTCTCTCTTCAAAACAAATTGCTGACAAGCGGGACTTTAAAATTTCGTATACGCCAACCGCAAACCCACTGTTTTTTCGCGCTAAAATATATTTTCGCATTGCCATTTTGAACTGTATTTTAGTTTAAAAAGTGTTTATTTTGTATGCAATGTGGATTTCTTTTGTATTTAATTCTTGCTGCGTTTCGGATGCAAATGTGGATGATGAGAGTTGATTATGTAAATGAGAATGAGCTAGCTTTGTGCGAGTCTTCGAATGCGTATTGTTTGGTTTCTGAGAGGTAGCGAGAGTGAGAGCAGCATAATTATTATTTCTTTTTTTTTTCAGCCAGACAGAAGACTAATTTCGCTTGCGGAACAATGAATAAGATGAAAGATTACATTAGGTGCCTATATAGTTGCAATAAGTATTTTTGCGTCAACAATGTTTACACATGCGTCGCTTTATTTTTTTCCTTAATTGGATATGGTAAGTATACTTACAGAAGTTACCAAAGTAGGTACTTTGTATATCCTACTAATATTATAAACGCGAAAGTTTGTGAGTATGATAGGATGTAAGTATGTATGGATGGATGGATGTTTGTTACTTTTTCACGTAAAAACTACCGAATGGATTTAAATGAAACTTTACAATAATATAGCTTATACATCAGAATAAGACATAGGCTACAATATATAAAGATATTGTGTGAATTGTTCAAAATATGACGCGGCGCGACGGGAACGGGAAAACATCCAAATTACCACGCGGACGAAGTCGCGGGCGACCACTAGTACTTAATATGGCTCCTTTAGAATTGTATTGAAGGAGTTTTGTGGTCTCCTTTACAGGCGATGTTCCGTGGGTCACGTTGTTAGGTTAATAATTGGAAAAGAAATGCTTGTCAATACTTTTATATTGATGCTTATTTTGTACCTGATCGTCGAAAGCGGGTGCACTACCGACTACGCCACCGAAGCAATCAAATTTACTTCATACAATGCCTGGACTGCCGGGAGCTACCTGATACCTGATTGTTAGATTTAGGTTCCGATCAGAGAAAGGATACCTATTGATTGTCTATTGTAAGTATTATATATAATATACATATAATACTTACAATATACAATATGAATTTTTGAAAAGGGCTTGGATGGCCAAATCTGAAACTATAAGGAATAGCGAAAAATGCTCAAAGGACTCACGAGCCCGATTTTGATGAAACTTAAAACCTCATCATTAGATTTTTTTTAAAACCTATAATCCTAGCTGGGAATCGAACCCATTGATTTGGAAAATAAAATCACATACTTTATTATTACACCATACGATAGTGTTGCTGTTAAGGCTCAAATTTTGGGAAGTAATGATATACGGCAAATTTAAGGAAAACTTAGAATTTTAATAAATATACCGCTTATACTTAAGCAATATACCGCTGCCTACTAGTGTAGTGCCTACCTCGGGGATATAGACGTGATCATTATAGATGTTTCAAGTAACAATAATCGTAAATTCCTCAATAATTATGCACCTAAATAATTTACTTACCTACCCTTATTCAAACAAATTCAATTTGTCCGTCCCCCCAATAGCAATAACATTCGATAATGGAAACATTAAAAATGTAACAGTTCGACACGCGATGCGGTGACATGACGCGTGTGTGACGTCACCGCGTCACGGTAAATGTCACACTGACAAGCAAATGTCACGCCTGACAGCGAATAACCATAGCGGTCGGGAAATTCCGGTTTACTAATTAAAAACATGTCTATTTTTTAGGGTTCTGTAGTTCAAGTCTCGGAACCCTTATACTTAGTTTCAGAGACAATGGACAGACATTGTCTCTGGTTCACACGCAGAAGGTATTTCCAGTGGCACCCGGCGGAGATATCCTGCCTAACATTAATCTGACGCGCTTTGTCGGTGTGATAAATCCATGAAAAAGTTTAATCTTTCTTACCGTTTCTAATGTTTGGTACAGAAAGACGAAAAGACGGAACAAAACCAGAAACTAAATAATGGAGGTTAGAGCGGCCGCGGCCTTCGGGCGGAATAAAAAAAAAAGAAGACAGGATACCTTACATATAAACCCTAAATATCGGGGGGTTCACTCAAGGGGATCCAATATTTGACGCTCTCGAGTATTTAGGTAAATTACGTCATGAGTTTTTTTACTAGAAGTGGAAATATAGGAGACCATTAATGCTTCCTGTCATCTAATATGCGCATTCTAATAGGTTTCTGCGGGGCTCGAGTAACTACAAGTGGAGCCTCCAACCGTGCTCTACTAAAAGGTAAACTTGAGTAAGCCTTACTTATTTGAAATTCATAACTGACGCAAATTAGTGTTGTTCGGCTTCTGGAATTTTTACTCATGTATTTGCCTTCGGGCTGTTTGTCAGATCTTTTGTGCTTAAATATACCTGCTGTTGTAAGTATTGTAAGTAGGTAACCATAATAGTGGGTACCTATATCTAGCTTTTTTTTTTTTAAATCTGCTGCCCCGCGCCGCTGCCGTGTAGGTATACCTACCTATATTCTCACTAAGAGTGTGTTTAGGGGTCCAATTCATCCTCAGCTGCACATGGCGCACCTGCTAGCAAACTTATACTCCCCGGAAACGACAATAGGCTCGTCACATATTACGTAGGGGTTAAAATTGGCGAAATGTGGGTGTAATAAGCGCCTCTGTTTACCCCTTCACAGATATAGACATTATTTATTTATGTTCACACAGTATATACATTATTGTGAATGAAAACATTATATATATGTATACATAGGCACCATTTATCTCTAAAGAGATCTCTTCCAATGAGCCTGATAGAGGAGACGTGAGTTCAATCAGATGCTGGTGTGTATGCAGGTGAATACTGTTATTCAGGTTAATAAACTTACATACACTTTAACTACATAAATACACAAATACATACATATTAACTTATTTTAAATATAGATACATAAACATACAGATTATAATGATTATGTATAATGTGTTGTGATACGTAGGTCACACTATAAGTTTTACGTAACTTAAAAAAACAACATGTTAAAACCAAAATATTATGTTTATTGCTTTTCAAAATACTCTCCTTTACATTTTAAACATTATTATTATTATATTTAAACATTATATATATATATTTAAACATTATTATTATTATATTATTATATAATTCCATTTTCGTTGCATACTTAGAACTTTGATTTGTGATAAAAAACAATTGACAAATGATTTCCCGCCAATTGTTTTTTTTTATTACTAAGAAGGTTGCAACGTTTAAAAAAATATAACATTCGAAATTCAAATAGTTCCGATTAGCTAGAAGTGCAAAACTTTTAGTGTGCCCCATGTATTGTATGTTTTTATCTTTTATATGTTTGTTACCTCATATCTCTGGACTGAGTTAACCGAATTTTTGTTTTTTAAATGAAAGCTACTACTTCCGAAGTGGTCCCATTTTAATTTGGTCCGACTCCGTCAATTATTTGGTCCCATTTCGGTAATTTGAAGTCGGTTGTTGTGTCAATTTTTGACGTCTATTGCCATATCAGGCTACTTTGTGTATATTTGCCAGATACTTGTCCATCCTGTTAGCAGCGTGCACAGTGTACAGTTGAGAATAACAGATCCATGTATGTACCTAAGTTATGTGTACACATAATGTATATATTATGTACAACTACTGCCTACCAGAATGATCTATCCATCCAAAGGTTGCCAGGCAGAAATTACTTTAAGCAATAGGGCCGCCCAATTGTTTTTTTTTAATAATTAAGAAGGTTGCAACGTTTAAAAAAATATAACATTCGAAATTCAAATAGTTCCGATTAGCTAGAAGTGCAAAACTTTTAGTGTGCCCCATGTATAATGTTCCTTCACTCTCTTCTTTAAAACATATACAGTTTTGCAGTTTCTTATATCTACCGGCAGAGCGTTCCTGTCTGTCTGTCTATATACCTACTCACATAGTTTACTGTACGTGTCTTGTGAAAACAAACGCATTTTTTAGGTATTTCACAAATTCCAGATGTTTTCGCCAGATTTGACATTTTATTACTATCGACCAGTTTCTGAATTGAGAATATGAATATGAGTACCTACGCCAGATGTCCAAATTCAGAAACATATTTTATGTATAAGTATTTTCCCCAATTTGCACAGTATCTTGTGTTATTCTGATGTAGGAACTACATTATTGTTGAGTTTAATCTGTTACATAGTTTTCGCGAGAAAGAGTCTCCAAACCAAACTTCCATCCATCCATCCAAACTTTAACCTTTATTTTAGCCGTTACCGGACTAGGCTAGTTTAATAGTGTTCAAGTTTTATTGTATGTACATAATTAGGTATAATACGAGTAATTATTGAGCTGAGTTTACGAAGCCTAAGCCTTTCTAAGACGACTCGTGTAGGTATTTCGTTCGTGATCGATCTCCTCCTAAACGACTGGACCGATCTTTTTGAAATTTGGCACGGTCATAGTGACCATCACCGTGAGCGCATATATCTGAATTCATAAAGATCGGTCCAGTCGTTAAGGAGTTCAACCTCGACAAACTCAGCTCAATTATTGCAACAGCAGAATGTATTGCATACCTAGTCTCTATACAAGAGAAATAATAGTTTAAAGGTATACTTACTCTATTATTGTGTCCTGTACTCTGTATCTTTTCCTTAATCCACTTTTATCTAAAGGTTCGAGACGCCCAGGACTTTAATTGGCTGTACCAGCGGCTGGCAAGTAAGATTTAGTTGCAACTTTTCATCGCAAGGCAACGGGTTTCAAATTTATTTTTCAAAATTATATAGCTGCTTATTTAATTAAATTAATTCGACCATTTTGGATAAAACCCACTTTCTAGAGTCCCCGGTGACGGCAATAGACTTGCCCCCTATTACGTGGTACTAAAAATACTGGCAAATTTTGGGTGTGTAATGCGCCTCTGCCTACCCCTTCGGGGGTATGGGCGTGATATGTCTGTGTGTGTTCTATCTAAAGGTTGAAGGTGAGAGATCACTAGGCCGCCATTTGCATCTATTACAGTACATCAAGCTTCTGTATCTATATATTTTAGTTTCTATTAGGTAGATATATTCCAAGTACGCCATAGTTTTTTTTTTTATATTTTTTGGACATTCTCACACGACGTCATCTATGGGATCTAGACAACTGATAAACATTATGTATATTTCTAAAAATATACATATTGATGGAAACAAACATTTGTGGATCGTATACAAATAATTTGATTCGACCCGGAATCGAACCTGGGACCACAAGTCCGACAGTCGTGTGCTTCAAGCTGTAATCCTCATATTTGAAATCTCAATGAAAACGAATTTTGACAACGCTAAAAAATAGTCATGAAATAGTCATAAATAGTCGTACATGTAAAAAAAATTGTCGTATTATAGTTTCGGCGTTACAGCTATAAGTTAATGAGGATTATGGCTTGACCGTCAAGCTGTAATCCTCATCTCTGGTGCAAGCAAACGGTAAAGCCTATCGAATTGGTTTAGGTTCCAAAAAATAGTCATGAAATAGTCGTAACGACATGCCAAATCTCAAAAATAGTCCTTCAAAGGTTCCAGAGATATAAAGGTAACCTGATGAGGATTATGGCTTGAACATTTGAAAACTTCAACTTTCTCCGGAACGCCTGCGATTTTCGGTTTAAAGTTTATGCCAAAAAATAGTCGTGAAATAGTCGTATGAACGACTATAAATTTAAGCTGCTTTAATTTGAAAAAAAAAAAGTTTTCGTTTGCTCTACATTTGTATGGAGTACAGTCGTGTACAAAATTGAAATTTGTGATTTTAGAAAATGCACTCAACCTATCAGCGCCATCTATTGAAATTTTCTAGAAACAAACTGAATGAACTAATCCCACACCAACACATATTGAACTAACTGTGATATTTGTGATCAAAACTAATTGCTGTGATATAAACATATATGTACTGAGATTTATACAAGTTATGTACCTATTTGCAAGCTTTCGATTGTAATAAATAAGGATACAAATTATAAATGTTTCACAATAATATCATATGAAGTTATCAATTTTGTACACGACTGTACTCCATATAAATGTAGGGCAAACGAAAGCTTTTTTTTTTTCAAATTAAAGCAGCTTAAATTTATAGTCGTTCATACGACTATTTCACGACTATTTTTTTAGCATAAACTTTAAACCGAAAATCGCAGGCGTTCCGGAGAAAGTTGAAGTTTTCAAATGTTCAAGCCATAATGAGGTTCAGGTTACCGTTATATCTCCGGAACCTTTGAAGGACTATTTCTAAGATTTGGCATGTCGTTACGACTATTTCATGACTATTTTTTGGAACCTAATCCAATTCGATAGGTTTTACCGTTTGCTTGCACCAGAGATGAGGATTACAGCTTGACGGTCAAGCCATAATCCTCATTAACTTATAGCTGTAACGCCGAAACTATAATACGACTATTTTTTTTTCATGTACGACTATTTATGACTATTTCATGACTATTTTTTAGCGTTGTCAAAATTAGTTTTCATTGAGATTTCAAATATGAGGATTACAGCTTGAAGCACACCGACAGTCGCATATTCAAACCACTGCGTCACCGAGGCAGTCTTTGTTTGCTAAACTTTCTTTGTGGGGTAGTCAAGAATGTATGACCTGTGTTAAGACTGCTACCTCAGAGGTTCGATTTTGGACATTTGAGATTTTTTTTTTTTAAATCCGCAGCCGCATATACGTCCATTGCCGAGCGCCTCCGGTAAGCACTGAGAGAATTCCCAGTGGCGCACGGAGGACCTTGGCCACCTGTGTGGCCGCTGCGTGGGGGTTGGGTGTTACCCCACATCTTTGGGGTCGGGCTTTATGCTGTAATTAAGTACTGTTTTTCCGGACTAGACATAGTTGTTCGCTTCGGCAGGTGCTCCAGGAACTGTATGTTTTCATCATGACTTGGTTAGAGGAACCCACCCAGTAGACCCGTTGAAATCAAAGTTGATATAAAATTTGAATCATATTTATTATGTACTTATTATCGTTTGGCAAAAGGAAGTTATCTACGCGGCCGCAGTATATTTGCCGATGAAGTGATGAGAGGTGATGACTGATGATCTTTAGGGTCGAAGGTAGCTTTAGTTAATGTTATCATCATAAAGGTCGATTCAGACATATTAGTGAAACCTCAGTTCCATCTGACACAGTACTTACACAGTTCGGTATCAGTGCAAAATATGCTTTCAATGAACATGTCAGTGTCAGTGATGATGGCTGAGTCGTATTTGAAACTGACATGTTCATACAAAATGTTTGAAAGAATATTTTGCATTGATCTACCGAAGGCTTCACTGATATGTGTGAATCAACCTTTATATACCTAATGCAGAAATTCATCGGCAAACATTCAGCGAAGTGTAGCCAGTAATAAGGGTATGTTGTACATTAATATTATTAATTCTAATGACAGTTCAATCTTAATATTACAATTAATACTTTTTGGTACTTACACAATATAGGTAAACCTAATCTCTCAAATTACTTACAGATATAAAAAAACTCAGAAATATACAGTTAAGAATTAAGTAATGTTTTAAGTAATACATAATTATATTTTAGCACCAAAATTATTATAAGTTAAGATCAAATTATTGCTAAGAAATGTCAGTATTAAAAAAAAACACAATCAAACATTCTACTAAGAAATTGAGTCAAATAACTTTTGCAAGAATTAAGTTAATTTATATTCTTGCAATTTAAATTCTTGCAATTTCGGTTACAAGAATTAAAATCTTGTAAAGTATTACGTTAAATAGGTATGTACAGATACTTGAAAAAGCTGGACAAAGGATATCTTAATTTAAATTATTTTACTTAATAAATTTAATTCTAATTATATCTAACAATATTTTGAATATTAAAAGTAAATAATGTATATGTACATTTATATACAATTTATTGCACAACGTATTACTATGGAATGTCTAATAATTTTTTATACACATTATACAATAGCCAAAGGAACTTAATCATTATTACAATTACAATAATTAATGCAATTACAATTTAAATGGCTTATAGATAATCAGTGGATATTAAGGTTGTTATACACGCACCGAAAGGTGCAATTATTTTCTTAATCGGTGAAAAGTAAAGTGATAGAATGTTTACAATATTTTTATGCATAAATTTTAGAACAATTAAAAGTTTAATTTAAGAACAATAGCGGATAATGGTATTTATTTGATTAACTTTTAACACTAATCCGATAACAAATCGCCGTCTTTCCCTCTATCCATATAACAGTAGTCCAAATTAGATTTTTAAATGATTGATCATAAACTCAGTGTGAATCCAATTTAATTACAGCAATTTACCAGTTTTTAAATGTCATAAGTGTCTCTACATAATAGATATTAGTAAAGGATTACTTGAGATTGAAGATGAGCCAGGTCTTGAATTTAAGGTATTAATTATAAAGATTACTCAATAAAATTCAGACTGAATGTTCGTATTCATTAATAAAATTAACTAGCGATTATAATAACAGTAAAAATAACTAGTTATCACAGCGAACTTTGTATCGCCGCAAATATAAAATTTTTTTTTTTTTTTTAATATTTCATGCAAATGTATGTAAATTGGAAAACGCGACCGACGGACAGACAGACAAACAAATTTTCGTATTAAATTATATAGATGTCCAAGAGATGTTTGTATAATTGTTGAAATATAGTTTAGAAACCTTTAGCATAAAAATGTTCTGAAGCACATAAAACTAAGTCCTATTTGGTATATACTATAATTAAAAATAAATCACAAATTGATTGTAGGATCTGTTGATCACTTCGCTATAATACGTATCTCGATGAATGTACACGGAATCTTCGACCATAGTTACTACAGGGACCTTCGTTGCTCGTGGAATCAATGGGAGTGAAAATGAAGGTTTCTCTTCGTCTTAGAAAAGTATGCAACATGACACTCATTCACGGGACACTTATGCAACACTTGAGCATGTACGGTCTCACAGTGGTCTTTTAAAGCATATCGATCCTTAAAACTCTCTTTGCAGCCTCGACACGGAAGGCTACCATCTTTATTTGGTTCTGGCATCTCCTCTTCCACTTTATAACGTACTTGCCGTGAATGCCCCAGGTTATTATAGGTTGGGTGGCATCCGTACGGGTTTAAGACCGGTGGGAACATGCCAAGAGGAATCGGTGGGAAATGGGGCATAACGCCGAATGGGGTGAAAAAGAATGGGTGATGGAGCATACTTATATCGTTTACATGTGCTTCTGGCATGGGGAAAGGAGGAGGGAATGGTAAATTAAGATTTAAATGGCTTTTAGGTCTGTCAGACTCAGTCGCTCGAGAGTAGAGATGAGATTCTATATAAGGAACTGGTCGTTCCTCCTCATTTAATGATGAAATCAACATAATTTGCTGTTGAATTTTCTCTAAGATTTTTGATGATTCGTTGGTTATTTTGTGTTCTTCGATTGATTTATGTAAATTCACATTAGTGCTATGACGATCTCTGTTTAGTTTCGATGCAAACGCTGCCTTGCATCCTTCGATGCTACATTTGTACATTGATTTTAAATGACTGGTTTGATAATGTGACTTTAATAAAAATAAATAGGCAAATTTTTGCCCGCAAACTGTGCATTTTCTAGGATTTTCATAATCCATAGGGATGTCCGTCGTACATATAAAGAACCCATTATCAAAGTGTCCAAAAATTTGTCCATTATCTACGACATTGTGGTCAAAACTGGATACAGATGAAGATGGAGATCTGTCAGAGTAATCAATAGTTTCAGCCGTTGATGTGTTAAATGGATTAAATGAAGGAGCATTACATCTCCTAGAAATGTCTGGAAAATTACCTTTGGACAAACTTTCTAATCTCTTAAGTGAATTTTCTGAAGAAAACTGTTCTTCATTAACGTCTGGGTCTGTATTATAGGGTTTTTCAGTAAATTCCTCTTTTACACGTAAATGTGGTTCATGGCCTACGTTAGTAGACTTTTCTCTGACGTCATTTTGTTCAGTACTACAACTTTTTTCATCGTTTTCACTATTTTCTGTTTTAATTTTTTTAATGGGAGTAGAAGAACGTTCTTCTAAATTTTGATGGTTTAAGTTTGGCGATGTTGCTACATTACTATGTACCCTTGTGGGATTTAAATTCTTTCGTTTTCTCTTATTTACTTCCGGACTATTAACATCGTCTTTTTTGCTATCTGATGGTTCATTATTATCACTTACGCTTCTCTGGTCATAATCAGAGAAACCGTCTATGGAGTCTGAAGATTTGTTAGTATTCGTAAAATCATAATCAGCGTTATCATCATCATCGTCATCGCCTGTTACTACAACGATTCCGTCATCTTCATCAGATTCTATTGGTTCATCGTTATTTCTGTTCTCTGTCGAATGAGATTGGCGATGTGTGAGATAATCACTCAACGGTGGAATGTTGGCGTTATTTGTACATTCAAAAGGTACGTTTCCTGGGAACTGCGACGTATTGTGCGAAGCGTTTAAAAGAGGATATGTAAGGAGGTTAAACGGATGCATGGGAATAGCTGGGGGCATATTGAGCCCTGATCTACGTGGGGAAATAGATACTGGGTGAAGTTGAGCGGTTCTGCCGTCGTGAGGTGAAATTTTCCTCCTAAGATGTGGTGAGTGTAATTTGGGATTGGGATTTGAGCTATGCCTATTTCTTGATCTTCTCGAACTAAACATCATACTGCACCCGTCGACTGTGCATTTATGCATTTCACGTAAATGGACCGCGGAAAAATGAATTTTCAGTGCCCCTTTGTCGCAGAAAGTTTTAAAGCATACATTGCATTGGACCCTTTTCTTTCCTGTAGCGGGGTTAATAAAGTGAGTTCCCAAATTTAAAGGCATTTGAGAAGTACCCCACTGCCTTCTTGGAGGACTAACACTATTACCTAAAGTGACGTTCTTAGTAGTTGAGTTGGTTTCTGACACACTATCTCTACTTAAATTCAAGACTGCATTATCATCGGGTTGCGTATCATCGGATATTTTGTCATTTCTACCAGCGTTAATTTTAGAGGATCCTATAGATCCCGAAGACATTTGGGGAATTAACGCTTGCAAAGAAGCTAAGCCCATTGGCGTTTGACTAAGAGCCGCGACCATGGCAGCTTGATGATTAAATGTTACTGGTAATTGTGAACCAGTCATTTGTGATGATAGAGGAAAATTCAATAATCGATTTCTCATTAATTCTAATGCTCCTGGATCTGAAGGTTCAAACCGTGGAACATTACTATTTTCTTCTTTTGGTCTGTCACCGCTGTTCTTGAACTTATTATATCGTTCGAAAGCTTGCATTCTCTCCAAGTGACTTGCGTCTCGGAACGGCTCGGAAAGATTTATGGGACTAGTTCTTGAAGTTTGACTGGATGATGTAGACTTTTCTTCAGTTGGAGACGTCACTTCTCTTTTAATCTCAGGTCCTACCTCCTGCCTCGGAATTTTTATGTTATTGTCTTGAAACCACTTTAGTAGGTGCTGAAGGTGGTGATACTGACGTAAAGAATCACAGGTAAATATATCGTTGCTTGAGTGGTCTATTAATCTCCTTATTTCTTTTTTTACCTTTGTTGGATCCCAATTTCTGTTGTCCTGGTACTCTATCCGTCTCTCATCGTTAGTGTCTTTTCTTTCTGGAAAATCGTTTTCCTTGTATAGGGTAAGTAGCGAAGTTTTGTGAAGAGCTCTTGCTTCTTGAAGCTGTAGTATATGTTGCAGCGCCATATTGTGCTCTGCAGCACGTCCATTCCATCTTTCTGCTGCACTTGATTGTGATTCCTGTCAACAAGAGAATGTTATTGGTTAGTTTTGTATTTTTGCTGATAAAGTTCCAGTCGGTAACGTCAAACTTAAATTTACAAACTTTAAATTTGCAATAACTAACATTTGATATATCACGAAATTTTCATTTCTGTGAACGTTTACCGTCAATAAAACCAAATAACATGTTATGAACCAACTTGCAAACCATTTCATTTAATAAAATTATAAATAAGCGGCTAATTCTAAAAGATTATCAAGTCTACAGCACACCTTAAACACTGGTTGTTCAAATCCCTCTTCAAAATAACTATCAGGCCGACAAAACACCACACCTTGCGTTTTCAAACGCTAATATCAAATTAATTCCAAGAACTCAGAGCAATTGGGTAAAATTGTGTAAAATGACTGTTTGGAGTCGACTCGAGAATAGAAAAGTGGTTTTGTGTCGCGTGTTTCAAACGATTTAATCCAAAAACTAAATTACTATTCATTTGGTAAGCATTTGGGGCCGCCTTGCGATGTCAAAGTTAAATTTCAAGTTAATTCTAGTACTCCTTACTTGGTCTGTTGCGAATGGGTTTGTACTAAACTTGTACGTGAGCAATTACTGTTATCGTGTCATGACTTTATGAGTCATACTAAACACTTTTTTGTTTGTCTTCTTGACGAACGACTTGATTAATATCTTGGGAAAGGTTCGGCGAAGTTTTTGTAATTATTTTGTGATAATTATTGTACCCAAATAATTGTTCCTCCTATTGCGTCTTGTGTGTCTGGTCCCTTTAAAAAGCTGCGATGGTACTTGATGGTATTGATGGGATGATGGAATTTTGGGATTGATGGGATTTATGACCAGATGGTGTTTATGTTGGTGTATCCATAACCACTGAATATTTTGATCTGCCCATTAGAAAAACTTCTATTTTAGACTATCTATCAACCTTTACTATTTCGTTATCTTCTCCAGAAACCTTGAGAGCCTCTACTTACCCCGTTATTTGGGTAAAACCTTTTACTTAAACATTAAGCTTTATATTATTACGCTTTAAAACATTTACGTTATTTACTTTTTTTTTGTGTCCAGTCACGCACAAAATCCAAATGTTTTCCGAAAACAAAATCTCATTTAAACCTTTAACCGCGGTCCCGCCCAATATTCACTTGTAATGAACTTAATAATCCGTTTTTAAAACAGTTTGTCACTCGATTATAGCGGGTACCCAATGGGGTTGCCATATCATTATCCGTTTCTTGAGAATTATATTGTCGTTTGGACCACTCAGGGGTAATTTCGTAAAAGCACACCAATTACAATCATTTCGTTTCTATTGCCACAACGGATAAACGCGGTATAATAAAGTGTCGTTTTAGAAAAATATACGTCTGGGACATACAAATATTCGTATAATTATATAGTTTTATGTCATAACTCCATACTTTCTAAGCCGTTCTCGAAACCGTTTGTGTTTTTGTTCAAATTTTCCGTTCATGTGGTTATTCTAATCGGTTGTTTTATTTTAAAAAGAGAATAGGATAATTCCTCAACCAGCTGCTTTTTGAATGATTTGAATTATGAACGCATTATTTTTGTATTAAGAACGTTCAAAAACTATTTTATTTATAAGTACCTACCTATCTACTAATTGACTTTCTTTTCGTCTTTTTTCGTGTAGAAACTTAGTGAAATAATTGCGTTTAGTAAATGTACTTGTAGTGAATTTAATTTAATATTCATATAGCGCTTTGAATATCGTAAACCGCTATCATTATAGCCATTATTTTACTTAGGTATCAAATTTATACCTACTATAAGCAGTAAGCTATACCTACTGTTTTGCATTTAATTTTTGTACATCAATATCCAATGATAATAAGATATATATAATAAGAAAGTGTAAGTATACAAAACCACTAACAAATTCAATGATATTATTATTCAAAGCTAAGTAAATTAATTAAAAACTTCTGCACCGAATAAAATAAAACGGCCAAGTGCGAGTCGGGCTCGCGCACAAAGGGTTCCGTGCCAAAAAGAAAAAAACACGCTTGTTGTATTGTAGTTGTCCCCATATTCATTATATTCTGATTTTTAGTATTTGTTGTCATAGAGGCAACAGAAATACATCATCAGTGAAAATTTCAACTTTCTCACTATCACGGTTCATGAGATACATCCCAAGACAGACGGACGGACAGCGAAGTCTCAGTAATAGGGTAACCGTTACCCTTTGAGTACGGAACCCCTTATCGACAGGAACCTACGTATAAGGTGATGAGCCATTTGCGGCTTATCGGGAACATGCGACACAGCTCAAGACCGGACGGACGGACAGCGAAGTCTCTGTCTCTACGGAACCCTAAAAGCTACTTTATATATATATATTTTTTTTTAGTTCCGCTGCCCAAGGCCGCGGCCTCTCTAACGTCCGATGCCGGGCGTCTCTGGTTACGAGCAGAACGTATTTCCATGCCGCGGATGAGAATCCCGCGTCATTTGGGTAGGGTTTTATCCCGCGTCAGTGAGTGAATCTGGTTGCGTGCTATGGGGCAAAGGCCCCGCAGCACGCAACTCTTCTAGCCTGCTTCTGTAAGAACGACGGGTGGCGATCCCGCCGTCCTCAGGCCCCGATCATGGAGGTCGATGGTCTTGTGCGTAGATGAGTCTGCGGCGCCCTCGCCGCTGACTACGGAACTCGGCGGGGAGGGTACGCTTCCTCTCCCTCTCGGCCGCCTCCTTCGCGAGCACGATTTGCTCGCAGCTACTTTATACCTGAGTTAAGTTTAAAGCTATATATATATAGTATCTAGAATGAACGTCTGTTTTTGTCACATCAAAGGCCAGATTTCATCAAAAAACCATAGAGTACAGACCTACCTGTCGGAAATATCTGTGACAGACAAGGGAGTTTTTTCCGTTAATTCTGATCTTTACATAAATTTTAGGGTACTTTTAGTCCTTCGTGTGCATTATTTGATACAATTTACTACGAGTCTATCACCTATCGATGGACAAAAGTCTGTACAGGCCCTTAGGGTGAGATTTATAAAGCGTACTTGGACTTAGCTTAACCATTACTTTACACTTGAGACAAAATCGATATTTATAATGCCGTCTTCGTCTCTGTCTTAGCTTAAGCTAAGCCAAGTCTAAGTTCACAAAAACGGTGACTTACGAAAAACTAAAATAATATTCTCAAATATTCCTTTTTATATTATTTTTTTATTCTTTATTATTATTATAGAGGTACCTATGTTACAGTTTATCAGATATAAATGACAAAATTACACTTATAACCTTGTGTTTAGAACTTAACTCGAACTAAGCCAAGTCAGACTATAAATTCCAAATCAAAGATTGTACTTAGCATAATGCTTAGCTAAGATTTTTCTTAGCCAAGCTTGAGTTAAGTCCAAGCACGCTCTATAAATCTCAACTTTAGAGTGATAGAATGTCTACTGAATAACATATATCGAGAGTGACTGTTACAAGTACTTTAATACAAAACAATTGTCTCAAACAAGACTCGAACTCGGATGTGAAATATACTTTTGAAAACTAAGTTCCTTCGTTTCTTTAACAGTATCTCCGTGAAACTTTTAAATAAGAAAACAAATTAGATGTCTAGACGTATATTTTTTGCGTGTCTTCATTCCGTTTTAGGGTTCCGTACCCAAAGGGTAAAACGGGAACCCTATTACTGAGACTTCTACTTGTCTCTACACTGTTACTCATGAACCGTTATAGTTAGAAAGTTGAAATTTTCAAAGATGATGTATTTCTGTTGCCGCTATAACAACAAATACTAGTATTGTTGTATGGGGGGCTCCCATACAACAAACGTGATTTTTTTGCCGTTTTGATACGGAACCAGGCCTATGTCACTCGCCTAACAATCGCAAAAAATACGTGACGTCAGCGACAACTTGAAGTTGTAAGTCAGTAAGGGTAGTCTCTTGTTTGTGACACGCCTTGGACCATAGAGTTGATATTGAGGCATTAACGTCATAATTATTGGTCAAATTATGCTGGTACTTTCCTGACAACCCTAACGTTCGCATAATGTTCTATGTAAACAAAAGAATGTGCTTTAATTAACGTCGAAGTGCAAGTTCGGTATGTAAGTACTATATTCTATTCTGTGACGGAACTCTATGTGCGGGATTCCGTCTCGCACTTGGAAGGTTTCTTATAAGACAGTCACAGTTGGTACTGTGGGAACCAAACGAGTAATTGTCAACGTCGAACCAAAAATACTTCGACGCAAAAATCACCAAAGTCGCGATCTTAAGACCGAGGTGATTGACCTACAAACATAAACGCTCACCTGAACTTACTCTTATTACGTCTCGAAACAGTCTATTTTCCATCGTTGTAAATGAAAAACATAAATTTGTACACATATCTGACCCACGCCTACCACAATGGACAGGCCGACATATTTTATGATATTTTTTTTAATGTATTAAAGAAAATATACTGTATAACTGTGTCGTATGGTCCTTTATTGGATGATTGCGAGATGGTATTGTTTTTTTTTTTAAACGTAATCGTTTTCTTTTGAGCGTCTGTCGTGATTCCATATTGTTCAGGGTATGATACATGTGGTAAGTAAACAGGTTTGGTACAGTGAAGTGCAGAATGCATTTTGCCAATTTGATAGTTTATTTATTTTCAGGCCGGTCTTAGGACGGGTGACCATTTCTTAAGACACTGAGACCCCTCCGTGCCTCGGAGAGCACGTTAAGCCGTCGGTCCCGGTTGTCATACGAACATCTATGGCAGCCGTTAGGGGTAGTTGGAGCCCTAAATCTAAAATCTGACCGGTCTAACTACAGAACTTCGATATCGCCCAAGGGTTGTGGAGGTCAGATGGCAGTCGCTTCACAGAAAATATCGAAGTTCAGCCGAATCGCAGTTAGACTGGAAAGCCGACCCCAAAAATGAGTTGGGAAAAGGCTCGGTGAATGATGATTTATTTATTTTATTTTTAAGGAAGGCTTACAGCTAATAATTTTACAATCATTAATTAAGATTCGTCAGTGATACATGCCAGAAACAAGCTTCCACATATAGTGAAGACACTATAGTCGCAGGTTTGAAAAAAAAAACAACGAAAAAAAAACTATTAAAAATAAAAAAATAAAATAAAATAAATATTTTTGGACATACTCACACACCGTTATCTAGCCCAAACTAAGCTATAAGATTGTGCTATGGGATCTAGACAACTGATAAACATACTTATATATTTCTAAATACATACATAATATACATAGAAAATACCTAAACTACGAAACAAACATTTGTGGATCACACAAATATCTGAATCGACCCGGGAATCCGGGGAATCGAACCCGGGACTCCAGAGTCGAAAACCGAACACTACTGACAGCGCCACCGAAGCAGTTAATTAAACAATGTACAACATACCGTCACCAAAATAACAAAAATAAAACAATTCATAAAAAACTAGATTGGGTCCAGATGCCTGTTTAAGGTCATCTATCCTCTGCCGTCGTCGTCCCAAAACTCTCCCTAATAATTACCTTTCAACACTGTATGCACTAGTACAAAAGAGGTCGAGTTCTAATTTCGCAGATAAGTCGTTAATAAATTATAGTTTAAACACGCATCTGTAATGAAGAAAAGTTCCTTTTGTGTACTGAATCTCGATCCTGATTCCCGCGAGAGTGGAATTAGATAATATTTGGGTACAAGGTAACCTAGATTCCTTTTATAGTTACGTACCGAAAAGGGTAAAACGAGAAGGAACCCTATTACTAACTCCGCTGTCCGTCAGTCCGTCTCTCCAGGCTATATCTCATACACCGAGTTAGTTAGAAAGTTGAAATTTTCGCAGATGATGTATTTTTGGGGAAGCTATAAGTACAAATTCTAAAAAAAAACAGTATCTAATAAATATTTAAGGGCTCCCATACAACAAATGTGACTTTTTTGCAGTTTTGGTACGGAACCCTTTGTGTGTTTTTTAACTCTAAGTAGTGTATTTCTAATTATTAATTAATTAATTAAGAAATAAAAACTTTTGTCAACGAAAGTACCAATAGCTCAAAGTTACCCTACAATTTCTAGAATAGGTAGGTACATTAATTATCTAGGTCCATAACTGCTGTACCTACACATCGAATGTTGGCAAGCCTAGTTGTTATAGCACTATTAATTGAGTACTTGCAAACTCTAGCTTGACTAGCGTTTGACTGCAGATTTACTTGCTTATTTTTTTAAATAAAATAAATTTAAACTTTTTTTTTAAATATTTTTGGATATTCTCACACGACGTTATGTAGCCCAAATAGCTAATATAAGCTTATATTATACTATGGGATCTAGACGACTGATAAATCCTATCCTACTAATATTATAAACGCGAAAGTTTGTGAGTATGTAAGTATGTATGTATGTATGTATGGATGTATGGATGCATGGATGTTTGTTACTCTTTCACGTAAAAACTACTGAATGGATTTTAATGAAACTTTACAACAATATAGCTTGTACATCAGAATAACACATAGGCTACAATTTATAAAGATATTGTGTGAATTGTTCAAAATATGACGCGGCGCGACGGGAACGGGAAAATTTCAAATTACCACGCGGACGAAGTCGCGGGCGACCACTAGTATACTCATATATTTCTAAATAGGTATATACATAATATATATAGAAAAAACTCCAAAACAAAAATTTGTGGATCACACAAATCCAAAAAACTGTCTGACTGTGTTATTTTTTTAAATATTTGTTCTTATCTCATATCTTTGGAATGAGTGATCAGATTAAAATTTTTTTTTAAATTGAAAGCTTTGGTCCCATTTCAATATGGTCCCATTTCGGTAGTTTGAAGTCAGTTTGTGTCAATTTTTGACGTGTTTTTTCGAATGTTACGGACGGTTCTGTGGGACGGACAGACAGCAAGAAATGATAGGCTCCCATCAGAGACAATAAATAGTAATAGACTCTCGCATTTACAATAGGTGTGTCGAATTGTAGACATGAACTAAGCCGATAGTATCAATATTTGTCATTCGTTTAACAATGGCGTATGATTCGGTGTGGGTGGTCGCTTCGAGTTTGCCTATTAATTTGATTATCATTACATACAATGAATCAGTGTTCTATTAAGTACTTGTATGAAAATAAGGGCTTTTAAGGCAGAAGATACTTGTGAATATACAACGCGATTTATAGTATATTTCGCGAGGCCTAAGCTGAACTTTGCATCAGTGTGAGTGATCACGAAAAGTAGAGTAAAAATGCTATGTGTGCAACACTAAAACAGGTCACATTATACGTTCACGTAAAGTCACCTTTACAAGCCTGAAAAATTATTGTCACCTCATATCTTTGGGCTGGGAAAACCGATTTCGATTTTGTTTATTGAAAGCTACTGCTTTTCGAGTGGTTCCATTTCAATTTGGTCCCATTCTGACAATTATTTGGTCCCATTTCGGTAATTTAAAGTCGGTTTTTGTGTCATTGTTTGACGTATTAAATATAAGAGATTAGTTAGTTAAATAATTATTAAAACTTCGTTAATAATAATTTAACTAACTAAACTCGTTGTAATTTATCTAAAATAATCTAAATGTATAAATAAAAATGAATCGCTTTTCGTTTGTCTCGCTAAATCTCTAGAATGCCTGGACCGATTTGGTAAATTTTGATCTTAAAATAATTCTGGAAGTCCAGATAAGGTTCAAAAGTAAACTTTCAGGCGGTACGAAGTTCGCCGGGACAACTAGTTTATAATAAAATACACGTCAAAAATTGACACAGCAACCGACTTCAAACTACCGATATGGAACCAAATAGTTGTCGGAGTGGGACCAAATTGATATGCAACCACTTGGGAAGTAGTAGCTTAAAATAGAAATAAAATTTCTAAATCGGTTCTTCCAGACCTAAGATATGAGGTAACAAACAGTCAGTTGATAAGTATAACCTTATTATTTCCCGAGGTTTCGGTTAAATTGCACCAAGCTTTGTCGCTCGTTGACGTTTTATGAGTACATATAACAAGAAAGTTAAATTGGTCTTAGTTAAAGGTCAAAAATAAAACCATAATAAATATTACAACATATATATACTTAAATACGGAGACATTAAAAACAAAACAGAGTCCGAAACGCCCAGGACTTTAATTGGCTGTGTCACAGCGGCGGGCACGTAAGATTTTGTTGCCTTATATCAACATTTCATCGCAAGGCAACGGGTTTCTAATTTAGTTTTCAAAATTATAATAACTTATTTTATTAAATTAATTCGCCCATTTTGGACATAACCCACTTTCTAGAGTGCCCGTGACGGCAATAGGCTTGCCCCCTATTACGTGGCACTAATAATACTAGCAAATTGTGGGTGTGTAATGCGCCTCTGCCTACCCTTTCGGGGATATAGGCATAATATATGTGTGTGTGTGTTTACAAACAAAAATATACTTAATTTAAAAAGGATTACACCTTGTATGATACAATTTTGTATGAAATAACCCGCGGTTGATCTTAAACTTAATAACGGTAATAATATACTTGAGGACAGACAATATGGGGATCTTAATCTCAGCTTAAGGCGTCTTATATTGTTATGGACATTAATAATAATTGGATAAATCAGGTTCAAGTATGGACTTTTAGAGCGTTTAATATGTTATGTAGGAATATCTATATATATAGGCACCTTTATCTAGACAGATAAACAGACCTACTTCAATAAAATGGAGTTTAATTGCCTGTAAAGATAGATGTAGTTCTTGATGAAAATAAAAATGACAGTTCTTCCACCAAATGCTAGGCTAAGGGTGCATTTCCATCAGAGATGTGTTCTGCAAAGATGTATTAGGTATGTGAACCAATGAAAATGATTATGCTATGATACCTATATGTATCCTAATTGATTGAATTTTTTTAACCTCTCTTACATCCAATGCCGGGCGTCTCTGGTATGATTCAGAAGGTATTTGCAGGGGCGCCCGGCTCCCAATAGATGTTGTGTAGATTATCGGTCTATCGACACAGTGTCTGTGTACCTATAGGTATACTTTAGAGTACCTAATAGGGAGTAATTATTTGGCAGACAGACAGACACATATCACGAAGGGGTAGGCAGAGGTGCATTACACACCTACAATTTGCCAGTATGAATTTAATAAAAAGTAGCGGCGATATTGTAATTTTGAAAAAAATTAAAACCCGTTGCCTTGCGATGAAATGTTGATGAAAGGCAACAAAATCTTACGTGCCAGCCGCTGTGGCACAGCCAATTAAAGTCCTGAGCGTCTCGGACTACGCCTGGGCGTTTCGGACTATATTACCTATTTGGCAGACACACCAATGAATATGTTTATCAGTTGTTTAGATCCTATATAAGTAGCATAAACTTAAAGCTTAGTTCGGGATAGATGACGTTAACCGCTATGACTGCTGAGATTCTATATAGTGGTATGGAACATCTGTCCTCACGCACGTATTTCCTCCGACATATAACCCTGGGTTCTTTAAGCGGAGCGTGAAGAGGCACATCAGTAGGTCGTCAAGTTGAGGGCCACTCTCTTTAGTATTGTGTGCTATTAGAGTGGCCCACGATCACTAGACGTCGTCACGATTTACCATCAGGCGGACGACGTCAATTTGACGTACCTGATATAAAAAAAATACTAGCAAAGTATGGGTGTGTATATCTGTCTGTCTGTCTGTTCATTTTTAATATTCCCGATAAACTTGCAGTGGTTAAAGTATCATATCACAAACTTATAACCCAGTCAACAAGACAAAACCGAACCATTATAATCTGTACGTATAATTTCCAAAGTGTACGATACGAAGTACACTCGGGGCAATAATTCAGTCTCCAGCAACATAAGCAGGTTTCTATCAAACAACTCATCACTTACCATGTCAAGCATTTATTCATCAGATACGGCATGCCCGGGGCTCACCACACCAATAATATAATTTTGCACCTAATAATTTTGCAATGCAATTATAATTTAGCCCCGCGATGTTGAGTTTGATTATTATTGTTATAAAGTTACATTTATATAATCATACTTGTTATTTCGAAAGGTTAGGCAGAGGTAATATTACTATGCCCATAACTTTTCGTAGGGCTCTTTTTTTTCCGGCGTACTTGAGCCAAATGGGTTAGCACTAAGCGATGGAAAGAGACCGGACGGTATGTCTTTGCTACCGTGGAAGATGGGAAGGATAGTGTGGGAGGCTATATGCGTTGACACTTTAGCACCTTCACACCTTTCAAGCACATTTGAATGTGCCGGCGCTGCTGCTACATCGGTTAAAGGCCTCAAGGCCTACTAGGTTAGCATAACCTAGCAGATGATTACATATTTGAGCCATTTGGAGTTGAAACATAGTGTCATGGGGTCCGAGCGCTCGCCACCTTTATATAGATATTACTAAGTTTCTAATCAATACTTCTCAGGACCAGAAGGCTGGTTATTTTCTGGCCCAAAGAATAAGTATCGCAATTAGCATTCTGGAAATCTTCCCAGTGGGCAATGATGCAGAGGATTTTTTAAACTAAATGTTTTGCACAGGTAGGCTATTATGTACCTATATTTTAATTTATTGAGCGGAGCGAAGCGAAGCTCTATCTTAGACGACAAGTGTAAATCGTTTGTGTGCCAACTCCTCCGAAACGGCTCGACCGATTTTGACCAAATTTGGCATGCTGGTCGACATCATACCCGGGAGTGCATATCTCTGAAATTATGAAAATAGAGCATAAAAAAAGAGCCTATTTTCAATTTGCGGTGCTATTACTTCTTATAATGTTTGCAAACGCCTCTTCCGGTTATTAGGTTGGTGCACGTTTTTTGTTATTTTATTATAATACTAGCGAACGTCCGCTTGAAATTTTATACACAAAAACCTTCCTTGAGAACCACTCTATCCATTGGTGAAATCTGCATCAAAATCCTTTGCTTAGTTTTAAAGATCTAAGCATACATACGGACGGAAGCTACTTTGTTTTACACTATGTTATGATTATATTGTAATAAAGTGTTTAAATATTTTATTAATATTACTTAGAGACTTTTTTTGTAATGTTTGTTACCTCATATCTTCGGACCGAGTGAACAGATTTTAATATATTTTTTAAAGCTATCATGTACAACTATTTGATCCTATTTTGGTTGTTTGAAGCAACAGCAACCGAGCTGTATCAATTTTTGACGTGTAGGTATTTAATATAATTATATATTATTTAATATATTATATAGGTATATAATTCACCACGGGGAAGCCGTAGGCATCATCCTTTTAACCTACCCTTTTGTTTATGTCAATAATAAAAGTAATTTAGTTGATATTTATAAAATAGAACCTTTCTCTTTATTTGTATAGCTACAAAGTGAAACTCCTCCAAACGCTTACTCAACTTTAAAACTAATTAAGGCATTCCACAGAGTAAAAAGTCACTAAGAACCTATCAATCAAACTAACAATCCATCAATGACCAATGACACGAAATAAACACAACCTACACACTAAAATAGCAACGAGAGTTACTAGCGGACGCCCACGGCTTCGCCCGTTTGACAAACACAAAAACCTTCCTCGAGAACCACTCTATCTATTGATGAAAACCGCATCAAAATCCGTTGCGTAGTTTTAAAGATCTAAGCATACATACAACAGAAGCAACTTTGTTTTATAATACGAGTATGTAGTGATTATCGACAAATCAATAATATTAAAAATGGAATGTTTTTTTTTTCAAATTTATCTGGAGGCACGTTTGAGGCCCCCAGAAGTCATTGGTACTTTCAAATTAGATTAAATATAGGAAGCTAACTGATCAGTCTTTATACTTAAAAACGGTTTTTCGCAATACATTCTGTATGAGTGGCGTGATGGATTTCAAAAGGGTAGTATTTAACTGCTAAGCAAAAAATCTCCCTTTTGTACCCAAAAAACCCTGCATCTAATCTAAAAGTACTGATTGCCCAGCAAATAATTACTTTATAATATTATAGGTAATTTTAGCAACTGTTATTTATTTGAAAGTACTAAGCTTTTTTTTTTGGAACGAAGTTCTCTTACGGGTAGTGCGATTTAGTAGAAATCGTCACGTTACGCTTATCAATGTTTCACAACCGATGGTCCGCAGAACCCAAAATATGGTCCCATTTTTTTTTTTTTTAATTTTACGTCGGCTCCGTTAGTAAAACGAAAAGTAACACAGGTCGGTTTGCGTTGCAGATGCGTAAATAACTTTGTTCCTGACGGGGGCCCCGCAACCGCATTTTTGTTTTAAGTCCGCTGCTTAAGGCCTTTGGCGCTCCTACATCAATTGCTGGGCGTCTCTGGTACGCACCAGGAGGTGTGGTTATACTCCCGCTCTAAGTCTTCAAAATGTTAATCAAAATGTTGATCAGTGTTCGATAGTTGGAAAAACTTTTCCAACTATCGAACACTGATCAACATTTTTTACACCTTACTAGAATTTACATTTGCAGTTACATAATGTAAACAGTTATCAAACGTCTGAACAAATGTTGTAATTGTAACTACCGAGTGAAACTTCGCCATAATACAATTAATTACAACTTATAAATCACCAGTAATATATTTCGTCACTTAGATAATCATCTTTAGCCAATGATGGGAGGTTACCTTAACTTCGTGTACTTATTAAGCGCGTTAATTTATGTTGTAGGTCCGATAATAATTACAGAGTGAGCGTAAAATTATGTGTATTGATGTGAATTTTAATTTATTTAATGTCGTATTTTGTGTTTCATTTTATTTGACTCGCGTAAGACACTGAGAAAACTTTTCATTACAAAATATAGAGCATATTACGAAGGATATCGAGATCGTGGAGTACATCAAGACGAATACCAACTGGACCTTGAGAGTCGAGAGGTTGGATTCGCGTCACAACACGAAGTCGCTCGTGATTAGGGTACCGACTCATTATCTCCACCTGTTCCTTAAGGAAGAGTTTTGACCGAAAGGTGTCGTGTATAGAAAGGTGTCGCGGCACGTATCTTTGGGCCCTATAATAAGTTAATATAAGATCTGTAACTTTTCTCTAGTAGCCTGATAATAAATGAATAAAATCGTTGCTACCGTGGAAAATGGGAAGGCCTTTGGTGTGGGACGCTACATGCGTTGACACCTTAGCACCTTCACACCTTCCATCAAGCACATCCGGATGTGCCGGCGCTGCTGCTGCATCGGCTGAAGGCTTTAAACGGCGTAAATATGCTAACCTAGCAGGTGATTACATATTTTACACTTTATAGAGGCATTGCTAAACGCTTAATCGATGCTTCTCAGGACCAGAAGGCTGGCTATTTTCTGGCCCAAAGAATAAGTATCGCCATCTAACGTGGCAACACAGCCAGCATTCTGGGAACCTTCCCAGTCGGCAATGACGCGGAGGATTTTGTAATGTAAATATTTTTGTATATAATTATGTATATTGTAATTCTTATTGTAAATAAAAGTATGTTATAAGTAAGAATTAAAATAAAATCAATAAAATAATATTATACACTCACATTTACACATACATATAATTATGACTTTATCCCGAAGGGGTAGAAAGAGGTACATTATACACCCAGACGTTGCCAGTATTGTTGTTGGTCATAGGTAGTAGTATGCAATTAACCTATTGCCGTTAGCAGGTCCTATAGAAAATATTTTTTTTTAACCAAATTTTTTACAGCCATGTCAGGTGTTACATACCTTACACTTAATATTATATGAATGTATGCACTCCAAAGCATCGTTGGGATGAGTCTGTTTGCCATGAACCGGGCATTTTAGGATGCTTATTCGTCTGATTGGCAGGTGCCCTTCCACCCAGATCTTACAATTTCCCAGTTTTGGGGTAAATTTACTCTACCACTTAGCATCTGTACCTATTAGAATAGTTATTTTATATGTGCTATGGCCGAAAATATAAGTGGTAACATTAAAGGATAAAGGAGGTAAAGATCAAAGGATATCTGTTGGATTCGTTGTAATATTTTTGTTGTTTTTTCGTGATTAACGTTATAGTGTGGTAATTGTGTTGTGGCGATATACAATATATACTGAATAGCATATTTGTAAGTATAATGTTTTTGTAAATGTACGGAGACTTGATCAAACAATTGACTCGGTTTTGGGGAACAAAGAAATTGACTTATTTGTATATTCCTCTAATAAATAAATAAATAAAAAAGTTATTAAGAAAAATATCAAAATATTTAGTTAAACGCATTGATAATTACTTAAGTTTTAAATCAATAAGTAAAAAGATTAAACAGATAGATCTGTAACCTAAACAAGTTTAATTAAACTATGAATATAATAACCATCTATTGGTATTTGGTTGGGAAAGTGTGACCTTACTCGGGGCCATTAAAAACACAAAAGAATTTGACAGTTCTTTCTCTATTTAAATTGCTTATAAATTCACACCGTTTGGCCAATTATTATATTAATCTCTTGAGTCAGTGAAATATTACTCTAATAACATAATAGCGGCTATTTCATATTTTTATAGATAATTGTTGAATATAAATAATTTATTTTGAGACAAAATAACTTTATTTTCTATAGAGCATGTAACAATAACCTTAAATAAAAACACAATATAAAACAAAGTCTGTCTGTCCCTATGTATGCTTAGATCTTTAAAACTACGCAACGGATTTTGTTGCGGTTTTCACCATTGGATAGAGTGGTTCTCGAGGAAGGTTTTGTAGTACATTTGTCAAGCAAGTGAAGCCGCGGGTGTCAGCAAGTTTAAAAAATGGAATGTAAAAAACCTGTGTTATTGGTTTTATTCTTGTTTTGTACTCTTTTCTCTAAAAGGTAGTTGATTGAAGATTTTAACCTTTATCTATACCTAATCTTTACCAACTCTTTACAACTTTCAACAGACTTCTAAAAAGGAGGAGGTTCTCTAAAGCTACTACTTCCGAAGTCAATTTCAATTTGGTCCCAATCCGACAAATATTTGGTACCATTTCGGTAATTTGAAGTCGGTTGCTGAGTCAATTTTTGATGTGTAATTTTAAAACTAAAAATATTTAAAACTTCGACTCATCTCAGACTACCGAATAATTATTTGAATAGAATCACAGACCTTTGCCTGAGAACAATATAAAACAACTAAAACGGTTTCTAAACAAAAACGATACTGATCAAGATCTGAATCGATGATCGCGGCGATTAATTCATTCGATGCGTGGGCGCACGTACTTTGTTAAGTTCGTTAGAGTGGTGTTGTCGTTTGTTATGATTTAAGCAGTTGCGAAAGTGGAAGTGATGGGATAGATTGATATCGTGTGTATGTTACCGTAATATCCCGTTTTAAGTTACAACGCGTTGTAACTAGTAAGAACGCGTTTTTATATGTTTTATAAGCAGTGAAGTATGCTAACTTTATCTTATATCATTTTACAAAATGAATCACAAAAACTATAGTCTTGGGCTGGACTCGAACCTGCGACTGATCCCTTTCCAGGAGGAACGTTCTTACAACTGACCAAGACATCTAATTTTGTGATCACATTGTGTTAATATCGCGACTTACGACGTCATAAGAGCGCCATCTACCGGTAGTTGAGGAACTAACTACTACGGTAGGCTGTAAAACTGTTCTTAAATTTTGATGTCAGTTAAAAATATTACCGCTTTAGCCTACGAATATAAACAAAAAAAAACGTAACCTAATAACGTGGCGCATTAGTACGAATCAAAACAAAAAATAATAACGATAAAAACAAAAAATAACAGCGTTTTGTCTAGTGATAACTAAGTAGATGTGTCTTAGTTCTTAGATACTATTTTTTTTCTTTATTTTTGTCGAGGCTTTTGTCCATAATGGACATGTCAGCCTTCTTACTAGTTACAACGCGTTGTTTCAAAGGTATTTAGTTATCACGCGTTCTTCCTAGTTACAACGCGGTGTAACTAAAAACGAGTTCTTACGGTAGCATGTATATGTGAGTATAGTAAAGTTTCATTGTTTATCGATCCCTCAATGACACGCGAATGAATTTGGATGCATTAATAATCCATTCGCGTATTTTGTAATTCGCGTATTTTGTAATAAACTGATTGATAGTAAGTATAGGTTCTAGCTTTTTGTAGGAT
This sequence comes from Nudaria mundana, assembly GCA_963556515.1. Classification (NCBI taxonomy): domain Eukaryota; kingdom Metazoa; phylum Arthropoda; class Insecta; order Lepidoptera; family Erebidae; genus Nudaria; species Nudaria mundana. Next base: position 6,484,257 of record OY748300.1, on the reverse strand, counting down.
ATCTTTAGTTCTATTAATATTAGATATACATATGTACTTAATGGTTTTCTATGAGTTATTCAACATTATCTCGCCTATAGATTAGTGGGCTAGCGAAATTAAGGGGTTTCGGTATTGAACTACAAATGCTTACAGAAGTACGCAAGCTACGTATCACTACGTGTCACAGTGTTAGTTACCATTCTCCTCCGAAACGACTCGACCGATTTTTATGACATTCTGTAGGTCTGAGAATAGACTATGATAATATATGAACTAGAATAAAGTATGCCAGAATCGTAGCAAGTGGAAGTCCGTGGTCTCTGCCTACCCCACTGGGAAAGAGACTTGGTTTATTTATGTATGTATGTATATATTCATACCCCTAAGTGATAAAGGTTGTCCACTCCTAACATTTTTTTACAACCCTAAATTTTCACCCTTCTATCACCAATCCCTATTTTTTAATAGTCCCTATTTCCCTTGTTCACGAAAGTTCTTATGAAAAAATATTCGCGAAGATCGCCTGGACAGCTAGTAATTATGTATAATCAAGTCAATATCCCCGGGGAAGGTAGGTAGAGGTGCATTACAGACTAATCATCCTACCTATAGCTCAAAATCAACGTAAAAATACTTTTGACAAAAAGCGTAACAGGTGGCGCTAGTAGCGTTGTTAGGTACAGAATACTAAAGTAGGCAACAGATTTTAGCATAAAAAATCAATAAATCAATCAGTTTATTAGTTTTTATTGATTTCAAAACACAGTTTTGTAGATCATAACCTATCGGTAATAAATACTCTGTATAAATTATGGTGCTAAGAAGATAATTGATTTATGCCTCCATAACTGTTAGGTAGGATATTGACGGTAATGAGTCCCGTCCGTTCAACCCTTGACCACAATAGTTTCCAAACCGAAACGTCGGGAAAGCACAAGGTAACTTACTGCACGCAGTCCACTTGCTGACAAATGGATGAAGCTCTGGCAAATTTACTCCCCAGAGACGGCAATAGGCTCGTCACCTATTTATTACGTGAGGGTTAACGAGTTGGCGAAATATCGAAGTTATAAGCGATACGAGAACGTTGCGGTGTGTCAGAACTCAGAGGATATAGCGAGTAAGATAGAAAAAGGGATGCTTAGATGGTTCGGGAACGAAGTAAGGATGGATGAAAGAAGATTGACGAAACAGATACATAAGGTTGACGTGGATGGACAGGCAGGTAAGGGTCGACCTAGGCGAACGTACTTCGACCAAATCGGAGATGTTTTGACCAAAGGCCAGGTCAAGTACCCATAACCGGAGAGCGTGCATGAAGATAGTTATGAAAGTGGCAGAAGCGAAAAAAAAATGCCAGGATCGTAGCAAGTGCAATTCCATAGTCTCTGCCTACCAACATGGTAAAGAGGCGTGACAATATGTATGTATGTATGTTTCAGCAACAGATAGAGTAATTAGAGTGGAAGGTTTAAATGAAGTACCTACTTATGTAATGCATTAAAGTTTGATGTTAATCAATATATACCGTAGCGAAGTAAGGGTGGGTCGCTTGTAACAGGTCTTAAGTAATAGAATCAATTAAGATTCAAGTAAATTGTTATATAATAGTTCCAATTTTAAGTTAACTTTGACCGTTTTATTTCAGTAGGTAAGTATTTACAGCCAGTACTATTGACCTTTGCCCTTGAACTCAAAGCTATCGATTTTCTCTAAGCCTTGAAGGTCAGGACGGATTGATTTAGGTACTTACTTATGCTGAGACTGATGAGAGTCTATTTAGTGGCACTTACCTACACGTGGTAACATATATTTTTGTATTTCAAAGCAATGAGTTTGCTTAAACTATTCTCAAAATATTAAGAAAGAAATTATAAATAAATCACAAAAACGTGGTAACAGTGTGTCCTGTCTGTTAGAATGTTGGTTTAAAGTTAAATTACAGAATGGTTACTGATTTTCTATGGTGACCGGTAGCGGCAATAAGGAATAATTCAAATACTGAAAATTTGCGAGGGAAAACTGGAAAAATGGAATGGCTCTGCTGATTCTGAACTTTAATCCATATTATGAGAAAACCACAAGAAAATCTGTAGAACTAACATCCCGAGATAAATCTGGATCGGGTCAAAACTTTGTACGATTTGACGACTAATAAACGTATGAAATGAAATGAAATGATTTATTTATTTGTATAGGTCACTAAATGGCTCTTACAAACGTCAGTAAGTACTTAAATTAAAAAAATGTCATTGCTTCTATATTTACATGTACTGCCAGATTCGCAAAGCAATAAGTAGAACCGAGAGAAAGAACCTGGCAATAAAACTTATATATGTCTAAATACATACATATAAAACACCCAAACTCCGAAACAAACATTTGTGGATCACACAAATTTTAATATTTGATTTGGCCCGGAATCGAACCTGGGACCTCAAGGACAGCAGTCGCCTACACATACCATTGCGCCACCGAGGCAGTCGAAACCTATCTAAGAATGCGTACTAAAATACATTGCTACACCGAGAACACATAAATGTTAAGTTGAAGTTACATTCATAACTAACAGATGGCGCTAGCAGTACCCAAGTAGAGCGCAGTGCCTTTCATAAGAATAACCCCAAACTCCGTAACAAAATTTTGTGGACTACACATTATATTACCTATAGGTTCAGAGTGTCTACTCCAAAATTGTGTCCACAACCAAGAAGACAAAAATCTGTTCTCTTCACATCATGTTTTTCTAATATTTACTTACTCCTGACAAATAATGGGATGTTCCTAACAAACTTAATCAGTGTAATGGTTTGGCGCGTAGACTATGCATTTGGCTGATCACCTGCGATTTATTTCAATATTCTTCACAACATAATGGCGGACAACGGGTCGAGAATATTGCTATTACATTACCAGCGCTTCGGGCAAGTATGGAGAGGCTATAGAAAAGAACTTCAAAAACAAATAACTGACATCATTAAACTCTAATAAATATTATTCTTGAATTTGGAGCCTATGCACAAAATAGGGAATAAATAGTATGTAAGTTTCCTGTAGCTTTAGTTGCCTAAGACCGAGGTAGTATCTACAAAATTTGTTCGACATAATTCGTGACCAATTAACACATTATTTTACTACAATCCGACGCGCGCGGCTTCACCCGCTTGAAAAATTATATACACAAAAACCTTCCTCGAGAACCTATACGTACGTAAGTCCGACATGCCGTGATATACTAGTAGTTATGTATGTAGTAACTCTAGTAGTAACTGTCTCAGTTGAGTCGTCAGTTGAACGGCTGGTATACGAGTGAAGCCACAGGCGTTTGCTATGTTTATAAAAGGATACAAACTAATACAAAGTGTATACCCGACTCTACACGGTATGAACGGCGCCTCGAGCGTTTGGCGGCAGTTGAACACTTGGAACTAATAACGTCACGACCGGCGCTGGCGCATCCAAAACGACACCTGCACTCGTCCACCTTTGTAATATACTAGCTGACCGCCGCGGCTTTACCCGCTTGGAATATATTTATACTGTCGATTGATGGCACTTTTTGGTGGAATTTGCTACACATATTGGACAAAAACACTTGTACTTACATTCGTTTTTATTAAATTTGTGCTAACCGGACTTTAAAGTCTCTGATGATGCCGTGTCTCTCAAGTGTTTTTGTCCAATACGTGTGGAATCGTTTTCACGTTCCGTATGAGAACACATTGCCGGGAAGACAGTGGCCTTTAGATGCCTATTCTTATTGATTTTAATAGATGTAACTGAAACTCGTACTGCTTTGAAAAGTTCGTATCTGTTTCAAAATTACGTTTAAACCCTAATTAATATATTACTTATTATAGTACTTCATTAACGCAATGGATGTTTAAAATATTTAATCAGCTGTCCGAGCTAAGTAGATACCACCTCAAATTAAACAAAAACCCTTTTTACCCAACTGCGTCAGCGAGGGTTATGTATGTATGTTTCTTTGTTCCCCTCTACAGACCTATCGGGTGGATGGATTTCGATGAAAGGGGTCTCAAATGAAAGGTCTTTAAATCTCCCAAGTGTCACTGGTACATAAAATGTGAATAAAAAAGATACCCTGGCCTTTTGGCGCAAAAATGTTCGTTGTCAAAAAAAAATCTTGGTGAAACTTTTCGAGTGGTGTATCATACTCGTATTATATAGCTTATAGTTAAATATCTGGGTATGTGCAATCGGGTTCTTTGATTGTTTATTTTTTTTAAACCTTTCCTGAACTTCTACAAATATTTTAAGACCGAAATTAGCCACATCGGCCAATACTATTTCTCCTGGAAGGGCAAATCTTAAAATATTTGACGAGTTAGCAAACTTTATTTATTGCTTAAAAAATTGTATTCACAAAATTTTTTTTTAAGTCTGCGGCCTAAGGCTGTGTCCGGCCCTACGTCCATTGCCAGGCGCCTCAGGTGTGCACTCGGAATAGTCATAAGGCTAACTTATCTTATACCATAGGTAATACTTATGACTAAAATACTGTTACAAGTGTACAAAATGTTTAAAGCAGAAGATTATTGGAGAATTATTCTCTTACACCCGAAGTTATATGAATGTTGTACAATCTTTAATCCTCTTGCTTGTATACATATAATCTGTGCTCTTGCTTTAAAATAATGTGTTTTAAACGTACCCCTAGAAGCAGAATGTAGTAATAACTATTCTTTGGTTTTAAAGGTGTTTTATTGTAGTCTGGATATCTGCTTGTTAGTTAAAACATTTGTAGTGTAACGTACTATAATAGTGATCACTGGTTGTTGTTTAAGGAAAACTATAAGATTTTTATTTTGGTACCTACCTACATACTACTTACTTATGCAATAAATATCTTACGTATATGTCTAACTGCCTGAAGTAACTTGAAATAGTTATAGTAGATGACTCTGACATCATGAAAAAACGTAAATATAGAATCTGTTTTCCATTTTTGCGTTGTGGTGGAAGTAGCTAAGTTGGTCGACCATAGTTTCCAACTGGAACTGGACACTCTGGTTGAAGTTGGAGTCCCACTTATGATCGATCGTAATGTTTACGAGGTTGTTTTAAAAGTACCTACAATACTTATAATTTGTAGGTACACTTTCTATAAGGAACCACCGTAATCGCGGCGATCATCGACGAGTGGCTGCAGAGGCGGTATGGTGACTATCTGTTTCGCATCCATCGTGAGGTCACACCCCGGTGTCAAAACTGCGAGGTTTCCGACGACGACACCGCACTCCACACGTTGGTGGAGTGCACAGCGGCAGCGTGGGCGAGTCAGCACCGGGACCTCGTAGTGGGTCTGGGCGTGGATACCCTCTCGCTATAAACTATGATCCAAGCCATGGTCTCCAGTGTGAGTAGGTGGAACGTGGCCGTGTCTTTCTGCGAGCAAGTCATGCTCGCGAAGGAGGCGGCCGAGAGGGAGAGGGAGCGTACCCTCCCCGCTGAGTTTCACAGTCAGCGGCCAGGAAGCCGCAGACTCATCTATGCCCAGGACCACCGACCTCCATGATCGGGGCCTCCATGATCCATGAATTACCAAACGTCTTTGGTACGGCCACGTTAAACTGCATTGCACCTAAAGTACCTAATTGTTATTTGAGAGATACTTATCTAAGATACGACATTGATGTCCACATACAAATATGCGAAGATCAAAGTCATCCTTATTTGCACGCAGTCCACCTACTGATAGTGTGAACAAGCTCTGGTAAGTAAATACTCGATGTACACGCCATGCAAACACACACAAAATATGGTTATTAGGTACTCCTAAATCTTGTCAATCACTGTTGGCCCCTTGTAATAGGGGGCGAGCCTATCACCGTTTCCGAGTACCTACTAAGGAAACCTTGACAAGAACCTCGTCAATCGTTAAGGAGCATAAGGTCAAAAGCGCGAAATGACAAACGATCGCAAATGGTCAAAAGAGCAGAATGTCAAAAGCGCAGATTGTCAAAATAGGCTTGCTACCTATTACGTGGTACCAACAAAATTACTGGAAAAGTATTAGTGTGTATTGCTCCTCTGCCTACCCCTTCGCGGATTACGGCCAAATCTATGTCTGTCTGTTCACATTTGTACATCATAGTACTAGACCATCAATGTCAATCTTGGATAAGTAGTACCTATCTATCAAGGCAACTAGGTACCTACTTTGCAACTGAATTGTAGAAAATAAAACGCAAACAATTCTGCTAACGACTCTTTTTTCCCTAGATTTATCGTTCTACTGGGGTTATTATTCCAAGGGCGTACCCAGGACGCCCGGAAATGGACATCAGGTGGACATTTAAAAAACAAACGGTTCAGTTTCAGCAGAATAAATAACCCTTCTTGTTAAGAAGCTGCTTTAAAATTTTAAATTGGTCAGAACTTACATAGAATTAGGTTTATAAATGAGTATTACTGTGTAGTTTGTGCATAAATTAGTTGGGGATTTGGACATCTACGACTCCATCGCCGTAAATTTCAAAGATCTCTTTACGGACACAACGGAAGTTCTTGAAACAAACGAAATTTTGTACGGGTTTTGCTACAATTTAATTCCTGGTACATCTTTTCAGTGCTACTCACTGTTAGCGCTAGCATGACGTTACATAGCTTTTTGCTTTTCTCGATATCTAAATAATAGCGCACACAAACAAACTCTTCAGTTTTACATTTATTTGTATTATTAATTTAGGTTTGAGTGAAGAAAATATTGCTCGCACACCTTGGTGGCAAAGAGACATAACCCATTAATCACAAATTCAAAATGATTTGAAGTAATGAAAGTTACCCACGCATTTGGATAAACCTATTAAATTCAAAGTTGACCAACTTAAATGTCTTTGTACACTTAAATAATTGGTTGTAAGTAGGTATGAATACGTAGAATAGGGTAAAAGATTTTCTGCATTACAATTAACAAGTATTACTCCATAAATTTCTTGAATATAAAACCTATAACGTAGGACATAACCAATATCCGTTAGGTACAGTGGTAAAATATATGTTGTATATGTACGCGCATTCGTAGTACGTGTATATATTTAAGTATGTAAATATTGTATTTCAAAGTAAGCTCATCAACCTGCGCACACTTTATACATTTCTTCAACTAAGCATCTCCTTCCCCTGGCCCACTGGCAGAGATTTTTTAGAAATAAGTGGTGCCTTTGTACTATAGCTCTATCCTACTGTTCTCGTAGTAGTGTATCTCGCTCTTCCTTCTAGTGTAAAAAATAAATATATATATAAGGTAGCAATCAAATAATTATGTATTCAGATAAAAAATATTTAAACCATTATTATGTTTTAGAAATAGTTCCGTTGTAGAGTCGCAAGTATTGGCACCTAAAAATTAATTACACCTTATGCCATTGCAACATTTAATGAATACATTTGTGTCTATAATTAAATTATCTATTGCCCACTTTGGTCGCCCACGTTTGGGCTTACAAAAATAAATAATAGCAGCTGATTGATGTTTCCCAACCGTCTGGTAGATGCGACGATTATTTATTATTAATTGCATGTACGTGCACTTGCTTAATTTTGAATCAAAATAAATGTGTTGTTTTTTTCTATCATACACATCTTCATTTTTTACTCAGCTCATATTATGAGTATAATTTTGTGGTTGTTATCGGTTTTTCAATCTTAATAAAACCATAATAATATTTCAACATGGTCATAAATTTGTCAGTTACTCCTTACCCTTTGTTATTGCAAGAATATTTTCAAACGGGCAATAAAATAATAAAATGCCAAATATTTGCAAAACTAACCTGAATCATGAATGCTTCTGGTGACTCTCTTCCACAAAAACTAACATCAAACAGCACTGAGCGTCACTTCACAGTACATTTCACATTTAATCTTTCACGTTATACATATCAGTACGTAGGAACACAAATTATAATCGTGATTTTATCAGTCATGTATGAAGTGCGATGCCAACACGACCGTCTAACTGTCTGTGAGACCGGACACTGGGCTTCAGGCGCCGTAGAGCGGGATGAAAGATATGCGGGGGGACACATGCATGCTGAAGGATGCCAAAGGAGCCGGGCCACGGGCAGATGCGACAGGACTCCGGAGAAAAGAGATGACTACAGAGCGTGACATTTGAAACTGTGTCTTTACACTACATTTAGAAATGATTAGGTACTATGATTCTTATATCGATGTTAATAGAGTTTTGAATTGATCTAACAAGCCAGAAGTTAGGACCTTTTATTAATGATTTGTAAATGTCCTCTAATGTGTCGCACCATCCGAAGCGCTAGCTTTAAAACTAAGTTGTGTAGAGACCAGTATTGCTCGCACTTGCTTGGTCGCTTTAGTCATCTAGTAGCAAAAGTGTGTGTCGCGTTTTGTCGCTTGTGGAACGGAGGCGCACAGTGCGAGTAGGATGGCAGAGCACAGCCCGTGGGGTGGGAGGAGGACGGGGAGGTGTCACCATGAGCGCTTTTTAGGGACTTAAGCCGGATGAGCACAAACAGAGGCGTAGGTACTGCGGATTTGTAACGTGACGTTTTGCGCATATGTGATATTTTCAGTAACACACTTGTGCGCTACCGATATGCTTTGTGGTTGGGTTTCTAACAGACCATTGTTGTTCGTGGAAGAGGTTTATTTATTTTAAATTTCCAGTAAATGTAAATCCTTAGTTGAATCATTTATATTAAGATCTAGGTCATGCAGTAATATGGTGAGCAGGATTATTTCTGGGTAGTGCAAGTTCCTGCCTTCTAAAAATTCCGAAACACTCTCCAATTTTCGAGATTATTATACTGCTACTTACAACACCTTAGTAACTAGGTATAGTACACGGGCCGTAGAACATTGAAAAATATTGATTAACAGCAAGCTCATTTTTCGTAAGTAGCTTTATTTTACCGAGTCTCCCACATAAATCTCAAAAAGAAATTTCAAATCAGGTAGCTAACAAAGTTATCCAGTTAAAATATTCGAAACAAAATTGTAAGGTTACATTAATTTGAATAGAGCTGCAAAGTGGGGCAGGTATTAAGTACATCATTATAAATCAAATATCAAAGTTCCCATCGATCCGACTTGTGCTAAAAAAAGTTATTCAAGGTTGAAAAGTTAAAAAGTTGAAAATTTTCGCTTTTTTGCTTTTGGATTTTTCTCGTAAACAGTGAATTATATCAAAAATTGGTTTTGTACAAAATTGTAGATAATAAAATAAATAATAAACTTAGAAAACGTGTTTTTCTGTTGAGTCTTCTGATAAGAAAGGATTTTCCAAAATTCTACTCCTAAAGGGGTGAAAAAGGGGGGACATAGTTTGTACGGGACAACGTGACACCTCAGAAACTACTGCACCGATTTTAAAATTTCTTTCGGTAATTATAGCTATATTTTTAGCGAGTAACATAGGCTATATAACATCACGACAGAGTTAATAGGAGCGGACCAGCATTGCGTGTAGACTATAGCTTGTTGGACGTTAATAACCGCAATCTCTCAGAAATGGTAATTCCTAGGAAAAAAAATGTTTTGACTTATTTGTAGGTTATTTTATTATCTACAATTTTGTACAAAACTATTTTTTTAATATAATTCACTGTTTACGAGAAAAATCAAAAAAACCGAAAATTTTCAACTTTTTTACTTTTCAACCTTGAATAACTTTTTTAGCACAAGTCGGATCGATGGGAACTTTTGATATTTGATTTATAATGATGTACTTAATACCTGCACCACTTTGCAGCTCTATTCAAATTAACGTAACCTTACAATTTTGTTTCAAATATTTTAACTGGATAACTCTGTTAGCTACCTGATTTGAGATTTCTTTTTGAGATTTATGTGGGAGACTCGGTAAAATAAAGCTACTTACGAAAAATGAGCTTGCTGTTAATCAATATTTTTCAATTTTCTACAGCCCGTGTACCTACAACATTTTAGTTAGGTATAAGGTAATTAGATTAGCTTACTGGGTCGTAAACGAGAAAGTGAGATAAGTATGTAGTCTGAATGTGCCTATCCTCAGAATGGATGACCAAAAAGTGGCATTTGATTTTATTGTCAATAGGCTACGTTACTAGCTGGTCTAGGTAGTAGTTAGGTCAAGTCAGAGCATGATTTGAGTGAGATTATTTAACACTGACATGCCACAAACCATGATAAGATGAATGTTTAGTAGTTACAATTTTTTAACCAACATCAGTAGAATCCTTCAAATACATATACTTAAATGTACATTTAAAACACAACATTCCCATATGTGTAGTTTATAAATAAATTATTTGACTAACAGAGAACAAGTGTAATCTTATTATTCTTCTCAAAAGCCACTTGTCCGATGTCACTCGACGAAATCCTACAAAAAGTGACTTTTCTTAACAAAAGCTCATCCAATTTTGTCACAAAGCGGTAGCGCCACCGAACAATAATTTCAATAGGGCCGTGACAATGAGATTGTGACAGTTTTGGGTTATGACGTTATAGCCCACAGGGGTTGTATTACTCTCGGTTGGATACAGACTAAATAATATCTTTGTAGTTCTGCTTTCTTTTTTGCAAATGTCAGTGACCACCCACACTGAAGTAGCGTTAAATTGGGTTTGGGATTAGCGAGCGAACTGATTCGTTCACAATTACTTGTCTTGTGATTATGAGATTATTTTTTATCGTACCATCATTACTATTTTTGTTTCTTAGTTCTGATATAATATTAGGCTATGTAGAAAAACATTCTTTCTTTCTATTTCGTGTGTTGGGTAGACCGATATGTTACGTTTATCTTACATAACAAGTTTCAACCATGTATCAAGAATTTCATATGAATAAAGGTAGATACATAATGACATCTAATACTTACAAAATGACTATTTCTCAAACAAAGAATGAAAAAGGCATTGTACAGTAGCTGATATTATCTTCTATCGAAGTATGGTGCAAACTTGAAACTTGTAATTTAACAACAGATTGCGCTACTGTTCACGTCGCTAGGTTAGTTAACTGTGTTAAGTAACTTAATGAATAGGTACTTAATGTCATAAACATTTGAGTAAAATAATAAAAACAGTATGTATTTCTATCGTCGCTATAAAGCTTAAGTGACAAAGTTTTACAGTTATGTTTGTGTGAATCTTCATGTGAAAATTCACTATGATATTTGGTACTTTAATAAATCTTAAACATACTATATCCAAAGCGACTAAATGATAAGGTGCCTAAACCATGAGGATTCTTTGATTTTTTTTGGTTTCATTGTGTGGTTGTTCTAATTTAGATAAATTTTAAATGGTTAAAATTTATCTAAATTAGAACAACCACACACCATGAACATGGGTTCATCCCCAATTGTATTGAAATCTACACATCATCAGTTTCTTATAAAACCAATTAAAACTGCCAAAGAGTCCATACTTTTCAGTTCATCAAAGTCTCTGATTGCTACATATACAAAACACAGTAATAAAACACAATTCATTCACAGTTCTAATATTTTTTTTCCAGCACAGTACCAATCTTATAATGTAATTTTAATAGCCCTCCAAGACAAGTGGTTTACAAAATCTAACGTTATTTATGACGACAATTACTATTGTTTTAGTATTTTGACTGATGTCTGTTAATGGCTGCAGATTATCGCATGTCATTTATTTTTAACGGGTCTAATGATCATTTTATTTATATCGTTTTTGGGGTTACGTCACTTTTGTTAGACAGGCATCATTGGTTTAATGTACTTGTATTTAAGTTTCCGTAGTGTAAATTGAGCTGCAGTTTTATTGATTCGGTATTTACCTAATAAATAAATAAAATGTTATTAAATAAACATAATATTTTAATGAGTTTTAAAGGGCCCAGGCGAGAGTGAAGCCTTACCCTCTAACTATGAATCGGTTCAATCAAAAGGGGCTTAGCAAATATGTAGGTATGATCCAAGTACTTACATAAATTTTATTTTTTTATTTTTGTGTCTGTCTGTATGCTCCAGATAACTCTGAAACGGCGAAACGATTTTAACCAGAACAAACAGACAGACAGACAAAAAATATTTATAGCCACACGGTAACATTTATTCTAAATATGCAACGGTAGAAAGCTAAATAATATTCAAACCATTTTAATTCTAATATCGGTTATAGATAAAACCGAAGCTATAATCGCAACATCTGTGTTCAAAGGCCAGCAAATTAGCCTGACGTTGAAATCAAACGACCCACGGAAAGGACACGCCATAAAATGTATAACAATTCTTTTCTATCCACCCATTAAAAAAAAAACTCGTCACCTGTCGTGTCATTTGGTCCCAATAAACGAACCGCCAAAGAAAAACATGAAATTTGAAAAAAAGAATAGTATCGTTCAAAAGTGACCGAACATGTCCTATGACAGTTCGAATTCGGGTCTACAAATACCAACATTAAATTTGCTGTTTGTTTAACTCTTACTTTTACGAAATAAGGTTGGTTTTAAATTTTTCATCGTACATTTTTTTCTTGACGTGCTTTTTTCTGTTAATCGTTTTGACTGACGAAAATTTACGATGTGAATTTGTTTAGTGCGGGCGAAATAAAATTTAGATTAGACTTCATTAGTTTGTGTTTTTGTGGAGTTTGCAAGCTTTTGTTACGTAATAATAGGATTCGATTGTCCCATCCGACATTGATGGTACCTTCCGAATTAACGGGATTGAAACTTTTAATTTTTTGACTGTTATAAATGAAGTTTTGCAAATGAGACTTTGGTTTGAAAAATAAAAAAGAAGTTCTTTTTTTATTTTACTCCAAGATTTTTGAGATATATACTTTCTAGTTAACCAAAAAGTTCTGGTATCAGAAGTGGGATACCGTGAGATGGCGTAGTGACTGGGCAACTATCGAATGGCACAAGACAAACGTAATAAGTGATATAAAGGTATTTTGTTCAATATATCAAAACAAACATGAAAATATTTTTAGAAAACAATATTTTTTTAAATTCTTAGTACTCTAGTAGGTATTATTTAACATAAATACTTAAGTAAATTAATCCATCCGTTATTATGTAATTTTTTTTTTGTTTCATTTAATAACTCGTAACAGCTTATGGCAGACCTTCAACCTACAAAGACAATGTGTCCATTCATCACATTTAGCTTATCTTGATCCAGTTAAAAGCTTTTAACGTAATTAACTGATATGCGCAGGAGTGTTATTCAATTGGCATGTCTCAATTCAATTGTTCCTTTATCTTAACTAATTGTTACCGTTTGTGATATCACCAATGTATATGCGATTTCGTTATTACTTGTGTCACTTAACCCTCGGCATGCCTGGTGACCTAAAGTTACACGGTATGCCTTATAGGGTCTCACGGACCCGGACTATTAACCCCCTATAACATGTAGTAGTGTATTAAACTAGTGTATTAAATTAATTGATAAGCTAGCAGTATAATATTTTATATTTTTATTCTTAGAATTAAACGTAAGCAGCGATTTTAGCAAAAGTGTAAGCGTAGCGTTTTTATTTTGCATCATGTATGAAGGTTGTACTTAAATAACAGGTACACGCGCACTTAAATCACATCTTTGTTCTAAAGAACCGTATCCTGAACTGAAATGGCGGGTGTCGGACGTCTAGAGACTCATAACGGTCAGCTACTGAAGACGGTTGCGAGCAAAATTCAAATTTGAATGAACTGCAGCAATTTATGTTTAGTGATGGGTCTGTGGGACACTACCAGGCATGCCAAGGGTTAATTAAGTACATACAGTTCTTAAGAAAGGGTAGGAAGAGGGAAAGTTTGATACCCATATTCCGCCAGTTGGTTCTAAGCAATAGGAACTAATGTCGCTAGTCAAGACTATTAAGGTTTATCAGTACCTCGTCCAATTGTTGCAGGTGCACTTCTTGCAGTTGAGGTCGACTTCAAACCCTTTTTTTTTTTAATTCCGCGAGACCGCGGCCGCTCCCATGTCCATTGCTACGGGCGTCTCTGGTGACACTGAAGGCATTTCCAGTGGAGCCCGGCGGACTTTGGCCACCAGTGTGGCCTCTTCAGGGGTTTGGTCGGAAAGAAAATCCCGCGTCGTTGGGGTTGGGTTTTATCCCGCCGACTTCAAACCCTAAGATCTTGGTGGTATATAAAATAGCTTACATATTCTTTGAGCCAATTGTAATATCATTTAGATTTTGTGCCGCGTGGTCTGTTAAGACCAGGCAACGCTAGATAACTATACAATCATTCCCGAAATTGGTTTATTTCGAAATTTAAGATAGTAAAAGAACGATATTAGCAAACTACTGTTGCATCGGTATCTATACGGTTATCGATAGGTAATAAAAGTGTCTGGATAGAGACAATGGGCTTGCCGTGACACTGAAAATAGGAAATGGCAAAACTTGAGCGTAAAATATGCCTCTGACTATCCAATCGGAGAAACATGCGTTGTAGTGTTTGAGTATCGTAAGAATACATAAAATTGAAGACTCTCCAAACGAATAAAGCAGTAAAAATATACATTCAGCAAAAACAAAACGACAGAATTTCTGAACGAATGTCTCAATAATGGAGATGAAATTGGCAGTTATTTTATCTTATTCCGTAACCAGACAGTTCGTGGCTTCCACTTGCAATACCTTCGCAATTTCACCCCGCACTTCTGACAATCACACACAATTGAGTTTCAAATCATGAAAGTGTTATCTATTTTATTGTGGCTTCCATCCTTTCCGTGACTTCATTTGGCCCGGCTTACCGTGGCAAAAACCTGCCCACAATCAAATGAAATAAGCAGCCAGTTTTAATGAATTCAATTATTGACCGAGCGAGTGAAGTTTTGAGACATTTTGAGACTGGACAATTTTGCTTTCGTCTGCCTAGTGTCCGGTCCACATTCGACCTTTTGTTTTTTCTTTTTATTACTGTCTTTGATTTCCGATTTTCTTTGTTTTATGGCTGATGTGAATTTGTTTTTTCTTAACAACGGTAGGTATTAGTTTTTTAGTTTAGTTCCCATTATTAAAGCATTTTTGTTATGTTCACTAGACTTTCCATCGACAATACTAAGTAACAGAACTGGTGGGGATACTTAAGACAAGTCCGGTGTAAGCCTAGTCTTATAAATCACAAAACTAATGGTAAAAAAATTACCAATAGTTCTGCTAACAGAAAATTCAACAGAACACGTGCGTGAGACAAACCCGGTGTAAAGTCTAGTCTTATAAGTCACAGAAGTAATGGTAAAAAAATTACCAGTAGCTCTGTCAACAGAACATGTGGGAGTAGCCGAATTTTTTATCGGATCTTTACAAAACTTGGCAAAAGTGTTCCTTGAATTAAAACTCTTTTTCATCAATGAAAAATTGGGGCAAGAAGAACAAAATAATGTTTTTCTTTTTAATGTTCGCAAGGTCTAGTGTGGTTCTTACATTGAACTTCAATTCAAAATAACAAATACGGACTTGAAAATACTGTATTCATAAATGTATTAAAGAACTATTCACTTAAGTGTAAGTTATAAATAAATATAAGAAAACATATTTTAAGTTTAGGAGAAAGATTGTCACAGCACGCATTCTGAATGGATTATTAAAAGGCAGTATATCATGGTACCCCAAGCCCCATATTAATGTCGTCACGTTAGTGTAAATTATCGGGACATCCAATTGGCCGGTGTCGTGACAAAAGGACATAAATATAGGTAGTTGGCATTATGGGCTGTGTAGGGACACGCAGGGCCTAGATGTGCGCCTTGAGGGACGCCGTATGATGTAATGTTTTTATTTGCGTTGGCTGGTAAATTTTGAGACAGTTAAGTACATCCTTTTTTAGTTGACTAAAAGTTTCAAATTGATGAAAATTTACAACTTTCATCAATGTCATTAACATAATTTAAATTTAATTAAGTAAAATAAAAAAAAGGCTAAATATATATCTAATATATAGATTCTTAACCTCTTGGAGTGAATCTTGACTGACTTTACAAAGCAACATTTTTAGTTTACTTTTCCAACCGACTTCCAAAAAGGAGGAGGTTCTCAATTCGACAGTTTGTTTTTTTTTAATTTTTTTTTTTAAGTTTGTTACCACATATTTGTTGACTGTGTGAACCGATGTTGTATTTTTTTTTATTTTTTAAATGAAAGCTACTACTTCCGAAGTGGTACCTTTGCGACAAATATTTGGTCCCATTTCGGTAATTTGAAGTCGGTTCTTGTGTCAATTTTGAACGTGTATTTTTTTCTTTCTTCACATAATCAGACGTTCTGTTAAAATAATGCATTGCCAAAAAACCTTTTAGCAAATGGGCACTTTCTTCTTTTTTCTTTGATTCCTTCTAAACGGCAATAAACCTATCACCAAAAATCAAATCTGTAACAAGTAGAAAAATCCATTTCAAAAGGAACACATTAAAACTTCAATTAAAAGGCTAAAGTTTCATTATTCATCGCAGCTGATTGTAGCATGTGGCGCTGTCACCTAGACCATCTAACAGCGGGGGGCAATCTCTCAGGGGCTTTTGATGCGATGGCGATGAGCGGTACGACTACGGTGAGACGACGCAAGCGCAGGCGGACCGCCATCGCCACAGACTTGTATTTATATGAAGTACTCTTATCTATTCTGTTGTTGGAACGATTCTAATTTGTTGGTGTAGGATGGTGTTATGAAATGGTGTTTTGTTTTATTGAAATTAGAATGGAACTAGCTTGGCTTTATTTGTTTATAGGTTAAGGAATAGTCGCGTTAGATTTTTGAAAGAAATTCGGAAGGGATACTACGTTACTCGATGACGCATTAGCTAATTGACAGAGTCGGGACTGCCAGGGAAGAACTGCTCTGATAAATAGGTGTAGATAATAAAACCAACGCTGGTCGTCATAAGTAGATAAATAAGTTATACGCTATTGGAATCAAACCTTTGTTTACAGATGTCATTTTTCTCTCGGGAACAGGGATAAAAAGGTAGCCTACGTGTTATTAGGTTTTTTATGATCTTAGTCTGATAGGTTATTGTGAAATTTTATCAATATCAAACATCCAAACATCCTAAAACCTTTCGGGTTTATAATATTACTAGTAGAGTGAAACGCGAATGAGAAGTAAAAACCCTCGTGTTTACGGAATCTTCGGTGCATTAGTCCTGTAATAATACATTGTAATATGAAAAAGATTAATTAAATCAATTACAAATATAAATAACACAGTATCGATACTTTCAATATTATTATCATCTGGATTATTCGTTTTTCAGACAGCGATCTTATAACAGTTTAGCGGTCGACACAAACCGTGTTGGTTTAAGTATACTCGCCGCCGACATTGCCCTGCGGGAGACCTTTCCTTTTTTATAATCTCCTTTTTTATACATACCACAAAGGACGGCGACTTTTGTTCTCATGTCTTGTCTGTTAATGATTTTTTACGAATTATTAATTGTATTTAAGAATCGATTGAAAAATGTTGATTGTTCCGATTTGTTCGATTGTTCGGTCGGGGTGGCTGGCCATCTGATGGATATTAGCGTTTGATGGATATAATATGGATAATTATATTTGAAGGTTTATTGTTTTATGGTTATTAATATGACGTGATCAGAGAAAGTATGTAATGGATTGAAGAGTAAATATGTAGAGGGGGTTGAGTACTTATTTTATTTTATTCGGGAACCTTACGGCTTGTTTCACAGGTTAGGTCTAAAATGTGCTCGAATATATACCAATTAGTACCCTCCGAATGATTACCTTTTCTTTATCTATTCATATATTATATCTATCTATTCTATCTCCGCACTAAATATTAAGATAGATCCAATCATTTTAACGTGATGCATGAACCAGTTCATACAATACTTGTTTCATCATCCACTGAGCCTTTTCTTAACCTAATTAGGGTTAGCTTTTCAGTATAACTTCGAAGCGACTGAACTTCGATATTTTCCATGACACAACTGCCATCTCTACCCCTACAGGCTACAACCCATTGGTGATATAGACTGGAATTAGACAAGTCGGATTTTTTAAAGCTCTCAACTACCTGCGTAACGACTGCCAAAGCCGCAAAATAATATGTTTGAATAGCAACCGAATTAAACCACGACAGTTTAACGTCTTCTTACACTTCACGAAAGGGCTCTCTCTCAATGACTTAAGCAATGGTACCCCATCCTAAGACCGATCTGGCTAGTGTTTGCAGAAAAATTATGATTGAATAGCAACCGAAATATACCACGACAGACGTCTTCTTCCACTTCACGGAAGGGGTCTCTCTCAATGACTTAAGCAATGGTCCCCCATCCTAAGACCGATCTGGCTAGTGTTTGCTTAACCTTTGCAAATGCCTCACTAATACAATACTAGTATATCTAAGAAAAATCCAACCAAACTCTTATTAAATAACCCATATTCCCCAAGTTAAAAACGCGTGCGTAATATTCGCACTGATGATTTACCGATGGCGACCCGTCCCTTGTAATATGAAACAACTGTGGTTCAAAACGGTTCAGTTTTAATATAAAGTCGCTTAATAGCAAGGCGGGTCCACGCAGTTTTGGGCGTCCCATATAATCAGTATACTATCTAAGGTATAATTACTACGTGACGCGATGGTCTTTTGATTAATAGCTTAGTGAACATCGTTTCTCGGAACATGACAACGTTAGTTGAAACAAATTTGATTTAACCACCATTTTTTTTTGTAATCTTGTGATTGAGTCTTGTGGTTAAGTTGTTGGAATTATTATCAACTCCTTTTTTGTCCTTATCAATACTAATATTAGTTATAAAGTTGAAGAGTTTGATTGGTTGGAAAATCGTTTTGTGTTGAATAGTGCATTTATAAGTAGGCTATGTAATGTCACTTTGCGATCAATAAAACTAGAGCAGCTATGAAAATGGTAAATAAAATCGGCAAAGTGCGAGTCGAACTCTCGCAAAAAGGGTTCCGTACCAAAACGGCAGAAAAATCACGTTTGTTGTATGGGAGCCCCCTTAAATATTTATTATATTCTGTTTTTTAGTATTTGTTGTTATAGAGACAACAGAAATACATCATCTGTGAAAATTTCAACCTTCAAACTATCACGGTTCATGAGATTTCATTCAAGACAGACGGACGGACGTACGGACAACGAAGTCTGAGTAATAGGGTTCCCGTTTTACACTTTCGGTACGGAACCCTAAAAAAAGAACGAAGTCGAGGGTATCTGTTAGTTTTTGAAATATGATTTGGAGCTATATAAATTGAAGTGATTAATTTGGGTATCTTAATTTGGATACATGCTTACTTCTACATCATGCTTACTTTAATAATTATATCGCATAAACGATGGCGACCTTAGATTGTATTAAAACCAGTGTCAGTTCAATTCTATGGGAATGCTCAGCGTTTCCCAAATTGGGCGATAACGCCCCCTTGTGGGCGCTGCAGATGTAAAGAGGGGCGGTAAGACCCAGAAAAACTTTGAAGTGTTGTCAAAAGTCGCCACTTTAGACAATAATCCAAAGTTTGGTTACTACTTGGTAATAAAATACACAACATGCACCTCAAAATATTGCAAATTCCTGTGTCTAGTATTCTTAAAGAAAATTTTCAAAAATGTCTAGTATTCACCAAGATTAATAAAAATCGTCGGTGTCGCTAGTGGACGCCAGCGCTTACCAGGGCGCACTCTTCATTTGAAGTTATAGTGGTTTTTAAGTAGGTAAAAAAATGGGGGCGCTAAAAATAATTTATTATTAAAGTGGGCAGTAGACAAAATAAGTTTGGGAACCCCTGTAGAACCAAATGAACTACCAAGAGCCCCTTTCAGACCATTCATAACAGGATCTCGCTGGTTCAAATTACAAATCCTTTTGATATAGCTACCAGGAACTAAGCTAGGCAAGTATACATTTACTATGCTAGAATACTTAAGTATCTACATGAATATAGAGATTACAATATTATAAACAGGTGATGGTGAAACAATAGACTCAGCAGATGGCGCCACGGTACACCACCGTATCTATCACCACGATCTATCACACTATGCGTACATAGACTAATAAATAAATAGAGATCTAAATTGTAGATAAACCTAATTTTACACATAAACCTACATACATAATAACCATCCCTGTGTCTCCAAAGGGGTTTGTAGTTGCATATTATACGCCCACTTTTCGCCGGTGATTTTATTGGTACCATAATGGTGACAAGCCTAATACTGCGAACTTTAATGTATAAATGGTGTATCACGTGCTTGCTACGTTACTTCGTGACATATGTCACACGTCACACAAGGGTAGTTTGATAGCTTGTCATTTACGTCCAAACCACCCAAACTCCGAAACAAATAGGTTTGTAGATCATGACAACATTTGACTTGACATATCGTACCTTCAGCCTCTACTGAGACAGTCAATAAACATACTGTAGGTACTACAGTTCGCGAGGGATAATCTGAGCTTAGCATTTGTGTGAGTGACCACGAAAAGTAGAGTAAAAGCTCTTTTTGTAACTGTGTGTACAACACATGTGTGTGTAAAAGAAGTCGTACGTCCACGTACACTGCACTCACACAAATGCAAAGCTCCATTTATTCCTCGCGAACTGTACCTACTCAAACGGAAAAATGACGCCAAGTCTTTTGTTTCATTACTCTATATTTCATACATCCTTCGAGCGGCCATCGGGCAGGGCGAAACATCAACCATTTTAATTATCTTCAGGACACCATTAACAATAAATCTGTAGTACACATACACACACAGACAGAAAAACATTCAGTACAGCACACAAACAAAAACAAATCGATACTCATAATCGTGCGAGAATCGAGAACTGAGAATCGAGTACCGATGTTCAGTCGCTCGAATTTATAGCTAATTATAATTTTGTTTCTGAGTCGTAAACTAGTCTGTGACCAATTAAGTTATTATTAACTTGTGTTGTATGACAATATGGGAATTGTTTTATGGTGGGTGTTTAATGTCAGGGTGTATTATCGTTGTTTTGTTCAAGTGGCGAATTCATTGATTCGATGCAATAATAGCATTCTCTTCATAGTTATTTTGTTCGAGCAATTGTATTATGAAATAGCTATCTTATTATATTCTCAAAAGATATTGTTTAATATACACAGTCGATATCATAACATAGTATAATACAAAGTCGCTCCCGTTCCCTATGTATGCTTAGATCTTTAAAACTACGCAACGGATTTTGATGCGGTTTTCACCAACGGATAGAGTGATTCTCGAGGAAGGTTTTTATCTATTTAATTTGTCAAGCGAAGCCACGGGCGTCCGCTTGACACAGTAGTATTATTATAATAGGATGCTAAAAAAATAATTTAAAAATCACTTGGTTTTAATGTTCGATTCCCGGGTCGAATCATATGTTTGTGTGATTAACAAATGTTTGTTTCGGAATTTTGTACATTATGTATGTATTTAGAAATACATAAGTATGTTTGTCAGTTGTCTAGATCTCATAGCACAAGCTTATAGCTTAGTTTGGGCTAGATGATGTTGTGTGAGAATGTTCAGAAAATAATAATACACAAAACAACTTAAATGTTTGAACTTAATCTGAAGTCAATCATATAAATCCCTCCAATATTAATATTCAATACATTTCGCGCCATGTTTATCAAAAATCTCAATCAAAATTATTTATATTTTATTTGTTCTGGTTCTTCCAATTTTGTAACCCGTAATTATGCCTAAGGCGTACAAGAGTTATAATTATCTTATGACATCTTAGAGTGTATTGTGACTCTTTATCTGTACATCTATTGGACTTTAAATATATCAGTTGTTCTTGCTCGCGAACTCTCATATCTCTTAAACTAAATAACAACTAAAATTAAACCTTATTCTGTTAGGTACCTACAATCGAGAATAAAATTGCAAATTATAGTAGGTATATATTTGTGCCATTTATGGTACAGTCGGCAACTATCACACGTTTAGAAAGGACGTTTCAAAGTGTCTCAAATGTATTGATAACCTTATAACAAGTTAGTCAGAGTGACCCACAAAACTGGTAGTACAGACAGCTTGTCATACTATCCGGTCTATTTATTACATGTCATAGCAAATGTAACAATATAGGACACGTTAAAATAGTGATAAGAGATCAATCATTCTATTCAATTATCAGTAATATTATAAACTAGCTGTAGCATGCAGCTCCGCCTGTGTTACTTTAGATCAACATAACTTTTTACTTGTGTTCCGATTGAAATAAAACAAACCTTAAATGTTAAGTTGAATAAACCAAAATGTATTACTGAGAACCGCATTCAAATCGGTTAAGCCGTTTCTGCGATTAGCGTGTTCAACCATTCAGATAAACATACATACGGATAAAAATTCTAAAAACCATTGTTTTGGGTTCTATTGCGTTCGTAAAGCCCCTACAATAGTTTCTCTATTATATCTTCGATGTACAGACATCGACCAATTACAATTTTATTATATGTATTGATTTTAATGTTTGTTTCATTTTCCCGCGAGAACCGTTCAATAGATTTGTACGAAAACTCATACGTACAGATTCACTGACCCACCACACTACTGAAAAAAGCATCAGTAGCCTAGGCTTTATCATCATAACACAGTATAAAAGCAAAGTCGCTCCGTGCCCTATGTATGCTCAGATCTTTAAAACTACGCAATGGATTTTGATGCGATTTTTACTAATGGATAGAGTGGTTCTCGGGGAAGGTTTTTGTATACAATTTGTCAAGCGGGCGTCCGCTAGTTAAGTATATAATGTATTACTCACATAAAATAATAGAAGCGGTGTCTCTCACTCATGTCATTACGACATCTAACAGAATAACCCACAAAAGCACAAAACTTCAAAAGATATCCTTTTGTACATACATACAAACATACAACTATTAACATGCCTCTATAGAAATATAATACACATCCTAAAATTGACAAAGCAGTGTAATTGGATTACTGAGCGCTTAATATCTCCTTTCTAATGGCATCGCGAAATACTAGACCCTTATTAGGAAAAATATTCGTTTGAATTTCATTTTTATTTTCGTTAACTTTAAGGTAGAAATTCATTTGAAAATATAAAGACAGTCAGTCACAAAAGTGGTTTTCAAAAATTCCCGGTGCATGCGACAAAAAAATATCACCGCCCGACAAATGTCATATTAAGAAACATGTCAATCATATTTTTATGATGCATTCAATAAGGGCCGTTGTTCACTTGCGTAATTTTTTCTCCATATTTCACGCACAGTTTGAGTGAGTTGGAGATTTTTTTGTACAAAGTTTTCGAGTGGTGTTTAGGAAATTCGTCGAATTATATTTGTAAAACGGATTATCGACTGCACTCTGATTATTCGGTTGTGAAATCGAGTGTTTTTACAACGAAAAATACCTTCCTGTTTCGACTTTATTGTACTTTTGTAATTTCTGCTTATTATCGTAAATATTATACAAGGTATTGTAATTTTGGTTAGTAAATATTTAATTGGACAGGCAGCCAAGGTTTAATATTTAAAAGAAATTTGTCAAGTACTTACCAATTTTTCGATTCGAGTGATAAAATTATTGAGTTTTGTTCGGAACAACCGCACATTTTCACAATATTCCGTGAACGTAATATTGTAAATCATTTACTTTTCAACAGACTTACAAAAAGGAGGAGGTTCAGGTTTCAGGATACATTATATGAGCATTTTTCCCCCAATCCAAAAAGCTCACGATGGAAAAATTGTTATAAAGCCTTGATTTATAACAATTTTTCCGTCGTTCTATTCTTAATTCAAACTTATTAAAATTTATTTTCTACTTTTTAGTTGGATTCTCTATAAAAGCGTGTTTTTTTAGTTTTTATGAACTAAAGTTATTTTTTTATTTAAATACGCTTTATTGTACGCTAATACATTATTAATGTATCTACACACACAGAGCTTAGATATATGAGCAGTACAATGGGAGGCCTTATTGCATAAAGCAATTTCCAGGCAACCTTTGGATGGATAGAATTTGAAGGACGAAAAGGTAATAGGCGTAAAAAGTAGTAGGCGGAGGTCAATAAACTTAGGTATAGTAATATCATCACTTTCTTCCATCCAACTCATCCCTGACTATCAGAAGTGTTTGGGACAACCTCAACAAGTATTTAATTTTATAAACATACAAAAAATTAGATATAGATAGGTATAGATATAGATAGGTATAAACAAGTTGTATACATAAATTAGGTACCTACCTGGTATATACAAGTAGGTATACAACAGTAGTTTCTCTTTATAATTAGGCAGACAACTGCTAAACGAACTGTGTGACCTCATTGTTCCCCTTAACACCTTCGCATGGCCACGTCAAGCCTTTATGACTCGCATCGCATTGTCTTACAATTACCAAACATTTTAAGAAATTTGGCACTAAGTAACAACCATTATAAACTGAACTTTAATATTTGTAACTTCCTTGTATTACACAAAATGGTAGGAGGTCTTGGTATAATGGTGTTTTGTAGGAGTAATTAGCAAGAATGGGAGGAATTGCATCGCAAAGTGCCGCTAATACATGGTGTTTTTTGTTCTTAGTTGTGGTGTAACTGCTGAACAAAGATGCCGTTGTAGTGAGTGAAACACGATAGCACGCGACACTGCCGCCGCTTTTGGGGAGAACGGGGTGATATTAACATGGTACACGGAAGCTGTTGAAGATTTTTTATTCAAAAATCATACATAGGTCAAACAAAATCTAAGGTTACATACATCACAAATACTTGCAATTAAAAACAACACTGTAAAAACATGAATCCTTTCAATTAAAACGGGTTATATTCAGGTACTAAAATAGCGCATTCGTTTTACAGGTTAAATAAATGTAGAGTTCAAATATCACGTACATTTGCTACATCTAGTTTCTAGTTTCATAGTTTTTTACGGGTTGAAACCAATTTTAGAGTGATTTAAAAACGTAAAACCGGCATGAATTGGAGAATTGTAGGTGCTGTATGCACTTAACATCAATGTTGGAATTTGGGTTTGGATTACAGATTGTTTATTAGTTTTACTGTTGTATACAGCGCCCGGTAACGGCAATAGGCTTGCCTCCTATTACCCTGGGCCACCCAAAATTATTGGCAAAAGGGAATTTTCTTTTGCTTGCACCCTCGGTAATATGCGTGATGATTTGTATGAATCCAGGTCGTACAATGTGGTAATAAACAAGTCTTACCAGGTCTAGACGTAGTTTGTCTATGCTTTAAGTATTCATCTATACCACAAATATGTCTTACCATGTATCGACCATAATAAAATTCCAAGGAAGTATACATATTGGCTCAAGTATCTCTAATTTTTATTCCAAACGTTATTACTTATACGTATAGATGTTATACCGCTGTGCACCTTGGGACCGCCGGGCGCCACTGGAAATTCATCCGTGTTATTCATCCTGAGGCGCCTGGCAATGAAGGTTTATATATTTATATCGTCATACATTATGAAATGACTCACCTGTACAGATATCACCTCAATTTTCTGGAATTTGGTTCCAAAATTGTGGAATATCTGTACAAGTATTACTATAAGTTCCACCAAGTGCCAACAATCTAAAGCATAAATTTATATCGTTACAATAATACAATACAATCTATATATTTAATACGACAATTTTTCGGTCTGTCTGTCTGTCCGTCCGTCGCGTTTTTCAATTTACATACATTTGCATGAAATATTTTGTTTTTTTTAAATATATTTTTTTTTTAATATTTGAGGCGATACAAAGTTCGCCGTGATAACTAGTAAACTTTATTGTACACCAATACAAAAATAACATAATAAAAACAATCCATATTGAATATGTACAAATGGCGGCCTTATCACTAAAACAGTAATATCTTACAGGCAACCTTTGGATGGAAAGATAGAAACAATAGAATTTTAGAAAAAGGGGGTAGACATTGTAAATGAACGACATAAATAGATTTTTGGCACAAAAGTACTACTTAGTAAAATACATAGTAAATAGAAGAAACAAGGTTGTTGTTGTATCTTTAATCTTAATAACAAAGGCTATGTTTATTAAAGGAAAAAAAAATCATACCCACGTAGCCAAATATGTAAGCGAAATATGCATATATGTATGTATAGCCAAAAATATGTAGGCATCCTGAACTGCTAGCGATTACATATTTTACTTCAGCATTTTTAAATAAAATAATAAGCCAAAGAATGCATAACAAATGGTTAATATAACCCCACTCTCCTCTTGCACAAAGGCCCTCTATGCATGACAACGGCACCACTGTGCAGCCCTGTACTGTTAATCACTTTCACGTGGTTGTCCACTGTGTGCCGCTCAGGCTGCACTTCCTCACTATCTGACTGACGATCCCAAACTATCAAGTTACTAGAATAATTAACCCATGATATTTAAATTGTACATGTGTCATATCTTTCACGGTGTATTAGTTGGAAACAAACTCGAGGAAGATGTTATTTGTCATCTGTCAGTCTTAATAAATAAATAAAAAATTGTGCAAGGAATCCGACATATGTTAATAACTTACACTTATTTTGTCATTATGTTGATGGCAAGAATCGCTAGTATTAATTGAATTGGCAACTTTTAAGTGAGTAATACACCTCTACTAAGTAGTATTATTCCCTACCTATAAGGTACCTACATATAAGAATCACGCCTATATCCCCGAGTTAGAGGTGAATTACACACCGAGCATTTCTTGTGCAAAGAAACTGGCACTGGTTCTATAAACCGCGCACGATGTGAGTGGGATAGAACCTTGTCACAATACCCGCAATAAGCAATCGCTGAAAAGAACTGATAACAAAACAATATTGTAGGTTAATCTACGTCACTATGACGTCACCAACATGGCCGCCAATCCCAGTGTCATCTTGCGCGAATTATAATCCACAATGCATTCGGTTTTTCGATTTATATGCTGAAACTGGCCAGTAACATTATCTGACGCAAAACTAAAGTTCTTTAAACAGACAAATCCAAAAGACATTCCAAATTCTATTTGAATTTAAATAATTACATTCTTAATTTAAAATATATTTTATTATCTCTCTGACTTGAATACTTGGTGTTTATCCGCATTACGCGAACTAAACACAGACGTCCAGTTCCAGTTCAAGCAGGCGTAATGGGGTAATTCTATGGCGCAATAATACCGTGTCGTGTAAGAATGGCTAATAGTACAGCACAAAGATCTCGTGTCATGTCAGAGCTACCCGTTCCCATGCATTCCTTGCAGATGCGACCCCGTGTTTAAAGGGACTTAAGTACCTACCATAGATATATTTTGCTTCTCTCTCGGTGGCTTGAGGACTCCCTCGGATGTGAAGTCAGTTGAACGTGCATGAAACCACTACCGCAGAGGTCCCGGGTTTGATTAACGAGAAGGGTTCCATATTTGTACACACACATATCACACCTATATCCCCGAAGGCGTAGGCAGAGGTGCGTTACACACCCACAACTTGGCAGTATTTCTTTAAGTGTGTTCCAAAAAAAAAATGTTTGTGAGGTCTAGTCTTTGTCACTTTGTTGGTTCCACGTAATAGCGAGGCACTTTGGATAATTTGCCAAAGCCTCGTTCGATTGTCAGCAGATGCAATTTGGCAATGAGTTTGGGCCTCGGAGATGTTGATAGGGCTTATTAGTACCCAGATGTTGTATCGGAACATTTTAAGTAGGTACGTGAAGGTGAAACTTTTATAAATGTTACCTATTTTCCCATCTGTATAAACTGTAGTCTTTGTACGTAAATAAAAGTAGACAAAGAGAGCAATCCCGCAAAAAGACTGGGCATAAAAAGATGCTGTCATGACGCGGTCACGACTAAATGAACTATGTGTAACGATTATACGATGCATGGGAAAGTGTAGGATGGCATGCGAATATAAGGATAGTATGAGGATTCCATTCTTCTTCTTTTTTTAAAAACGTGGCTCTATCAACGTTCATCGATGATTTCGCCAATGTCAAGGTAATGCTTGATTAGTTGTACCGCACAGAAGAACTAGTTATTCCTAACTAGCTCCGGGTGCAGGACAAGAAACGTTGTTCGGTATGTGTGTGGAACCCAATTTTTGAGCGCCAGAGGTTACCTAAAGAACCACCAGCCACGCGCTCAGCAAAAATCGAACTCCAGGGATTTCATTGATAACTTGTTCTAAGATTTAGTACCTACATACCAAATTTTGATTCTTCAAATAATTGAACCTACCAACCGAATAAAATCATAAGATTTTATTCGGTTGGTCGGCGATTTATAGATTAGGCATTATGAAGGTATGTTGAAGCAATTAATAACTAGTGCAGATATAGTAAGTACCATCTGGTTTCCACCGTGTCGATTAGTTTTCTGGCTCCTACAGGAACCTATTCCTAGGATGGTAAACGATTATTAGAATCAAAATCAAAGTCAAAATCAAAATACCTATCTTTATTCATGTAGGTCACAAAGTAGCACTTATAAACGTAAAAAAAAATGCTTCTACATTTACATTTACCGCCAGATTCACAAGGCAATAGGTAGAGCCTGTGAGGAAAGAACCTGGCAAGAAAAACTCACGGCCACTCTTTTTATTCGCCAGTAAATACAATGATTCTGTTACAACAATAAAAAGAGGGCAAGGGCAGTACATGACCATGTGTGGACCAAGTGAAGGTGCTCGTGGCTAAAGTGGTAACCTTAATGGGTTACCACTTTAGCCACGAGCACCTGTTAACACATTGCAAAGGTTAAACTAGACAAGCCAGCTAGGTCGGTCATAGGATGGATTATTATTTCTTAAGATATTGAGACCTCTCCTTGCTTCGGAGAGCGTCTCGGTCCCGGCTACCACCAAATATCTATGGCAGACGTTACGGGTAGTTGGAGCCCTAAAAACTTCGACTGATTTAACAACCTACAGAACTTCAATATCGCCAGTGGGTTGTGGAGGTCAAATGGCAGCCATTTAACGGAATCATTCAAATTCAGCCGATTCCGACGTGTGTGATCAGATCATTATATCATTGTGTTTTCCATGCTATAATGGAAACATTTGTTTCGAAAGTTGAGTATGAGGTACCTACGTAGTGGCAATTTGCATTAAAAAGATGTTAACGTGTCATTTTAAATAGAATTTCAAGATGGCCGCCATACGGGTCACTTTTTGCTTGACAAT
Organism: Nudaria mundana; assembly: GCA_963556515.1. Lineage (NCBI taxonomy): Eukaryota > Metazoa > Arthropoda > Insecta > Lepidoptera > Erebidae > Nudaria > Nudaria mundana. The sequence goes on along the minus strand of OY748300.1, from coordinate 6,455,114 downwards.
TCGTGACATACTAAAATTAATTACTTGACACTTTGACGAAACGGGCGTGATCTTCTGTATGTATGTACAGTTAGTACTATATATCTGACTGCGAATAGTTTTTGTATTACGGAAGTTTCAACCATTGCCTCGGGCTATCAAACACCGTGAGAATGTGTAGACATTGACTCTTCAAATATATGCTCAAAATTTATCACTACCTATCGCCAACTGCCACGATATGGCTATAAATCAAACTGTTTGGTTAAAACACAGGAGTTAATAAATGTAAAAGAGCGAAAGCTTCATAAGAACGGGCTAAATTACAGATAAATAAAGTGCGTCGCACTAACGGGTTGTCCTAGGTGTGCGACAGACGCGGCAACGTGCGATTCGACGCGATGCGAAAATATCAATTAATCGTGGTTATGTACGCGACAACGTCACACACTAGTGTGACGTTGTCGCGTTTATATAAACGCGACGTGTTGTGGCGATTTGTTTTTGCGTGCCACGACGCGATGATTTTACCTCGTCCAAAATATCATTATACATATCTCTAAAGAGGTAGGCAGAAGTGTATTACACCATAGGCTGGCCCCATGTACGATGGGGCAAGCCTATTGCCGTCACCGGGCACCGTAGAAAATCTATAACCATCTGGTAAATTGCAGGTAGTTATGGATGAGAATGAACCAAAATTTCAACAGCCAGGACAGATGTTACACACCACTAAAAATAATCTGAGGTCTGAGGTACTGAGGTCACCGCATTTGCCGCGTTTGTCGCTCACGGTACAGAAGACAACCTAGCACAACGGGTAAGCCAAACGTTTCCATCTCCCCGCGTATGCGACAATGTATGAATCTTTCACTCTGTTCCTGTATTTACTCATGTGATAACCTAGCACAACGGGTAAGCCAAACGTTTCCATCTCCCCGCGTATGCGACAATGTATGAATCTTTCACTCTGTTCCTGTATTTACTCATGTGATAAAAGTTCTTATTATTAGAAAAGATTAATTAATTGATGGCCGAGTTAGAAAAGGAAATACTTACTTATCATAATTACGCATAGTATAGCTCTAGTCTAATAAGTGGGCAATAGGTTCGCACTCTATTAGGGGGGGCCCACTTGTTACTTGTAGACACGACTCGACCAATTGCGCAATTATTTTTCAGACGTGTTTTTCAGGAGGAGGTTCTTACAATGAGAGAAAAGAATAAGAATGTTGAGCGGAACATTAATAAATTTTAGAAGACTTAACCAATGACGAGGTATGAAAATACATTTCTTCGAATCGACCAACTCAAAATTAGTGCGATTCATACAGGGGTCAAATTACAATTGGTATGAAACGACGAAATACCTTTGACATCAGTTGGTTGGTACATTAAAAACGTATTAGTAGGTATTTCGTGAGATAATACAATTGCTCGACTTGGCGGAGGCACTGCATGATCATATCACGCCATAGTATAAAACAAAGTCGCTTCCGTTCCCTATGTATGCTTAGATCTTTAAAACTACACAACGGATTTTAATGCGGTTTTTACCAATGGATGAAGTGGTTTTTAAGGAAGGGTTTTGTGTATTTAATTTTTCAAGCGGGCGAAGCCGCGGGCGTATGCTAGTAATAAATAAAGTGATGAAAGTTATTCCGGGGTAAGTTTTCCTTGATAGAGGTCACGATCAAAACGCACAACTATTAAAAACCGTACCTTTGAGATACTGGTTTTGAATAGTAAGTTACTTACATACTGACACCGGTGGACGTCAGGTGCCTGGGACGGGCCGGTCACGATTCTTTGACCGATGTCTAGCTAAAATACTACTACCTTCGCTTTCTACAAGTTAAAGAATAGTAAACTCAATATTTCTTAACCCAAAGTTGAATCTTTCGAATCAAACTTTAGTCTTCTACAGACGTTATTCAATAAAATTAAACTATATTTTAAATGTAGTAAGGTAGAGTTTTAAACGTGTTATTGTAATATAAGATTGAACACTGAGCGTTAGTTAATGCTCTACCTATGATCGTAATAAGTAGACGGTGTGTTGAAAAATTATCGGTACCATCGGAGGCGCAATGGATGCGTGACTTTTTTGCCTGTTTATTATATAGTCTACTGTCACAGATCTAGAGAGAATAGATTAGCTAATTACTGAGGATTCATCAAGATCATTTAAAATGGAACAGTAAATTAACGTATCTGTCAAATAACTAGGCCTTGATACCCGTATGTACGAGTATATACAATATTGTTGGAAGACCATTAGTTTACACTGCATCTGTTTTGATTTATCGCTAGGTAAATATTATAGCAGAAATGAAGAACGCCTTTTCTTAGAATGGGATAGGGCATCTGATTCTGTAGATAGAATCAAGAATCAAAGGATCAATTTCGTTAATTCAGTTTAGACACATAAAGAGCACATAAGGATGTCAAAATTTTACAATTTCATGTCAAGGAATTTTATAAAAATCTTTTTTTTATTATTCCGTATTTCCAGTGGCGCCCGGCAGACCAGTGGCACCCGGCGGATTATAAAAATACTAAATTAGGTACATTAATAAACCATTTGAACATGATTCGCTGGTTCAGTAAGTTGGTTCTACTTAGAAGATACCAGCAAGAAACTCAGGTATCTATGGTATTCTTTTATTTATAGAGTAAGACACATAAAACAATAGATATTTGTAACGAAATAGGGGTTCTAATCAGTATAAAACGTAGAGAGTCAAAAGAAAATGATAGATATAATATGGTCTACGCTTGGAAAATTACTTTGATATTGATTTTGTTGATTGGCAGCAAAATGTTTTAAGAAATAAATGCAGAAGTGTGCTTTGGATCTTGCCGTGCACAGTTGTGCTAGCAGCTGAGATTATTACTCGGATAAAGACTCTGGATGTTAAGGGCACTATTAATATCTTTAGGGCTCAAGTCATCTTCCCCTGTACGAGGGGCACCTGCAAACAAATGGACGAGACTCTCTAAGTCCTCGGAAACGGCAATAAGGTCGCCACCTATTACGAAGGGTTTTTAAAATAATTGGCGAAACGTGGAAACTAATTCAAATACTGGGTTAAATGTTGTTAGTTCCAGTACAATAATATTGTGTTATTGTGACGCCCAGGATAGTCCGAGACGCCCAGGACTTTAATTGGCTGTGCCATAGCGGCTGGCACGTAAGATTTTGTTGCCTTTCATCAGCATTTCATCACAAGGCAACGGGTTTCAAATTTATTTTCAAAATTACAATATAGCTGCTACTTTTTATTAAATCCATTGGGCCATTTTGGACATAACCCATTATAAATGTGCCCGGTGACGGCAATAGGCTTGCCCCCTATTACGTGGGACTGAAAATACTGGCAAGTTGTGGGTGTGTAATGCACCTCTGCCTACCCCTTCGGGGATATAGGCGTGATTTGTGTGTGTGTGTAACACTAAGCACTATGGCAACCCAAAGTAAAGGGTACCCTTTCGTTTTTCGTGAATTTACGTCTCATCCAGTATCTGTATATCAATGTAGCAAACAAGTTCGTAATACCCGCTGCGTTGTATATAAACCAAACGCATCTGAATGTCATCGGTGTACTATAAAATGGAACGGCTTTGATAAAAATAATATTGCTAGACCCTATTAATGTAAGGAGATGACAATGTTTGATTGGAACATTGGAGAAAATAATGTTTTCTTGATAAGAGTAAGTAAAGGTCAAGCAAATGTCATGTAGAAAGGAGGTTATGTCCGCCTTTGGGTTGTCAGCTGTCAGAAACCAAGCCGGCAAAGGTGGGTGGTATAGAAGTTTTACCAAGATCTTCGAGACCCAAGCCATCGTCACTTGCAATTCGTGCCACTGTCCATCAACCGACAAGGAGATAAAAATCCCTATAACCAGTAATAAAGCTCGCCCCCTTTTTTCAACCGACTCTTTTTTATGTTTGTTACCTCATATATCTTCCAGACTGGGTGAAACGATTCTTTTTTTCTTTTTAATAGGAAGCTACTACTTCCCAAGTTGTCTCATTTCAATTTGGTCCCATTCTGACAACTATTTGGTCCCATTTCGGTAGTTTGAAGTCGGTTGCTGTGTCAATGTTTGACGTATATTTCTTGTCTATTAGTTAGTCTAGACTCGACAATTTTGCTTTCGTCAGTCTGTCTGTCTGTGTGTAGCTACAATTATTAATTTTATAATTCAATTTGATCTCATTCCGAAAATTATTTGGTCTCATTTCGGTAATTTGAAGTCGTTTCAATTTCTATCATTCCCTATTGTCAGTGTCTTGATGAATCTCGTGTAGGCAACGTTCTTTAATTCTACTCGAGTCAACTTGACAAGTTAATTACAAATACACAGTCAGACACTACTAACGTTTTGATTTATATTAGTCAAGCGCCCTACTCAAATTAATTAACTTAAACACACGACGTAATGTTCAATGTATTTTGTACGCAAATGTACCGTTGTCTGAGAAACGTTTTTTGATAGTGACAATCGACGTGTCAAAATAATTAATGAATACCTAACACAAATCAAAAATATGAAATTAACTCTGTCTGGATGTCTGTTAATCATATAAACTTGATTATAGAATACCTATTCTACTATCTACCTATCGCACTTTCTACCGACTAAAAGGTACCTTTGTACCCTGTTTATTCAGTCAGTAGATAGTTCCAGGCATTAAGGTCTTAGAAAGAACATCTTTTAATACCCACGGATTTCACTCTGCTACGAGTTATTTGTCTAGACTTGAATCCACTAAGACGTATGTATAGTTTTGTCATTTCTGTTCATAAAACATTATAAAATGCCAAATTCTTAGAACCACTTATTTATACGATTGATAGATTGTACAATCGTCAACAAAACACATTGACAAAGAAAACTAATTAAAAAGTAAACAGTATTATTTATCTACGTTTACGACTACTTATTTATGCACACAAAATGTCAAAGGTAAGTAAGGTCTATTAACGTCATTGTTAAATAAGGCTGGATTCTCACCAGCAGGTTATTCTTACCTTTTTTTTAATGATTAATATAATCGATTCCCTTTCGAGTTGTAGTAAGGTTGATAAATCGGACAATAATCATAAATACCAGTAAGATTCTCACAATGGACATCAAAATTTGACAAAATACTCGTATGTATTTATTAAACCAAATCCAAAAGTAAGAGTTAGTTAGTACCCTGTGTATTTGTAGGTTTATGTGTAATTTCCATTTCTCCAAGGTTTTTTATCAAAAAACATTTTATCAATTTAATGTTTTACAGTCCGAGACGCCCAGGACTTGAATTGACTGCGCCATAGCAACTGACACGTAAGATTTTGTTGCCTTTCATCAACATTTCATCGCAACATTCAACGGGTTTCAATTTTTTTTTTCAAAATTACAATATAGCTGCTACTTTTTATTAAATTCATTCGGCCATTTTGGACATAATTATGTGTGCCCGGTGACGGCAATGGTTTGCCCCCTATTACGTGGGAGTAAAAATACTGGCAAATTGTGGGTCTGTAATGCACCTCTGCCAACCCCTTCGGGGATATAGGCGTGATATGTGTGTGAAAAAAGTAGCTTGATACAAACACTAACATTTACCTGTACATTAAAGGTATTCATAACTTAAAATTAATAATATAGAGACAAACAGTTCCATACTGAAAATTCATCTCTATATTTAATGTTAACTTGTTTTATTAGCAATAAATATAGGTATTGTAAGTAAATGTTTGGTTGCCACATAACAAACTTTACACTGAAGTATGTTTCAACAGCCATTATTTATTGTACTTGAACTAATGTAAAAGTAATGGCGTAAATATTGATTAAAATCGTCATCAATATCTGAGTGTTATTTCCAAACCTTTATTTTCAATCCCAGTGTTATCTTGCAAATCTAATCAAAATACTTTTTATTTTTAATGTTGTACACATCTCGGAGAAGTTTCACTTGCACTTTTTGCTGTGCATAGGTACTCACGAAGTGCCGTGTTATCCTAAATGGGTAAGTAGAGGTGGAACCACCAAGTGCCATCATTCATTCACGTTACTCATTAGCATTTATCATATATAGCATTAGTTACGAGTTCGTAAATAAAACCATTTTATGTATCTGTGACTTATCATTTGTGAAACATTATCCGAGTTGAGTGTGTGAGTGCAAGCACCAGACCATACATATGGTCCTTCGAGCCGAATGGTCTGCTGTTTGCAATGTCATTTGATTTCCTTTGTCAAGTTTTAATTAATATTTTAATAATTTAACAGTTTTGTGCCCACCAGTACCGGTGCGTACGCATGACAGCGCGCAAATCGATGTCACGACGTCACAGCCATGTCTCAGTGACGGCTCATTAGACGGACGCCATTCATCATCCGAACAGGTCCTGGGGGTGAAAGGTTATCAGACTTGCTCGTCCTTTTCTGACGAGCAGTCAAGGTTTAATTATATGCATGGAGGATGGGCAGAACTGTCAGAACATACAATTGGATATTTTTTTTGGTGCTGTCGCAATTGTATCTTGTGGCTCGTCAAATATAAAAGCTGATGACAACCGCCATCATTATTGTTGGAGAAATAAGACTGAATGTCTTTTTACAGTTTACATAGGCACTAAGCTTAAATATTCTTTCTAAGCTTAGAAATTATAAATCACAAAAACTGAAACGTCATCGGCAGGACTCGAACCAACGGCTTTTCATTAACAAGGGGAATGTTCTGACCACTGAGCTACGATGACCAATTCTGACATCATCCAATCTTTGGATCATTATACCTAACTAAGCTTGCCAGAGCTTAGGTACTTCTCTTTTTTAAAAACGTGGCTCCATCTATGTTCATCGATGATTTCGCCAATGTCAAGGTAATGCTTGATTAGTTGATAGTCTCGCACAGAAGAACTAGTTATTCCTAACTAGCTCCAGGTGCAGGACAAGAAACGTTGTTTGGTATGTGAGTGTCTGGGAACCCGATTTTTGAGGTAACCTAAAAAGCCACCAGCCACGTGCTCAGCAAAAACCGAACTCTGTTTAGGTACTTTATTCGATGGATTTATTTACAATAAGAATTACAATATACATAATGATATACTAAAAATATTTACATTACAAAACATCGTTTAAAAAACCCTCCGCGTCATTGTCGACTGGGAAGGTTCCCAGAATGCTGACTGTGTTGCCACGTTGGATGACGATACTTATTTTTTGGGCCAGAAAATAGCCAGCCTTCTTGGTCCTGAGAAGCATCGATTAGGCGTTTAGCAATGTCTCTATGAAGGCGGCGAGCACTCGGACCCCATGACCCCAGTGTCTCAACCCCAAACGGCTCAAATATGTAATCACCTGCTAGGTTAGCATATTTACGCCGTTTGAGGTCTTCAGCCGATGCAGCAGCAGCGCCGGCACATCCGGATGTGCTTGGAAGGTGTGAAGATGCTGGGTGGATTTAATTTAACCAATGACATACATTTTAGGGTAGGCAGAGACAGGCGTAATTATACGTATGTATTCAAATAACAGTTTGTAATATAATTTTGAACACCCATTGCTTAACACTCACACAAAAATAATCATTCCATCACGAAGAGTCAATGGTCAAGTATAAAAAAAGATCACGTCGTCTAAAATCAACAGTCGAAATTACAGGCGACGTGCCCATGACAATTTCACATGCAATTTTCTTGTTCAAACTGAACATTACTAGACTCGGATTATGAGAACATAACTAGAGGTAAGGTGATGTCTCACTGCAAGATACTAGCGAGAGCGACGGGAAGTGTAGTACATGCATAAACATTACTAGTAGTTCTGTGAACCGTAGACTTCGGGAGCTTTGATAAGAAAATTTATTTTTCAATTTCTTTATTACTCTTTCATTTTTCATCCAATCCAAAAAAAAATCATTCACATGTTATTCATAGTAAGCAAGGAGTGTGTGTGTAAAGTTTCATGAAAATCGGTTGATAAATACGGCCGCAAACATGATCTGACAGAACCCGTAGATGTAGAGATGTAGAGGTAGGTACAGACGAAAGAAATTCTCCCCAGTCTGCAAGTTCGCTTCGCTCGCTCAGTCAATAAGTGCTAGATATTATATTATAGTAAATACTAGATTTAAGGGATAACATTATTTATCGCTTGTTATGTTAAATTATCAATGTCATACTGTGGTAAATAGTTCATGGTTGCACCGCGTGTAATTTGTACATCGGTGACGTGTTCACTTGCCTTAACATTCCAAATGATTTCTCTTCTTCTTTATTATAAAAGTACCTACCTTAAATTTTTTATTCATACCAAGGTTGTCTGGAGAAGGTCGCTATTAGCAATAAGCCCGCCCTTTGTAAATTTAGTTGTAATACATTTTATTGTATTTTCTAATCTGTGGTATACAATACAGAACATTTTTGTTGGTTGCCACTTTAGAATTCAATCTAGCACTTATTAGGTATATTTTTATTAAAATTTTCTATGAATTATCAAATCGCTCATCATACTATGGCACAAAAGCTTTACAACAAAAAAATTCATGGGGGATAGGTCACGTATTATCGCCTGGCTATGCGGTGGTATTACGATTGGACAATTTACATAATGACTGGTCAATACGTGATATATGTTACCTACGTTTATTAGTTTTTGAATGCTGTTTGTTTGTTTATTTATGTGTGCAAACACATTATAATTTGTTTGCAGATATAGAATTGAGATTGTTTTTTTTTTCTTTCAGGATTTTTCTTGAGTACCTACCTATATTTTAGTAAGTACGTACTTACATACTATGCCCTATTCTCTGCTTTAGGCGGAAGGTTAAACTGAGCAGTTCAGAACGTTATAATTTAATTTTTTTTAATTTATTTATTTATAGTGTTAGGTATTTCTCGAGAAATCGAGGACCAGCGGTCCCAACTCCGCCAGGATCTCATGGAGTCATGGAGAGTGCGACTTGAGCAACCCAAGTGGGGTACCACCATCATCGCGGCGGTGAGACCGATCATGGACGATTGGCTGCAGAGGCAGCATGGTGACCTCACGTATCGTGCGACGCAGATCGTTACCGGGCATGGATGCTTCGGTAGCTATCTGTTTCGCATGCATCGTGAGGTCACACCCCGGTGTCAACACTGCGAGGTTTCCGACGACGACACCGCACTCCACACTTTGGTGGAGTGCTCAGCGTGGGCGAGTCAGCGCCGGGACCTCGTAGTGGGTCTGGGCGTGGATACCCTCTCGCTGGAGACCATGCTTCAAGCCATGGTTTCCAGCCGGAGTAGGTGGAACGCGGCCGTGTCCTTCTGCGAGCAAGTCATGCTCGCGAAGGAGGCGGCCGGGAGGGAGAGGGAGCGTACCCTCCCCGCCGAGTTCCGTAGTCGGCGGCCAGGCCGCCCCAGACTACGCGACTACGCCCAAGACTATCGTCCTCCATGATCGGGGCCTGAGGACGGCGGGATCGCCACCCACCGTCCTTACAGAAGCAGGCTAGAAGGGTTGCGTGCTGCGGAGCCTTTGCCCCATAGTACGCAACCAGATTCACTCACTGACGCGGGATATAACCCGACCCCAATGACGCGGGATTCTCGTCCCGACCAAACACCCGCAGAGACCACAGAGGTGGTCAAAGTCCGCCGGGCGCCACTGGACATACCCTCTGCTAGTAACCAGAGACGCCCGGCAACGGACGTTAGAGCGGCCGCGGCCTTGGATCGCGGAATTAAAAAAAAAAAAAAAAAGTGTTACGTATTTCAGAAAGACACAACACCAAGTAGGGTTTTAACAATTGTTTATTCTCCCTCATAGCTTCACATGCAGCAGTATATACGGTCTTATAAGTACACACTCAAAACTAAGCCGAACAAAACTTATTCAGTGGAATCAAAACTTATAATGTCCAAACTTATTGTTTAATTTAAAACTTATTTATTCAAAACTTATTCAGTGCATCAAACGTATTATTTGTAAACTTATTTAAGCTAAACTTATTATAGTATATGAATATAATATAGCTAGACCAAACTTAAAAGGTGTTCTGCAAATAATCGAGCCACAGTAATGCGCTTGTCTCGACACAACCGTTCGCTACGAACGTCTCGACAAGAAGTGCCCTCTCTTTTTGATTAAAAATCCAATATGGCTCCCCGGTGTGACCATTGTAGAATTACAATTTCTACTACAAAACATGAAACCTTACAATAGCTCACATTATACATTACAAGCATGGCAAATACATATATGAAATAATTTTGGCTTGCAACGTAAATTATGTGCTCTCAGCAAACCATTAATTGGCTACAAACTAATAAAAATTAAACTAAAATTAAGTAAACACTTATATAAATTTTGTGTTAAGGGCCTAGACCGCGCACGGATAAAGTCGATTTTGAGCGACAGCAGCGCTATTGTTGCCCGAATCATCCGACGGGCGGGTGAATGACCCAGAGAGCGCGATTTTGAAAATGTTTTGCGACAAACGTTCCACGTTGAGTTATTGTTATTGAAGTTGAATATTTACAGCATAACAAAAATGTTGAATTATTGGAAATAAACGACTGCCTATTTGTAAAATATTCCAAGAGTAGTTTTCGTTATAAAATGATCCTAATTACTAGATAAATAAATAAGAGTAGTTTGAGACACAATTTTTATGATTTTCTTCTTTTTGTATTCTACTTACCTAAAATTCCAACTACGAGTACCTATGTATTTATTTGTAATTTTACTACCAAAGTTTATTCTTATTTCGTAAAATTTTCATTCAATAAAATAATTGCAAATTCAGTAGGAAGTACGGTCGAAATAACATCACGCCTTTCCTCGCTAGTGTTTATATCTACGCAAGGAAATGTGCCTATTGCGTAAACTCAAATACTTTTTGCTTACGATCACCTCGCAATCTAAAAAATCTTCTAGGGTTGTACAAAAAATTGTCAATAAATGAAACACAAGTATAAAAATGGTTCATATAATTAAAAGTAAACAAAATATGAGTCGCCACCTAAAAAGCGTGCTAGGGTTGTACAAAAATTAGTTATAAACAAACATGAAATTTATAAATTATTCATATACTTAATTAAACGAAAGTAAACAATAACAAAATATGAGTTTAAGAGTTTCTAATGTTTTTTTCATTTTAATGATTACTGATCAAATTCTGATTTCTACTAATTTGATGATAAAATCAATTGCTATTGCAAAACCTATCAGAATGAAAATGTTACCAGTTGCCCGATTCACGTAATAAAAACCGTAGCGTAGTGACTTAAAAATGTCACTTCGCACACTTTTTAACCGACTTAAAAAAAGAAGAAGATTCTCAATTCGCTGTATTTTTTGAACCGATTTTGATGATTATTTTTTTTATTTGAAAGCTGGTGCATCCCGTGTGGTCACATTTTAATTTCATTAAGATCGGACCTTGGGTTTACACCAGGTAACTCTTCAAAATCGTATAGGAATTGTATAGAAATTGAGCTATTGGAAGATTTATGACAATCCAAGACTAGATAAGTAAGTGCGTTAAAAACAGAAAACCAAATGGCGATTTCTAAGTTTCTAAGTTAAAACGACTTTTGAACTGGCGTGTTTACGTGAATCGACCGGCTGGGTAGTTAAGTTACATCAGTCTCTTTCAAAATCATTAGACGTTCTTCTCTTTCAAAACACGTAAAGCTCTTTCTTTCCTCTCTTTCATAGCCTCTATGACATTGGGCGGGTCACGAATAGGCATGCTTCGTGACTGCCGAGGATCAACTAATTCTGGAAGGAGGCAATCGTAATAAAATCTAACTAATGTCACTCGGGCTTAGAAGACAATTCTAATGATACTAAAAACATTAAAATCGGTTCAATAATTTTGAACTTATCGTGCCACAAAGATATATTACTTAGTATACATACATACATACGTACACCAGTCGCGTAAAAGATAATATTTTACAAAAAAAATTCTTGATTTTGGTAAAATACGAGATTTGAACGTGAATTTTCTTTTGAGAAAGTAATTGAGAAGTATGTGTTTGTCTCACAATGAAAATAATAAATATTGCAAAAAAAAACTGTAGGTACTGAGATTTTGTCTTCGCCCATCACTAGCTAGTTTGTTTATTTATGTAACAAGTCTACAAGAATTACGTATAACAACTTACCTCTATACAGCGCGTAGCAGTGTTGCTCGGAGTCTCGGCCTGAAGGTTTTCTTCATTTTCAGTACTGGAAATATTATTCATCAATATCCACTTTTTATTTATTTTGTAATTTTTGTACAACCCTACGCCAGGCACGGCGTGCGCGCGCCCGTGCAATTTCTGATAGGAAACATACCTACTTCCACTTCCACATATTTAGACATGATGAACATGAAAACTAATAATACTGTAACTAATAATAGTGTAAGCAAACTCATTGCTTTGAAATACATAAATATATGAAAACTAATACTATATTATGTAATAAAATTTATTATTATGAAAATTGTTCCTATAGAAATTGACTTTATTACTTATATAGATATTGAAATTACGTAATTATTACCTACTGGACATTGTAATTTTTCTTCTTAGACTGACATACCTAATTGTGTACCTATCTAATTACATGTCAAATCAATATTTACATGCTGTTGTAGGTATATGTCTGAATCAGGCGATCTAAATCATTGTACCTATTTGCTTTGTAATGTACCTACCCTGTTCAAAATGCAAATAGATTATATTATTATTACTACTAAGACATGATAAGCATACACACAAATAAAAGTAATAAAACTAGGATTTTTACTTGACACTAACACAAATCTAGTAATTTTTTTCTAGGTATTTAGGACAAGACGTAGTCAAGTAGGCAGGTAAATAAATAAGTAGGGAGGAACTTACATTTTATTCCGAGATCTTTTGGCTTTCACGTTTTTATAATGCGTACTAAATTTTCTTTTCGCTGGCATGGCACTCAGCAAATTATCCTGCGAAAAGAGACCCTCGATTACCAATTACGTTTATGATACCTATTGCCTTTATCATGTTGAAAAATCTATGTATGTCGTGCAGAGAACTATATACCCCGCCAGTTCATATCTCGAGAAAATAAGGTGGGCAGGGCTTTGATTGTTTCAAGCCTGAATTGATACCTACTTTACAAGGTTCATAAAATGACCTACGCAACAAAGTAAATAATTTTGTATTTCTTACGATTTATATCTAGTTCCATCATGGTTTTCTTTCAGACTTTCATTATATCGGTACTTTCTATTTACTGAAAGTAAATTAGTTATAAAAATATTGTACTTACAGTTTTTCACAAAAAACACAAATTCACAACACGTAATTTTGCTGTAGCATCCGACACGCGTGGAGTCACTTTGAAATTCTATGGCGCACTGGCGATTAGTTGCGACGATCGTTCTATCGGGACGCGTTTGAATTTGCATACATTTTTCTATGGAGAATTTACGTAAAACATATCTAGATTTTAGGGCTTTAAAAGGGGAAGTCTTTGTTTGTAAAGGTACAAAAAAAAGTACATGGTTATATTTATTGGCTTTTTCAGTGTTCAAAAAGTGTTTCTTTTTATCAATTTGTGTTGATTTATTGGGTTAAATCTGAAAAATACGAAGGCAGGTTTTCGATTTTTTTCTCAATTTTGTGCGTTTGTTGACGTTTATTATATAACAACTACAGGGTTTTAAGAGTTAAAATTAGCACTAACATCATTTTTGGTCTTTCATTTTAATATATACAAATTATCGTTGTTATTAATCATATGTAAATAGGTTAAATATGAAAAATCGTAACACTCTTTTCGGTGATTTTCACGATCTGGGCCCTTAAGGATATACACATAAAGATAAGTACAAATGCTAGTTTAAAAAAATGCGTTCAAAACTGAATGTGAGGAGAAGGATATTTTGCACAAATTATTGTCGTTGTTGTTGTTGTATGCGAACCGCCTTAAATAACTATTCTTTAGTATTTGTTGTTATAGCGGCATCAAATATACGTCATCCTGTAAAAATACCAGCTGTCCAACTATTACGGTTTATGAGATACAGCCTCACTCATAGCCTCACTATAAAGGTTGATTCACACATATCAGTGAAGCCTCAGTGATGCCTGAGTTTCGACACAGTACGAAGTACTATCAGTTAACAGTAACTGCTTCGGTGGCGTGGTCGGTAGTGCATCGGCTTTCGACTCCGGAGTCTCGGGTTCGATTCCCGGGTCGAATCAAATATTTGTGTCATCCACAAATGTTTGTTTCGGAGTTTGGGTGTTTTCTATGTACATTATGTATGTATTTAGAAATATATAAGTATGTTTATCAGTTGTCTAGATCCCATAGCACAAGCTTATAGCTTAGTTTGGGGTAGATGACGTTGTGTGAGAATGTCCAACAATATTTATTTATTTATTAGTTTCATAACATTTTCTATGTACTTACGCATCCCCACATGTTAGTGACAGTGATGAATGAATCGTCACTGACACTGTACGTCAAGACGCGTTTAAAGAAAATGATATAAAATAATATTTTGCACTGATACTGAACTTGTTAGCGTACAAACATCTATGGCAAAAATCCGATCGGTCTAACTACAGGACTTCGATATCGCCCATGGGTTGTGGAGGTCAGATGGCAGTCGCTTCACGAAAAATATCGAAGTTCAGCCGAATCGCAGTTAGACTGGAAAGCCGACCCTAACTGAGTTGGGAAATGGCTCAGTGGATGACTGAACTGTGTTGGCACTGAGACCTCAAATACCACTGATATGTGTAAATCGACCTTTATAGTCTTCGGATATTCACGTACAATATCAAGTAGGTAAATCTCATATCATGAACACCAACAGCGTTAGTCATATATCTTGGGACGTGACGGGATATGACATGCCGTGACATGCCGTGACATGCCATGACGCACTGCCACGTCAAACACTACTCAAGAACGGTAATATCTCTACTCAGCACGATATTTAAATTTCGAACAGCATGTCATTCGATACTGACATCTTTATGACTATTGTATGAGGGTAGAAAAATGTTAATAAAATGTTTGAATTTCAACTTTATGTCGACGAAAATAATGTAATCATAGTATAAAGGCATTCGTCAAACAACGGCCAGTTTATTTTTAATATATTATTAATCAAACATAATACTCGTATTATCATACAGACCTTATGTCGTCGAATTTAAATTGATTTTAGAATAATTAAATTATATTTAACCCTTACCATGATGTGGTCTGATAAGCGCATCTCGATGCTGACACCCGTCAAATACAATGTATCAAAGTGGTGAAGCGGCATGATTCCAACTTGGCAAGTGTTACACTATGATACTGCGAAGCTATCACGCAAAAGATAAGGCCTAATTTGCGTCGTGATATTTTGATATTGGCATATTATCCTAGATTCCACATTATTTATGCGAGGAAAATTTAAAAGATTCCTAGAGACTCAACTTTTTGTACGTGAACTGCTACCGACTGTCCGTCACGGGATTCACGTCAAAAACCATAATTAAAAAAAATCGATAGCATTCGCCTTCACGTAGTGATCTTTGGATTAAACATAATTATGATAATCTTAAAATTCTAAGTATGAGTTTTTCATTATATGCGAGTATAAGTAACCTCAATTTAGTGTAGGACGCCCAACGGCCAGGTGGAAGGACGACCTCATCAAGGTCGCCGGGAAGCGCTGGATGCAGGCTGCTTTAGATCGGTAATTCTGGAAGTCTATGGGAGAGGACTATGTTCAGCAGTGGACTGTGTGTGGCTGATATGATGATGATGATGAACCTCAATTTATTTACAATAATAATTACAATAAATATAATTATTTACATTACAAAATATCATTTAAAAAATCCTCCGCGTCATTGCCGACTGGGCAGGTTCCCAGAATGCTAGCTGTGTTGCCACGTTGGATGGCGATACTTATTCTTTGGGTCAGAAAATAGCCAGCCTTCTGGTTCAAATTCTAACTGGATGTTGTACAAAAAACTACCTGCCCTTCGGAGACAGGAGTGTGAACGGTAAAAAGCCCTTCCCCGACCTTAGCTTATTTTCTTTAAAATAACAATAATCTTATGTTTAAAACGAACATATTCCGACCAAATCGCAGATATCTTGTAACCACTAAGTACCTCTTTATTGTATAAAGGTAGTGGTTACGGATACTGAAGAAAGTTGAGGATACGAAAGAAGTATGCCAGGATCGTAGCAAGAGGAAAGAGGCGTGATATGTATGTTGTTTAGACGAGTTATTCACATGTTCTACTTAGATACTTATACTCGTAAAAAGTCCTACTTATCATAGCCTCCAATGTCAAACTAATAAACAAGCACGATACTTTGATTTGATTATAGCCTTACGAAACTTTTTGAACTTTCTGAAATTTGAGACAGACTTAACATAGCTGAGACTTGCTTACGTACAAAAGTACAACTCTTTTCTCTATAATCACACACTCACATGTATCACGCCTATATCCCCAAAGGGGTAGGCAGAGGTGCATTATATACCCACAGTTTGCCAGTATTTTTAGTCCCACGTAATAGGCGGCAAGCCTATTGCCGTCACGGGGCACACATATAATGGGTTATGTCCAAAATGGGCGAATAAATTTAATAAAACTTTGAAACCAGTTGCCTTGCGATGAAATGTAGATTAAAAGCAACAAAATCTTAAGTGCCAGCCGCTATGACACAGCCGAATAAAGTCCTGGGCGTCTCGGACTAGAATATTGCCTTCTCTATAGTAGGATTGTATAATATAATAATATAGGTATTATGTAGTAAGAGTTTCAGTCAATTGGCTTAGAACTGAACCCGAATAAATGTGAGATTTTTATATCTGAAAACACAGATAAATTAACAACAATCTCCAAATTCAACTGTCTGGCCCAGGTCAGGAAAATTTGGTCAAATACACTGATTGATTCCGAGGTTCGATGCAAGACCGATGCCATAAATGCTTGGAGGATGTCTTGCCCCGACACTGACCTGCCCTCACGCCTAGGCTCACAGCGACTGTGGGATTCACCGCTCTGTAAATTGAGAATTAATACACTAATTGACACTTCTGTCAATATTTCAGAGCGTGCACGCCTACTAGCTGTTGGAGAATGGGAATCAGGGTTATGGATCCAGGCGCTCCCATCGCCCAACATCGGTACAATGTTGGACGACACAACCTTCCGCATTGCCACTTGCCTTCGGCTGGGTACACCTTGTGTATCCCCGCATAATTGCACCTGTGGAGTGGCCGTCGATAATCTGGGACACCATGGCCTTTCTTGTAGCAGAAGCGCAGGTCGTATACCTCGGCACGCTATTCTAAACGACATAATTCGTAGGGCTCTTTCCACCGCTGGTCTTCCGGCCGTACATGAACCAAATGGTTTAGCACGAAGCGATGGAAAGAGACCGGACGGTATGTCGTTGCTACCGTGGAAGATGGGAAGGCCTTTGGTGTGGGACGCTACATGCGTTGACACCTTAGCACCTTCACACCTTCCAAGCACATCCGGATGTGCCGGCGCTGCTGCTTCATCGGCTGAAGGCTTTAAACGGCGTAAATATGCTAACCTAGCAGGTGATTACATATTTGAGCCGTTTGGGGTTGAGACACTGGGGTCATGGGGTCCGAGTGCTCGCCACCTTTATAGAGACATTGCTAAACGCCTAATCGATGCTTCTCAGGACCAGAAGGCTGGCTATTTTCTGGCCCAAAGAATAAGTATCGCCATCCAACGTGGCAACACAGCCAGCATTCTGGGAACCTTCCCAGTCGGCAATGACGCGGAGGATTTTTTAAACGATATTTTGTAATGTAAATATTTTTAGTCTATAATTTTTTGGGTGCAAAGGGGCTCTACCAACATCTATAGGGCCCCAGCGAC
Source organism: Nudaria mundana (assembly GCA_963556515.1). NCBI lineage: Eukaryota > Metazoa > Arthropoda > Insecta > Lepidoptera > Erebidae > Nudaria > Nudaria mundana. The sequence continues at coordinate 6,437,215 of OY748300.1, read as the reverse complement.
CTCACCTGCTAGTGGCGCACCTGCTGATAAACGGACGAGGCTCGTTAATTTACGGTACCTATGGAGTGGCTTCGGCCCCTACGTGGGTACCAGGTGGTACAACAGTGTTGGTCCGGGGGGGTACCACCGTGCAGCTGTGCTAAAGCCCCCCAAGTAACCCAGCCCAGGCTGGGTTGCGTTAGGGGTTCAGCAGCTGCACCGCCGGGCCCGGGGCGATGTATGGTGCAGCAGGCATGGGACCAGTGGGGGCGAAACGGAGTCTAGTGTGGGTGGTGTGGGTCGATTCGCCGGCCAGGGAGACCCTTAGCAACGGCGTTGCCGCGGCCGCCCGCAACACAGTCATGGGGCCCGCCTGGGGCCAACCACCCCAGGAGGCTGCCCCACATGTTGCGCATAATCCTGATGTGGGATCGCCGCTCCGGGTGGTAACCGGTGTGGGGTAGCGGCGGCCTTGCATCAGGGGGGTTTGGGAGCCCTTCCGTCCGGCGGGTCGGCTCCGACCTAACCACACGGTTCTAGACAAAGCTAGCCCCTACGCTTTGTCACTTACTGCTGCACCAAATGTCGCCCTGTCTTCACGCTTCTTCTTCAAAATCTACAATGGCAGTGCAACAAAAAAGAAATAAACGTTACACAGCGGCCCTAGGAAACCCCACAACTTCACATTTCGAGGTGGAGTTCACTAACGTCCGTGGACTCCATGCGAACCTCGATACCGTCCACCACCACCTTGAGACGGCACGGCCCGCTGTGATGTTCCTCACGGAGACACAAATACGCCGCCCTGACGACACGTCTTACCTGTGTTACCCCGGCTATGTCATCGAGGAACAATTTCGAGACAAAGCCGGGGTGTGCGTGTTCGTTAGGGCGGATGTTTGCTGCCGCCGGTTGCGCTGTCTAGAGAACCCCTCCAATTCCGTCCTTTGGCTGCACGTAGACCATGGCTCTATGAGCCAGATCTACGTGTGCGTCTACCGTCCTTCGGATAGTGCTTCTGCTATTGCTGGCGAGATCAGTTTAGGGATGGATTATTACATCCCTTTCACTGATGTCGCCAGTATCCGCAGAGCCCGTCCCTGGTTCGGGCGAGATTGTGCCAAAGCTGTTCGACAAAAACAGTCGGCATATCGCGCCTGGATCAGGGCCCGGGCTGTGCGCGACCCAAACGTGGGCCACCTCAAAGCAGCGTACAACCGGGCCACAAAGTCGAGTAAGAGGGCCTTTAAGAGAGCGGATGCCCAGCGCGTCGCGCGGCTTGGTCAGGAGCTCACTTCCCATCCCACGGGCAGCCGTGGATTCTGGCAACTGGCCAAAGCCGTGCAATCTAACTTTTGTCAGCCCTCGCTGCCACCGCTGCGTTACCCAGATGGAACACTGGCTCACAAAGCCCAAGAGAAAGCGGATATGCTCGCAGACCTCTTTGCGGCTAATTCCCGGGTCGACGACCGTGGCCTGCAGCCCCCCGCCATCGCCAACTGTGGCCACACAATGCCTGATATTGTTATCAGGCAATGTGATGTACGGGCAGTGCTGCGGTCACTCGACACGCGGAAAGCCAGTGGCCCTGACGGCATTCCGGCGGTGGTGCTACGAAAATGTGCAGCTGAGTTGTCTCCAGTATTAACGCGTCTGTACCGCCTGTCATACTCTTCAGGGCTCGTGCCGGAGGTCTGGAAGGAGGCGAACGTACAACCGATCCCCAAGAAAGGGGATCGGTCCGATCCAGGCAACTATCGACCCATAGCTGTCACCTCAGTCATTTGCAAGGTGCTTGAGCTCCTTATAAATAAGCAGCTCATGCAATTCCTAGAGGATCACTCGCTAATCAATGATCGACAATACGGCTTCAGGCCAAAGCGATCAACGGGTGATCTTCTGGCATTCGTAACGCATGTCTGGGGTGGGGCTATGGAAAGGCACGGCGAGTCCTTGGCTATTAGCCTGGACATCGCCAAAGCCTTCGATAGGGTCTGGCATGCTTCGCTCCTTTCCAAGCTTCCGGCATATGGTCTACCTCCTCAACTGTGCAGCTGGATTGCCAGCTTTTTAAACGAGCGCCGAGTGCGGGTCCTCTGCGATGGCCAGGCTTCTCGCTTCTTGCAAGTGAATGCCGGGGTACCGCAGGGGTCCGTACTATCACCAACTCTCTTTCTTCTGCATATCAATGATATGCTATCCCTCGGGAACATTCATTGCTATGCAGATGACAGCACACTGCACGGGAGTTACTCGGTTCGTCCGACGGCGGGGCGATCTGAGATTGAGGAGGAGAGACGACGACTCGTGGCTGATCTCGACCGTAACCTCGACAGTATCTCTCAATGGGGTACCGAGAACCTGGTCGAGTTCAATGCCCGCAAAACACAGGCGTGTGCATTTACTGCGAAGAAATCCCCTTTCCTTCCCCTACCCTCTCTTCAGAATGCATTATTACCAATGAAGGACAACCTTGATATCCTTGGCATAGACGTTCGTCGAGAGCTCAATAATAAAAACTACATCGAAAGATGTATAGGGCTAGCTTCGCGGAAACTAGGAATACTGAATAAGGTAAAGAGATTCTTTACACCGGACCAGAGGTGTCTGCTGTACAAGACGCAGATTAGACCCTGCGTCGAATACTGCTCTCACCTCTGGGACGGCTCCGCGAAGTATCTGCTGGACGCTCTCGACGCTATGCAGCGACGGGCTATCCGTATTATTGGTTGTCCGGAGGTAACGGGAAGCCTTGAGCCGCTAGCTCAGCGCCGAACAATAGCTTCCTTGGCCGCATTCTACCGTATTTACCATGGCGAGTGTTCTGAAGAGCTCTTCAATCTGATCCCACCCTCTTCCTTCCGATCCCGAACGACTCGTGCCGGGCAGAGATGCCACCCCCACACAGTGGATAGCATGTTCGCGAGAACCGAACGTTTTAAACGTTCGTTTCTCTGCCGAATGATAGTGGCCTGGAACGCCCTGCCTGTGCACGTGTTTCCTCCCACATATAATCCTGGGTTCTTTAAGCGGAGCGTGAAGAGGCACATCAGTAGGTCGTCAAGTTGAGGGCCACTCTCAATAGTAATGTGTGCTGTGAGAGTGGCCCACAATCGCTAGACGTCGTCACGACTTACCACCAGGCGGGCGGCGTCAATTTGGCGAACCAAATATAAAAAAAAAAAAAAAAAAAAAAAAAATTATGTATATTTTGTATATTGTAATTCTTATTGTAAATAAGTATAGTAAATCCTAACAGGTTTAAAAAAAAAAAGAAAATACCAAAATAACAAAACGTGTTGGTTATTTTATATTCTAATACATAGTTTAGTTAAGTTCACAGAGGCTCACAGAACTATGGTACACACACGTCGCCTTAAGTATCTTAAAAAATATACGTCAAGTGTGGCTCTAGTGCCTACTACGTATTAACTAGAATAGTTTCTCAACATTTGACATTCCACAACAAATTGTAGGTTCGATGCCTGTGTAATGCTTTTCTCACACGATTCGAGACCAAATAACTGGGTGCTGATGATATAGCAATATGATTCTACGAGCTATTTGGTTGACTACTATACGTGATATACGGGTGAAATGTTTGGCGAACTAATTGAGTACGATTTTGTGGGATTTACATAGGTTTAACTTAATTTTAGCTGCATTCATAATGGTCGGTTCATAATTATACAAAAAAATTATTACAAATTTTCACTGTTGTTTGAGCGAAGTCAGCGAAGCGAGCGAAGCTCAATTAGGCGACTCATGTATTTCGTTTGTCCGCATACTCCTCCCAAACACCTGAACCGATCTCCATCAAACTTACCACAGTGATAACGTGTGGCGTGAGGGTGGTATAGAACAAAAATTTAAAATCGGACATATCATCGAGGAATAATCACGGAAAAATTGATTTTTCTTTTCTGTTAGTATGTAATAAACGAAACACAATTATGAAAATATCAAATGTCTACTATTGGATTTGATTGCATTGTTTTACTTATATACTTACAATACTTATTTACTGGTGTGAAAAAATCTCTGCATGCAAACTGAGTTTTTGTTTTTAAATGCTAACTGAAACCCTTATTTCAACATGAAAGTTATAGCAGGCCTATGTCACTCGCCTAAAAACCGCAACTCGCTTAAATACGTGACGTCAGCGACAACTTGAAGTTGTATATCAGTAAGGGTTGTCTCTTGTTTGTGACACGGCATTGACCACATCATAATTATTGGTCAAATTATGCTGGTATATATTTTACTTTATTTTACAACCCTAACGTTCGAATGATGTTCTCTGTAAACAAAAGAATGAGCTTTAATTAACGTTGGAGTGCAAGTTCTGTATACAAGTACTATTCCCTATTCTGTGGTTATAGGTCCAATCCATTGCCAGCTCGCCAATCTTCAGTGCAGTAAATCACTCACATAAGTATACCATAGAGGCTATACTATCATAGGTACGAGCAATTTTCGCTTCTCGTATTGGTAGCGTACTTACAAGTACTCGAATGTTTCATGAATCCGAAATTGAATACTGTCTCTACTTCGTACTTCGTCGATAAAGATATTTTCATCTCACTCTATTTCAATTGAAAGATAGAGATAGCAATATTAAGCTATTATGACACAGATGAAATAGTTACGCGGTTTTGAGTGTCAATTTCAGCTAGTCATGAGTTTGTGTCAATTTTAGCCCACAACAGTGCCCACTAGAGGGTTATCGTGTACTTTATACGGCCCATCTTTGTGGCATTCTTGTCGAGATTGCGTACCTTATGTAATTTAAGCAATTGTTCTAAGATTGTTTTCCATTTATAAAGAAGATGGGAAAATGTTGATGGAATTTTGTAGGATTGTTGGTCAAATTCTATGAGTGTGATCTGTGTCTGACTTTGCACTGAAAAACTATTGTATTTACTAGTGGTTTTGTGAACCGTAGACTTCGGGGGCATTGTTTAGAAAATTTATTTTTCAATTTTCTTTATTACTCTTTCATTTTTAATCCAATCCAAAAAATAACATTCACATGTTATTTTGTATTGTAAGCAAGATGTGTGAACCGATTTTCATGAAACTTTACACACAAAGTTTCATGAAAATCGGTTGATAAATACGGCCTCAAAAATGATCTGACAGAACCCGTAGATGTAGAGATGTAGAGGTAGGTACAGACGAAAGAAATTCTCCCCAGTCTGCAAGTTGAAACGGAGACTTCGGTCGCTTCGCTCCCTCAGTCAATTACTTGATTAAGTAATTTACTGAATATTACGATAATTTGTGCCTATGCATAACGAGATCAGGGTTGTTCATTTTGATTGAGCTATCTTCTAAAAAAGACAGACACATAATATCACGCCTATATCCCCGAATTGGTAGGCAGAGGTGCATTACACACCCATGATTTGTCGGTATTTTAGGTCCCACGTAATAGGGGGCAGGCCTATTGCCGTCACCGGGCATCTTGTAAAAAAATACTAGTTAATTCTTAAAGTTTTTTTTAATGTTCTTTTTTTGACATCATCCCTCGGATACACCCTCAAGGATACGTCCCAGGGCGCTGGCAGATAATTCTTTGATAATAAAATATTGAGAAAGGCCTGAGAAAAAAATTTGCATAGTTCCTTTCAGATATTTTTGCAGTAGGTACGAATTCTTCCCTTTACTCGATGATGGTACATTATGATTCTCAAAGTTTGTTATATTACTTATATCCTAGTCAGTCACTATTGGTCCCATTAATTAATTATCCCAGACCTACTGCTGATTCCGGGAACTTTGAGCATTCTTGCCAGAGTCTCGTCTGTCTGTCAGCAGGTGAACCGCGTGCAGACGCATCTCTTGACCCCAACTTTAGCACATTTTCATAAATTGTATGAGATTTTTTTAAATATTTTTTTTGATTTAGAAGTTTTGAAAAGAATAATTCTTGCGATTAGAATAGTCGTTAGTCAACCTTCTAATAAAAAAAAAACAATATTTGATATCCAATATCCATTGTCTCATCAACTTATGTATATAATATAGTGACTAGGTACATGAGAGTCAATGGAAAACGTGAGTACAGTCTACACCAAAAATGTCCAGAATAAAAGAATTTTTTTTTATGTTTTTTTTATAAGTTGTATTTTGACAAGATGTAATTTTTAACAATACATAGGTTGGTGTAATATCGGTAAAATAATTGTCGGAAGTGTATCCGCTTTCGACGCCGAAGTCTTGGGTTCGATTCCCGGTTGGGACAAACTTTGTGTGATGACACGTACATTTGTGCCGAAGTCTGGTTGTTTCCTATGTATAATATGCATGTATTTACAAAAAAATGTATTTAAGTATTTATATCAGTTTATCTAGTACTCATATCACAAGCTCTGCTTAGTTTGAGACTAGATGGCGTTGTGTGACTTGTCCTAAAAAAAATAAAAAAAAAAAAACGAACAATCTAATATTGTTATTTATTTCTTCTTCACATAAAATCGCATTGTTGCGTGTCTACAGCATGGCAAAACATTTAGTGTTATGTATACTTTACCATATCAAAGAAGAATAATTTTTGGATCACGTATTCACATTCAGATAATTATATAACAGCTACCTAACACTATTTTGATAATGAGCAGTTGTCAAAAACACCGGAGTACTGAATATCTGCCTTTATGACTTAGTCTACTTTTGGACGCACCTGTACCCGTCATGAGACGGGTATCACCGAGTAATGCGTACGTGTGCCAATCACGTCAGTCCGTAGCGCACACCGTGCACCGTACGCAAACATGCGTGCACGGCCATAATGTCGCCTCCGTGACAAATGTACTGCCACCTCAATACGTGACTTTACTGTTGTGTTTGAAAAACATATATAAAGTAGCTGAATATGAATCAGATCACCGGAAGCAAGTTTATGAAGATTACAAATAATTTATTCATAGAAAAGGATAAAAAAATGTCATTATAGTGTTGCAATGTGACAAGTATGGTAAAGGACCATTTAATGAAAACACTAGATATACTCCAAAGCCGACATCGTTTTAGTCAACTTCATTTATGTGGCAGCTATTAATCAGTATTCTGGAAACTGTTTTACAGTCAGTAATAATTCGGAGGAACTTTTCCACATTTCTGTATAAATATCGTTTATAAGTACTTACACTTCACCTTACTTGTAAATAAGTATTCCATTGACTGATTATCTTTGGGTTGAAGTATTTGAAGTACCCCTCAATATTTCTACCAAAGATACCAATAAAAAAACAAAAGTAAAAATAATTGCAATAACACCAACATGAAATTCCATTTCAACGCATTCTTGTTATAAATAATCAAAAACAGATTGTACAAAAAAATATGTAATCGATAAAAATACTGACCACAACACGATTGACTACTCAGTAGCAACATTAAAGGCACATACCGCTTCCGTGCGCCAGTGTACCAAGAAAATGACATTTTACTTTGATGAGACACGTCTGAAAACTACGTGTGATGACGCCACTGTGTCGCTTGTGTACGCGACTGTAGTCATTACACGCAATGAGACACGTACGAGTTGTAATTGACTGTACGCTACCGTAGACATCTTGTCTGATATGTAAGTAAAATTGTGGGATTTGTTACTTTGTAGTGATGTAGGATTATAATGTGTTTGAAATTCATAGGTTCAATTTGGTGGCAATTGAACTACGATATTAATGTTATGATGGAAGATTGTAAAGATTAATATCATCATCAAGAAATATTTTAGGAACCAAACCCTTCAGTTTTGTCTACTAATATTTGACTATGCCTATAGTTCGTGTGAGTATTCCGTAGTTAAAAAATAGACTGTTTTTAGGAAATTAAATATTATAACATACTCGTACATCTCTACTTTTACTACTCAACTTTCACTAAATAGGATATAATTATAAGTTATTGTCCAGTGTATAATGAACTCGTACATTTGGACAGAGAATTTTCCAGTACCATTTTCCACAAGCATCCAATAAACTTAACCCTTCATACGCGGCATCAAGCCCTCAATGAAGTACCTAGGGATCGTACTTGATAGCCGATGGAACTTCGGACCACATTTCCGAAGTTTGGTCCCGAAGGTGACGCAGGCATCGGTCGCGCTTTCGCGACTGATGCCCAACCTAAAGGGACCCAACGCCTCCTGCAGGAGACTGTACCTGGGGATCGTGCGGAGTATGGCCCTATACGGGGCTCCCGTATGGGCGGATAGGTTGGCGGTCAAGGGGAACGTGACTCTGTTAAACAGACCACTTAGAACCTTGGCCGTCAGAACCGTACGGGGGTACCGCACGATCTCCGGAGAGGCTGCATGTCTCCTAGCCGGGACCCCTCCATGGGACCTGGAAGCGAGAGCCCTTGCGTCATTGTTCCAATGGCGCAAGGAGGCGCTGGAGCGGGACCACAGGCCTGCGTCTCGAGAAATCGAGGACCAGCGGTCCCAACTCCGCCAGGATCTCATGGAGTCATGGAGGGTGCGACTTGAGCAACCCAAGGGGGGTGCCATCTTCATCGCGGCGGTGAGACCGATCATGGACGATTGGCTGCAGAGGCAGCATGGTGACCTCACGTACCGTGCGACGCAGATGGTTGCCGGGCATGGATGCTTCGGTAGCTATCTGTTTCGCATGCATCGTGAGGTCACACCCCGGTGTCAACACTGCGAGGTTTCCGACGACGACACCGCACTCCACACGTTGGTGGAGTGCTCAGCGTGGGCGAGTCAGCGCCGGGACCTCGTAGTGGGTCTGGGCGTGGATACCCTCTCGCTGGGGACCATGCTTCAAGCCATGGTATCCAGCGGGAGTAGGTGGAACGCGGCCGTGTCCTTCTGCGAGCAAGTCATGCTCGCGAAGGAGGCGGCCGGGAGGGAGAGGGAGCGTACCCTCCCCGCCGAGTTCCGTAGTCGGCGGCCAGGCCGCCCCAGACTACGCGACTACGCCCAAGACTATCGTCCTCCATGATCGGGGCCTGAGGACGGCGGGATCGCCACCCACCGTCCTTACAGAAGCAGGCTAGAAGGATTGCGTGCTGCGGGGCCTTTGCCCGATAGCACGCAACCAGATTCACTCACTGACGCGGGATAAAACCCGACCCCAATGACGCGGGATTCTCGTCCCGACCAAACACCCGCAGAGACCACAGGGGTGGTCAAAGTCCGCCGGGCGCCACTGGACATACCCTCTGCTAGTAACCAGGGACGCCCGGCAAAGGACGTTAGAGCGGCCGCGGCCTTGGGCCGCGGAATTAAAAAAAAAAAAAAAAAAAAAAAAAAAAAAAACCCTTCATACGCGACATACCAATCCACTGATGCGGAATCGTTACAAACTCAACGATGTGTAACAAAACCCTCTAACGCAATTGCACAAGACTCCTCAATATGCAGTGGCTTGCAAATATTTGCTTGCTGATTAAAAGTCAAAGCTGTCGTGCCCGAGGCCACCGCACGGAAACAATTGATCTAAATAATATTAGGAGTCCGCATTATACGCGTCACAGATCACAGGGCTGTTTGTACCCTTGTTCCAGAAATAGGGTTAGGTTGTCAGATTAGCAGGAAGCGACATTTAACGCTTTCCTTGCGCGGTTTTCCTTTTTCGAATAACTAATTTATCGTAATGATAGTGGTTATTTTTTTTTAACGGTATCTGTCATTTGACTGATCTATGACACGACGGAACGGAGATAGTATATGCGTTTGGGCTGAGAGGATGTTTGTTTGTGCAAAGCCATGTTACCATTTTGTTATTTAAGAATGTGGAGAGCGTAAGCGCGATTTTCATAAAGTAAAATATTAAACTGATTACTGAAACATTACAGCTTATTATATTTCTATGAGTAAGTAATTTACACGAAAAATATGCAAAATATAATTTATTAAGATAACGACTAGTTTTTGCTTTATCGGTTAGTTCTACGAGAAAAAGAACTTATTTTTTTTTATATTTCGGTCTTTTTCACACAACGTCATCCAGCCCAAACTAAGCTATAAGCTTGTGCTATGGGATCTAGACGACTGATAAACATACTTATATATTTCTAAATACATATATAATATAGATTGAAAACATCCAAACTCCGAAATAAAGATTTCTGGATCCCACAAAAATTTGATTCGACCCGGGCATCGAACCCGAGACTCCGGAGTCGAAAGCAAATGCACTACTGACCACACCACCGAAGCAGTTTTATTGCAGCTAACCGCAGAATAATTGTATTTGCAGCAGCACAGTATGCTGTCAATGAACACATATAAGTTATTAAGACATGATATAACAAAATAGTAAAGAATAATTTCTAGGAACTACAATGGTTTTTTTTTATATATTGGGTTCGCCAAATTAACCCCCCCGCCTGGTGGTAAGTCGTGACGACGTCTAGCGATTGTGGGCCACTCTCACAGCACACAATACTATAGAGAGTGGCCCTCAACTTGAAGTCCTACTGATGTGCCTCTTCACGCTCCGCTCAAAGAACCCAGTGTTATATGTGGGAGGAAACACGTGCAGAGGCAGGGCGTTCCAGGCCACTATCGTTCGGCAGAAAAACGAACGTTTAAAACAAATCATACACTAAGTGTAGGACATGCAATATAAGTCCACTGGAAATACCTTCTCCACTGGAAATACCTTCTAGTATGTACCAGAGACGCCCGCAGCAATGGACATGGGCGATCTCGCGGAATTAAAAAAAAGAAAAGAAACATGTGTTCCTGAACCTTCCATGTCGCAATAAAAAACAAATAATCTAAGCCACCAATAATTTTCATTCCTATTAAATATCAATATTTTGTAACCAGTTTATTCCGTTAAGACATCGCTAATCCCATCACTATGCTCTCTCCCTAACCACCATCTCGGAAGGTGGGAGTTGACATTAAGGATTAGCGAGATTTGTATCGCGGAGTTTCAATATAACCCAACACTGCGAACGCTGCTTGTTACGACTTAACCCTCAATTGGTGATGTTTCAAAACAACGTAAGTCTTGGGGCTTTCTTTAATTTGTTTACAGTGTGCCAGATATTAAACTGTGGTGTTTGAATATAGAATGTTATAAAGTTTGCTCGTTTTGTTTGTTCGAAATTTAAATTATGGACGGTAAGTACCAAGATACTAGGCGTTGCTGATACCACTTAATCCTAGTAGTACTAGTAGGAACCTAATATTATAAACGTGAAAGTTTGTAAGTATGAATGTTTCGATGGATTTTTAGTAATAATAAAAACTTTATTCAAACCAAAATAATACATAGTTCTCATTAAAATGTAGGTATACAAAATTTATAAATGAAGCAAAATTTTAAAATGACAGGAAGACTTATCTTACTTTTATCTTTTTATTTGACCCCTGCCCCTTAAACTAGTCTACGCCTCGATGGATTTTTGTTACTCTTTTACGTGGAAATTACTAAACGGATCTTACTAAACCTTTTTTTAAGATTTGCAATGTAATTTCTGTTTGAGATTAACGATATACTTTTAATGTGCAGAAAATTATCCTAGGTATTCGTAAATTACTTTTTTAATATCTTTTAACATGTTGATGCCAATTTTACAGAACAAAGAGGAACTGATGAATAACGGTACTGTTTTGACAGATCGTATTATCTGCATTAATTGACTACATTTCGAGATTGGATAATTTTGCTTTCGTCCGTCTGTTTGTCTGTCTGTATGTGTGTTCCTAGCAGCCACAATTTTTAGTTTTCCTTTACGAAACTTGATTTAATAAATTTCTTGATGATCCCAAATTTTTTTTTAATGTTCACGATGTCCACTGTCTGACCATTGGGCGACCACTAGTAATGATGATTACGAAAGTAGGTCCTATTACTATGGTAAAAAAGGTCCGTTTTTCTGTATATTTAAAAAATAAACAAAAGTAAGTATGGGTCTTTGTTTTTAATTCTAGCGTCCTTTTGGCTTTACGAGTCGAGTACGCCCTCAAAAGGACAACCCCAGGGATATAAAAAGTTAATAAAACACTAATACAAGTTTTTATAATTATTTTCTGTCTATAAGTACATATGTATTTATATTAAATCTGTAAGTACGTACGTCACCGCTGTATCCAAACTGCTATATCATTCTAACATCTGCCGACAACCGTATAAAATAACCCTCTGTTATCGATTGTGAATCGCGCTAAACAATACATCTGCTGTCCCTTTAACCCTGCACGTGACCGCATGTTATATATCATTATCATAATCACGCCTGGCTCTCCGAAGTTATAGGCAGAGGTGTATTACCCAACCTATTGTCAGTAATCATTTTTGTCCCACGTAAAAGTGGGTATTATTGCCGTTGCACATACATATCACGCCTATATCACCGAAGGGGTAGGCAGAGGTGCATTACACACCCACAATTTGCCAGTATTTGTAGTCCCAAGTAATAGGGGGCAAGCCTATTGCCGTCACCGGGCCCTAAAGAAAATTTACAATCTCTATGTAATTCTCCCCGAAATTCTAACAGCTAGAACAGATGTCACATACCACTAAATATACTCTCGACAGTTCGGGTTAACTCACGGTTATTAAACTAATCCACGCTGATAATTCTGGCTCTCCTAGTAACCTGCTTGTTTTTCCAAATCATTATTTCAAGAAAATTTCCAGGTTTTCAAACATAAGTAGAAGATCAGAATATAAAGATTTCTAGATATTATACTAGCAACAGCTTCTTTAGACGTAGTGTTAATAATATGTGTTTTTGGGTGCAAAGGGGCTCTACCAACATCTTTAGGGCCCCAGCGACCTCAACTGCTAGTAAACGGACGAGGCTCGTTAATTTACGGTACCTATGGAGTGACTTCGGCCCCTACGTGGGTACCAGGTGGTACAACAGTGTTGGTCCGGGGGGGTACCACCGTGCAGCTGTGCTAAAGCCCCCCAAGTAACCCAGCCCAGGCTGGGTTGCGTTAGGGGTTCAGCAGCTGCACCGCCGGGCCCGGGGCGATGTATGGTGCAGCAGACATGGGACCAGTGGGGGCGAAACGGAGTCTAGTGTGGGTGGTGTGGGTCGATTCGCCGGCCAGGGAGACCCTTAGCAACGGCGTTGCCGCGGCCGCCCGCAACACAGTCATGGGGCCCGCCTGGGGCCAACCACCCCAGGAGGCTGCCCCACATGTTGCGCATAATCCTGATGTGGGATCGCCGCTCCGGGTGGTAACCGGTGTGGGGTAGCGGCGGCCTTGCATCAGGGGGGTTTGGGAGCCCTTCCGTCCGGCGAGTCGGCTCCGACCTAACCACACGGTTCTAGACAAAGCTAGCCCCTACGCTTTGTCACTTACTGCTGCACCAAATGTCGCCCTGTCTTCACGCTTCTTCTTCAAAATCTACAATGGCAGTGCAACAAAAAAGAAATAAACGTTACACAGCGGCCCTAGGAAACCCCACAACTTCACATTTCGAGGTGGAGTTCACTAACGTCCGTGGACTCCATGCGAACCTCGATACCGTCCACCACCACCTTGAGACGGCACGGCCCGCTGTGATGTTCCTCACGGAGACACAAATACGCCGCCCTGACGACACGTCTTACCTGTGTTACCCCGGCTATGTCATCGAGGAACAATTTCGAGACAAAGCCGGGGTGTGCGTGTTCGTTAGGGCGGATGTTTGCTGCCGCCGGTTGCGCTGCCTAGAGAACCCCTCCAATTCCGTCCTTTGGCTGCACGTAGACCATGGCTCTATGAGCCAGATCTACGTGTGCGTCTACCGATCCCACACAGGGGATTCTGAGACAACAAAGCTGTCACCTCCTGCACGTCCTGTACAAACGTCACGACGACTATGGCACTACTCGTCAGCGGATTGGGACGGTCTACGCGATTATTATGCGTCCGTCCCCTGGAGCCAGCGCTGCTTTGTAGGAAAGGCTCCTTCGGATAGTGCTTCTGCTATTGCTGGCGAGATCAGTTTAGGGATGGATTATTACATCCCTTTCACTGATGTCGCCAGTATCCGCAGAGCCCGTCCCTGGTTCGGGCGAGATTGTGCCAAAGCTGTTCGACAAAAACAGTCGGCATATCGCGCCTGGATCAGGGCCCGGGCTGTGCGCGACCCAAACGTGGGCCACCTCAAAGCAGCGTACAACCGGGCCACAAAGTCGAGTAAGAGGGCCTTTAAGAGAGCGGATGCCCAGCGCGTCGCGCGGCTTGGTCAGGAGCTCACTTCCCATCCCACGGGCAGCCGTGGATTCTGGCAACTGGCCAAAGCCGTGCAATCTAACTTTTGTCAGCCCTCGCTGCCACCGCTGCGTTACCCAGATGGAACACTGGCTCACAAAGCCCAAGAGAAAGCGGATATGCTCGCAGACCTCTTTGCGGCTAATTCCCGGGTCGACGACCGTGGCCTGCAGCCCCCCGCCATCGCCAACTGTGGTCACACAATGCCTGATATTGTTATCAGGCAATGTGATGTACGGGCAGTGCTGCGGTCACTCGACACGCGGAAAGCCAGTGGCCCTGACGGCATTCCGGCGGTGGTGCTACGAAAATGTGCAGCTGAGTTGTCTCCAGTATTAACGCGTCTGTACCGCCTGTCATACTCTTCAGGGCTCGTGCCGGAGGTCTGGAAGGAGGCGAACGTACAACCGATCCCCAAGAAAGGGGATCGGTCCGATCCAGGCAACTATCGACCCATAGCTGTCACCTCAGTCATTTGCAAGGTGCTTGAGCTCCTTATAAATAAGCAGCTCATGCAATTCCTAGAGGATCACTCGCTAATCAATGATCGACAATACGGCTTCAGGCCAAAGCGATCAACGGGTGATCTTCTGGCATTCGTAACGCATGTCTGGGGTGGGGCTATGGAAAGGCACGGCGAGTTCTTGGCTATTAGCCTGGACATCGCCAAAGCCTTCGATAGGGTCTGGCATGCTTCGCTCCTTTCCAAGCTTCCGGCATATGGTCTACCTTCTCAACTGTGCAGCTGGATTGCCAGCTTTTTAAACGAGCGCCGAGTGCGGGTCCGCTGCGATGGCCAGGCTTCTCGCTTCTTGCAAGTGAATGCCGGGGTACCGCAGGGGTCCGTACTATCACCAACTCTCTTTCTTCTGCATATCAATGATATGCTATCCCTCGGGAACATTCATTGCTATGCACACTGCACGGGAGTTACTCGGTTCGTCCGATGGCGGGGCGATCTGAGATTGAGGAGGAGAGACGACGACTCGTGGCTGATCTCGACCGTAACCTCGACAGTATTTCTCAATGGGGTACCGAGAACCTGGTCGAGTTCAATGCCCGCAAAACACAGGCGTGTGCATTTACTGCGAAGAAATCCCCTTTCCGTCCCCTACCCTCTCTTCAGAATGCATTATTACCAATGAAGGACAACCTTGATATCCTTGGCATAGACGTTCGTCGAGAGCTCAATAATAAAAACTACATCGAAAGATGTATAGGGCTAGCTTCGCGGAAACTAGGAATACTGAATAAGGTAAAGAGATTCTTTACACCGGACCAGAGGTGTCTGCTGTACAAGACGCAGATTAGACCCTGCGTCGAATACTGCTCTCACCTCTGGGACGGCTCCGCGAAGTATCTGCTGGACGCTCTCGACGCTATGCAGCGACGGGCTATCCGTATTATAGATTGTCCGGAGGTAACGGGAAGCCTTGAGCCGCTAGTTCAGCGCCGAACAATAGCTTCCTTGGCCGCATTCTACCGTATTTACCACGGCGAGTGTTCTGAAGAGCTCTTCAATCTGATCCCACCCTCTTCCTTCCGATCCCGAACGACTCGTGCCGGGCAGAGATGCCACCCCCACACAGTGGATAGCATGTTCGCGAGAACCGAACGTTTTAAACGTTCGTTTCTCTGCCGAACGATAGTGGCCTGGAACGCCCTGCCTGTGCACGTGTTTCCTCCCACATATAATCCTGGGTACTTTAAGCGGAGCGTGAAGAGGCACATCAGTAGGTCGTCAAGTTGACGGCCACTCTCAATAGTAATGTGTGCTGTGAGAGTGGCCCACAATCGCTAGACGTCGTCACGACTTACCACCAGGCGGGCGGCGTCAATTTGGCGAACCAAATATAAAAAAAAAAAAAAAAAAAAATTATAATAAAGATTTTCAACAGCTAGATTTGTTTAGTAATAGTTTCCTTGTTTTTAAGAAGGCATTAAATGCTCTGTTTTTATTTTAATTTTGTTTTGTAACTTTGTAAATCAGAAATATGTTTTGTAAAGTAGGTTGTTATTTCTTGTCACCGATTGTGTGCTTAACGACTTTTACAGTTTTGTATAATTATCACTCACATACAATGCAATTGAGTATGAAAATAGTATGGAACTTTAGGTTTTTAAGTACACCAATGTAAGAAAATAACTGTTTGTTTCCTAAATAAATAAAAATAAAATAATAATAAAATTAATTCCTCGAGCTTATTGTCGTTTTCGGGAACTATAAGTAAACTCAACCATTTGGTAATTTGAACTTAAACTCCACAAACTAGGACAAATGAATCACACGTCGTAACATCTCATCGCAGGTACAAGCCGCGCAAGATGACAATGGAATTAGCGGCCATGTTGGTGACGTCATAGTGACGTAGATTCACCTACAACACTGTTTTGTTATCCGTATTTTTTAGCGATTGTTACTGTGACAAGGTTCTATCCCACTCAACATCATGTGCGGCTTTTACTTATAAACGTTTACATAGAAATACAGAGTGTTACATAAGGGTTATATCAACCTGAATACACCCCCATCAGCTGATCGTCCTGAACCAGTTTCGATATGTGTCGACCGCC